>CM060972.1:25591421-25966421 GCA_030765045.1 Tenodera sinensis
CCGACTTTTTGTCTTCGAGTTGTGTGTGTGCGCGCGCGCGCACATGCACACACACACACACACACACACACACACACACGCGCACACACACACACTCACATACATGAACTTTTTTTTCTAAAAATGATTTTTCTGGATTCAGATGCCCTCAAAACACGTATTTCCGGTGAAATCACATCGAATTTTTCGGTGGTATACAATAGTTCTACTTACTATACCTAGGAGAGAATGTAAAAAGAGTTGACTTCATTTTCTCTTCGACCTTTATATACTCATGCTTTGCTACGTTTTGCTTGACGCCGGCGCTACCTGCGTGTACACCAGTCTGTCTCAGAGCGCTTTATGTCCACAAGTACTGCCAAGGCCACGAAATTGCGCTGGGTGGACATCGCTGCTATAAATGGACCAAAAGATAGGTATACCAACAGTCAAACTTGAATTAATGGGGTACATTTCATGAGTAGAACCGTATCTGTGTTGTCGAGCGCAATACCCTTTTTTTTTTCAAGGTCAAGTGGAATAGCCTTGGGCTTTCTTTGGACACCAGTCATGTTATAAACAGTAAAACACGTGTTTGATGAGAACGTAGTATAAACCACATGGAAAACGCCGCGAAGCATGCACAGCTGCAAGGAAAATCTTCGGCGGATTTTGTATTATTTCCCGGGGTCTTTCGAGGCTGTTTTTCACTTTATTCACAAAGCGTGATGCCTTGATGACCTATCAAGAAAGGGGAAAAGAGCAGAGCTTGATCCAATTGCTTCTACTACGTATAGTACGCACAAGAAGTATTGTATTCCACCCAAAAATTCGATGTCAAGATTTCAACGGAAACATACGCTTTGAGGCCCCTGAATTAAAAAAAAAAAAAAAAAAAAAAAAAAAAAAAAAAAAATGAATCGTGTGTTTACAGCATAACTCAAAAACGAAAAGTCGGCATTTAAGTTTCATGCTTTTCAAGTATGCGACACGAAGATTTTAAAGAAAATTCTTCCACCCAAAACTACATTACATGGACAATTTTTCGAAAATGGCTCTAACGATTTGGATTAAAATGCCATACGGTTCAGGTATTTTTATGGCAAATGAAATACATATTTTGAATTTTATGGCTATAACCAATATAGTCCTTTCTATTCTGGATGACTTAAATAACCAGTAAATTGTAAGACACACAAAATCTTACTGTACAAGAAATGATCTCGCCAAAACGCACAATCTAGGTCCAAATAATACTTTTTCCCCCCTTTTGCACAGTGAACCATTACGGAGATATTATTCTTTATTTTTTGTGTCAGTTTCGGAGAACGTCGAAGTTGCGTTGACGTTGGTGAGGGCATTGAACCGGTTTATGGATGTAAACAACTCGGTCGCCTGCAGGGTAGTGTAATGTTTTGGGAGGTAACACTTCTGACTGGCCTACACTCACACAGTAAATACGGGAAGACATGGGTGTTATTTATTTACGTCCACGAGATACCGCGCTGCGGTGGTTGTTTATGTACTGACCTAGTGAAAGTGACTCCCATAGAATCTGCAGTGTTGCCAGTTTGTTGTCGACAAAACTAAAATGTATCTGTAAGAAATGGTCAGAGACAAAAACCTAAACTACAAAATGTGTTGCAAATAGCGACATATAACACTGGCTTAAATTAATGTAATGACTTCCCTTCTACCCTGTATGTTTTGAAAACCGCTAAATCCAAAAAAGCAGTTTTAGAAAAAAATATGCGTGTGAGTGTGTGTGTATGTGTGTGTGTGTGTGTGTGTGTGTGTGTGTGTGTGTGTGTGTGTGTGTGTGTGTGTGAACATGTAACTCAAAAACCAAAGTTGGTATGTAACCCTAATATCTTTGAAGGATGCGACACGAAGATTTTGAAGGAACTTGCCCCATCCTAAGCTACAGTTTACTGGAAAAGCTTTCGAAAATTTGTACTTTCTCAAAAATGGCTCTAACGACTTTTTTAAAATGCTGTATGTATAATATATTTTATGGCGCATGAAATGTATGTTTTGAATTTTGTGGTTATAGACTATGTGCTCGTGTGCTCTTGATGACTCGCATAACTGGTAAGCCGTAGGAGATAGATCAAATCATACTGTACAAAATATGTAGATCTTGATAAAGTACACATGTCCAAAGGCATTTTTTTTTTTGTCAAGTGAACCTTTTCGAAAATATTCTTTGCTATTTCTGTGAGTTTTACAGTACTTACGTTTTCTCAAATGGAAGGTTGTTATTTGCTTTTTACCGTGAAAAGGCAACCGAATTTCAAGGATTTAAGGGATTAGACAATTGCTCAAAGCCTACAGTATTCCTAAACTACCCTTACATCTATAAGGAAATCAGCAGTAATATAATTTGTGCCAATGTTTATCTCGACTAAGATTAAGAAGATAAATGAATAAAAGCTAGTAGCAGTAGTTAGTACAAGAGTAGAGGGAGTCATATGTCTGCAAGACATCAGATCTTTCTTTTCTTTTCTTTTTTTTTTTTTTCACTGGCACTAATATTCTTCAATCTAATTCACAGAACTAAATGCGGTAACGACACTGAAACGCCTACCTTTCAAACGAGAGGATGTGCTTGTGATCCAGCCTGTAGGGAATACGGAGATTGCTGCCCGGACTCACCTTTCTTCAAACTAGAGGAACAAAAACTTGGAGCTTCACCGTTTATCTGCGTCTCTTCGTGGTACATGATGGCCAGGTGTCCACCTCACTGGGTTGATCCAGTGATTCGGCATCGCTGTGAACATCCTGATACAACCTACCGTGACCCCATGAGAGATGCCCCTGTCACCAGCCTGGCCACCAACGTCACCTATGTCAACTCTTATTGTGCTGCTTGTCATCGTGATCTGCATCCTGATACCATGGAGATCTGGAAGCTCGGCATCAATTGTAGCATCAACCCCAAGATCCTGAATTACAGCCGTGAACTATATTTTAAGTACCTAGCATATGACACTAATGTCTCTAAATGGTACTTAAATCTAACAACTGAGAGTGAAAAAGTTCGTTTTGGTTGTGAAATGACTCCTGTAGCACCAGATGGCACAACCAAAAGAGGAAGATTCTGCGAACAACATGTGGTGAACAGTTGTCCAGAAGGTTGGACGGATGATGCAGTAAAAGAGCAATGTAAGGCATATACTTCCCAACTCTGTTACGGATATACCACTTTTCGGAATCGACACTGCGTTGTGTGTAACAATGACTCTAGAAACAATGTGTGTCAGAAATATGTATACACTGTTACTGTCTACCAAATGGAATTCGGGCGCGCTCCTTCGTTCTCTGTGCTTCTAGACTGGCGATATATGAGGCAAATTCAACATTGTGATGACGGAGAACTGTATGACCCACTGTCCGCCTTGTGCAGAGCTGTAATTGATACAGATAAATGTAAGTAACTTTCTAACCTTCTGATGGGATTTACAATATGTGATGGTTTGTAGAAACAGGTGTCTCAGTAGTTTATTGAAAAACTGCTTTAAGAATACTTTGTTCTATCTTAGGAATGCTAGGAGTTCTTGTCTGCAGGTCAGAGAAGAAATTTATGACTGATAGGCAATATTATGCAAAAAGTTATTTCCTATGGCGGTCTTGACTGCAGTGCTCTTTGGGGAAACTACACTGGTCAAAATAATTAAAGGGACAATATTTTGTTCGATTGTATTTTTGTAGTGGTATTTATTGTGACCATACAACAATTGTTTTCTTGAATAACTAACCTTTATTTAACAGTAACATAACATATGTTTACTTCTCATAACAAACTTGGTTACTGTAAGCAGAAGTTAAACAGGATGTTGAAAACAACAATGGACTATCCTTCCACTGAATCAAAAGAACAACAAGAGAAGTCATTTCGGTGTCTTGTATGGCCCCCGCAGGCATATATTATTGTTGTACACCTCTGAGGCATGCAACCTCCCACGTCTCTTCGTAGGATGGACTAAGGCATTCGCAAGCCCTTGAAGTGTCTATGGAGCTATAGCACTCACAACAGGCCAATTCATTGTCTGTAAGGTGGCGATAGTGACAGCAGCTGTAGCATTGTGTTGCTGCAATACCAACTCGGGCCCTGAACCAACTGTAACGGGCAGAACATGAACCAGTACAATATCAGCAATGTTGATGGCGGCCCTCTGACTAGCACAAGATGGGCTTTGCCATCGATACTGATGCCACCCCACACCTTTGCTGACACAGTGTCAAATCTGTCGATTTCTTAGACTGTAGCTTCATCGTAACGCTTACCACGACGGCAACATACAAGAAGACGTCCATCACACTGTGTTTTACGAAAGCTAGATTCATCCGTGAAGAGTTCATTGCGCCAGTGACGAAGCTACCAGTCCCTACGTTATTGAGCAAACCTGAACCGGTCTACCTTGTGATGACGTTCCAATTGAGGGAACTTACAAGGTCTGTGATCTTAATCCCGCCTCTCGAAACTGTATCGTATTCTCTGATCACTGACAAAAACACTAGTTGCCGTCCTCAGGTTATTTGGATGGTCTCTAGCAGTAGCAGTGCACAATTGTCCACGTATTGCTCATCTCTAGGCAAGTTCATACATGGTGGACCCTGGAGTGGTCTGCTAGTAAAAGTGTCAGTTTTAATAAATCTTTCCCAGCTCCTTCCAACTACAGATGAAGCCACATTGATCTCTCTAGCTACTGCGCGAACTGTCCAACCTTCCTGTATCAATGTAATCTCTCGAACAACTTCAGTTTCAAATAGCTACTTATTTTAAACTTGTTGAATGTAAAAAGTTGTAGAAACATCAATACTCCGTTAACGACATCCAAAAAGACACTTAAACAATAGGGGGTGAGTGAGTGTGTTGGGTTTAAGGGCCCGTCGACAACTTGGTCATTAGGGCCCCGAGTCCAAAAGTAAAATTACGTACGGTCAAGTGTTAAAACATCACCCATCAAAAACTAAAAATCTAAAGTTAAAATAGATAAAAGCAACTAAACAACTATTAAAACGTTCAATTTAAAATGCTACAAATTGAAACTTAAAATTGCTACAAAGTAAAAAACGCTAAAGCGTTAAAAAACCCAAAAATATGGCAACCTAAAAGGCTAAAATCTCTGAAATAAAATAACCTTACACCTGCTTCATAAAATCAATTGTAGAACAAAACCGCAGCACTGTATTTACAGATACTGGGTCGTTGTCTAAAACTGACCACAGTGTAAGGCCCAGGCCATTAAACAATAGGTGAATCATTACATTCTATGCATATCTTACTTCGGTTTTCAATATAACGCAATACATTGTAATATTTTTAGCATGCTATGGCTTTAAAAATTATCGTGGTAGGTTGGATATTTTAATTAAATATGTTCGAACAATCCTATGTAGTATGTACAACAGCCCGCTTTAGCAAAATCTTGTCCGTCAATCTTGAGCAGTGTATATTAGTCTTTGTTAATGCAGTAGTACATTTCTCATCCTTTTTCGTGTATAAAACGAAAATTTCGACGTTTAATTACGTAGAAAATAGAAAAGTCCTTGTTTTAGTTTTGATGAAGGACAAACAAATGAATCTTTCGACTGACTTTTTAGTGATGCCCAATAAAGATGCTCTAGTCTGGTATCTAGGATAGGCATGGGCAAAATCGACTCAACTGAGCCACTCGTGTTCTCGCGTTCTTGCCTTACTCTCACCGGCTATTCCTCTCCTTCACTGCTGTTAAAGTTCCGACAAAACAAACACTTCGTCACTATGCAAGAGAATGTGGGGTGAGTGAGGCAAGTTGAATCGCTATCTCCCCTCTCGTGGCCTCTGATCTTGGAGAACATGCAAACTGTCCAGAGCGTGCAACACCGTATTGTGTACTGGGTCACGGATCACGCGCCTTTATGGCTTGGCTGCCACATGTCAATGGTATCATATATTATAATTTATGTAATACTATTACCTGCAGCGAAGTTTGAAAGAAAGTGGGGATGACAACCAATATAGATTAGCTCTTGTCCATAATATCCTATTGTATAACCTCACTAAACTGTTCCATATTTGAAACAGGAAAATGCACATGAAAATTAGTTTTTGCTGAGGTATGTTCTTCAAGATCAGTAATATTATAATCAGGGATGGGTCCTCAATAATTGCGTTAGTTTGATACTCACGATACTTACATGACATCGACATCGAACGATACTTCAGAAAATTGGCTCGGTACTTTTTCGATACATCGGTGATGATTCTGCAATCTTTATTTTGTTTTAAAATCACAAAATATTATTGTCACAAGTAGAACATTTTAGAGTGGTCGCAATGACCACGTAAACAGTACAGTACAGACGGGGATACGGTCAGGAAGACCGTTCCTTCAATTCCAGTGCAAAGTGCAAACCCAAACATTTCATTATCTCACTGCATGTGGAGCAAGAACCTCAGTTGTTGAGTTGAATTTTCTAGAAAGGACTTCTTGTCTGGAAATAAGTAGAAATGTCAACACAAGTAAATAGACAGCTTCTTCCAGCATGCAAGAATGATATCTATGTAATACTGGCATACTCGTAAAAATCTGACTTCACAATATTTTCTTTATTTTATTTTACATGTCATCTGCTGCAAAGCTTGAGAAATTTCCAGAAATGTGGTACCTATGCAAGACAATAATTTTATTGTGTGTCAGATTCACTGCCGGTTTACAGTTCCCAAGAATTCACTGTATATCTCAACGACGATTTGTCACCACCTCTTTCTGTTGCACTGGATTACTAGAAAACAAATTCAAAATTTCCGAAACTATAAAAAATAAGCACTAAATATTTGTGTATTCCACCTGCAACTGTTATCTCTGAAACACTATTTAGCACGCCAGGACTCATATATCATACAAAAAAAAAAAAAAAAAAAAAAAAAAAAAAAAAAAAAAAAAAAAACGACTCTGAAAGAGCAAGAATGCTAGTATTTTTTAACACTGCACTGTTTAAAGAGCACATTTTATATTTAAATGTCTAATGTAGGGCTTAAACATAAGTACACTTATGGTTTTAAATTTTGCCTCATTAAATATGTGCACCTACTTAATTTCATTGACATTACACACTTCTCCCAACATTCTATTTTGCTCGTATTGAAACTACAAGAAGAAATTACGGTATCGAGTATTGAATTATCGGGTATCGTAGAAAATATCATGTATCGATATCGAGTATCCACAAAAACCGATCCCTAATTATGATTTTCATTCATTTTTGTGCAGAGATGACATCGATAGCACTTTCAAACAATACTTCTTATTCCCTTGATCCAGCGCAATACTTATAGCAATAGATGATGATAACAGCAAAAATAATAATAATAATAATAATAATAATAATAATAATAATAATAATAATAATAATAATAATAATAATAATAATAATAATAATAATAATAATAATAATAATAATAATAATAATAATAATAATAATAATAATAATAATAATAATAATAATAATAATAATAATAATAATAATAATAATAATAATAATAATAATCATAATCATAATCATAATCATAATCAGAATAAGAATAAGAATAAGAATAATAATAACAATATGCTTAAATTAGCAGCACATCAGTTGGAAACAATAATGATTAACTACAACTCAAATATTTCAACACAAAAAACAGAGACTATGCGTCGTGACACTTCGTATCTACTCTTTTAACGAAAATTTACTTATGCCATTCTTCCTCTAATTTGAAGCCGGTTTAGATTAGGTGAGGCCTGTCGAACATCACTCCCAGGGTGTGAAGAGAGGAGTCCGCCCCTCCTCAACTGCAGTAGCACGCGCTAGTAGAACCGGTTTTCGCTTTGTTTTTCCCGTTTTCCGATTTGAAGGGAGGGAAAATAGGGGAATATTTTCACACCTTCTGAGTGCTGTTTGACACACCTGGATTAGGTGGTCCCTTATATATCCCTAGGATATATTACGAGTGTTACATTATAATTTAATTGTGAACCTTTGTTATGCAGTAACTGGGTTGATTTAAACACCTTTGTGGCTCAGGATGCATTCAATAAATTCAATAGTAATACTACAGAATAATTTATTACCAGCCAAGTTAACAAGTTTATGAAATAAAAATAGAAAAACAAAAGATTAACTAAAGGTATACATAGAGTGTTTGATGTACAAAATGGTATAGACCTCAGTACTCCCCCACAAGTGTTCAACTAGAGTACTTCTTGTTGAAACGAACACATCGTCGAGAGCGTGTTACCACAGATGGAGGTGATGTACTCTGATGAATAGGGTCTGTCACTTTTGGTTGTAGTGCAGTAGGATTTGTTGGGGTGGTCATTGTTGTGGAGTCGTCGGGGTCAGCAACGAAGGCAGGTTTCAGTCGATCGATAGTAACGGTTGTTCGCATGCCACGGATTTCAATATCAAAGGTCTTGTTATGACGATTTATTACTTTGAAGGGGCCATCATATGGAGATTGTAGAGGCCTGCAAATTGCATCTTGTCGTAGAAATACATGTGAAAAGTTTTCAAGGTCACGAAAAACAAAAGCTTTTCGCGTACTGTGAAGCTTTGGTGAAATAGAACGGAGTTGCCTGAACCTTTTCGCAGATCCCTGACGAAATCTGATGCTTCGATAGTGTCACTGGCAGTATCTGTAAAGAATTCACCTGGCAATCGTACTGTCTGACCATATACTAACTCTGCAGCAGTTACACAGATGTCTTGTTTGTATGCAGTGCGTATACCCAAGAGAACTATAGGCAAATCTTCGGTCCATCGGTCTGAAGCGTGACACTTGATTGCAGTTTTAAGCTGGCGATAAAATCGTTCCACTATTCCGTTGACGGCTGGATGGAAGGCTGTTGTTCGGATACGACATGTTCCTGTGAGCATGGTTAAAGCTTTGAAAAGGTGAGACTCAAACTGACGACCTTGATCATATGTGAGTCGTTGAGGAACGCCGAAATGAGCAATCCACCCACTAAGGAAAGCTCTTGCCATTGTTACTGCTGTGATATCCGCGATTGCATATGCTTCAGGCCAATGTGAAAAACGGTCGATGGCCATTAGGCAATATGTGAAGCCGTTGGATGGATTTGGTTTGGTTTGGTTTGATTTAAGGGTGCTTAACTTCCTGGTCATCAGCGCCCTTAAAAGATTCATGGCAATAGCCAGATATATATTTTACTCAAAAATAAAAATACTAGCAACAAAAAAATATACACAAAGGGTAAAAAAAATAGTGGCAATAGCCACATATGAAACATGGTATCAAATATGTCCAAAAGCACAAACAGATAACTAAACTTAAATCCTCAAATTGATATTGCACTCCGCTAAAAAATTAAAAACTCTATCAACCGCTGTTTTGTCGTCTGCTAGGACATCTGCAAGTCTGGCAGGCAGCTGCAGAGAATCTCGAAGGTGCGCTAGAGAGCAACACTCTAGCAGCACGTGGCGAACTCACAAAATGTTGTCACACAGCGGACATAGAGGCGCAGGGTCCCTTTTAAATAGGTAACCATGCGAAAAATTGCAGTGCCTTATTCTTAATCGAGCCCAACTAACCTCCTCGCAGCGAGATATGCGACAGGAAGTTAGCCAATTTATCGAAAGTTCTTTCACTTCTCTAAGCTTATTACCGCGAAGAGCTGACCACTCGTCCTCCCAGAACGACAGCACCACTCTCCTCACTTCAAGCCTAAAGTCTTCCTAAGTAACACGTGAGATTGTAATACTGGGATCTGTAGTTGCCGTCTTTGCTGCTAAATCTGCAATTTCATTCCCCGGCAAACCTACGTGACCAGGAATCCATACACACACCACGTCAATGCCAGAAGCGTGTAAAACATAGAGGGCATCCTGGATACGTTGTACAATAGGGTGGGGGTTGTACAACTGCCAAAGGCTCTGTAGTGCACCAAGGGAATCGCTCAAAATCAGGCAGTCACTTAATACAACGGCGAACATACAAAAAGGCTCGATGAATTGCACAAAGCTCTGCAGTAAAAATGGAAGTGCTATTTGGAAAACCGAATTATATGGTTCGGTTCCATAAACATAAGCACATCCAACACCGTTGGTACTCTTTGGCCCATCGGTGTAAATATATAGACGGTCAGTGTAACCTGACAAAAATTCTAAAAAACACGTGCGGATTCTTGAAATAGGCATCGTAGACTTCTGGTGTACGGTCATCCCAAGATCTACATGGGGCGTGCCAGATAGCCAAGGGGAGTAAAGCCTCTCGCCTTGGCGAACATCCTAAGCAGTTCCACTCCAAGCTTCATTAGAAGATCTTAGAAACAAAACCCCGCAGGCTTAGGACTAAGGGTGCTATTCCTATACCATTCTCTTAGCGTGGTGGTGAAAAAAGAAGCAAACGTAGGGTGCTTAGGCATACATCTAAAGGCACAACCATAATTTTCCAAGAGAAAATCACGCCGATATTGCAGAGGAGCTTCTGCGGACTCGGCGTACTGGCTCACCACTGGGCTTGTTGGAAAAGCTCCTGTTGCAATGCGGATGCCCCTATTGTGGACCGCGTCTAATCTTCTCAGCACAGATGGTCGTGCTGACGAATAAACAATACACCCGTAGTCTAGCTTGGATCGGATGAGTGCGGAATAGATTCGCAACAAAATTGTCCGATCAGCTCCCCACGATTTGCCATTCACTACTCGCATGATATTTAGCGAACGGTTACATCGTGCTCTTAGCTGTGCAAAATGCGACGACCAACTGAGCTTCCTGTCCAAGATCAAACACAGGAAACGCGTCGCTTCTACGAAGGGAAGTAAATCTGAAGCAAAGGTGGTAATCGTCTCCTACGGCGCCAGAAATTAACTCAGATGGACTTCTCACTTGAGAAACGGAAGCCGTTTTTGGAGCTCCATTCTCTGAGGTTGTCCACACATTGCTGCAGGCGCCGTTGTAAGAACGTCGTGCGCTGAGAAGTGCAATAGACAGCGAAGTCCTCTGCGAATAGGCATGACGAAACTCCAGGTGGAACATATTTTCAGATGGAGTTAATTGCTATAGCAAAGAGCGTGACACTTAACACCGAACCCTGAGGTACTCCCTCCTCCTGAACAAAAGAATTAGAAAAAACCGAGCCGACCCTTGCTCACAAAAAGCGGTCCTTCATAAACTCCGGAATGTACAGTGGCAGGCGTCCACGTATGTTTCAGGCATACAGGGAACGTAGAATCCCTGCTCGCCAGCACGTATCATAAGCCTTCTCAAGATCGAAAAATATGCCCACGGTTTGACAGTTCTTCATAAAGCCGTCCATTATCACTGACGATATTGACACAAGATGGCCAACAGTTGAACGGCGTCATCGAAAAACACACTGGATGTTGGTCAGTAGGTTACGACCTTACAACCACCATACCAATCGTCCATTAATCATGCGTTCCATCACCTTGCAAATACAACTGGTGAGGGAAATAGGACGATAGCTGGAGTGAAGATGACGGCCCTTTCCAGCCTTCAAGATGGGAATAATGGTGGCCTCCCGCCAATCTTCTGGGAGTATACTATCAACCCAAACACGATTATAGACCTCGAGCAGGAATGCCTTACCTTCAGGAGAGAGCTGTTGTAACATTTGTGCATGAATACCGTCCGGTCCTGGTGCTGATAATCGCGAAGATTTCAGGGAATGTTCCAGCTCTGCCATGGTGAAAAGGCGACTGTAATCTTCTACGTTTCTAGACCAAAACAAGAAGCCTTGAGATTCCACCTGAGTTTCAATTGGAAGGAACTCAGGGGAGTAGTTTTCCAAGCTAGACACTTGAGCGAAAGCACTGCCAAACGTATTCGCCACTTCGAATGGATCAACAACAGCTCCTGTGGCTGTTCTCAGACCCCCTATTGGTGTATGGGTTGATTGCCCAGCAACACGCCTTAACCTATCGCACACAACAGAAGAAGATGTGTGTCGGTTAAATGAAGCTAAAAATTTGCTCCAAGATGACTTTTTGGTATCGTTAATAAGTTGTCTGGACCTGGCGCGCCTTTTCTTATATCCGCTAGGTTATCCAACGTAGGGTCACGTTGGAAAATCCTAAGAGCACGCCTTCGAGAACGTATGGCATTCCGACATTCTTCCGTCCACCAGGGGAAGGGAAATCGACGGGGGTGTATAGTCGATCGCGGAACTGATTGCTCAGCAGCAGAGAGAATCGTCTCCGTGAGATGCTGCGCCAAATCATTCACAGAGTCGTACTCGTTGTACGTAAAGACAGCCAGCTGGGTGTTAAGGTTCCAAGCGCCATCTAGGCATACGTGTGGAATATGTATATTGCGTCAAGAGGCTAATAAGACATGGGAAGTGGTCACTAGAGCGTAAATCAGAGATGACATTCCATTGTAAGGAGACTGCCAAATGAGGTGAACAAGCTGCAAGATCAAAGTGCAAGAAGCTATTGTAAGAGTCAGAAATGAATGTAGGCTCTCCGTTGTTGAGGAGAGCTAGGTTGCAACTATCCAAGAAATCAGCAATGAGCTTACCTCTCGCAGAAGCGCGACTTGTACCCCAAAGGGGTGATGCGCATTGAAGTCTCCCACCAACAGAAACGGTGTTGGTAACTTGGAAACTAGATTTTCTAAATCAATGTGCAGAAGTCATGGGACGGAGGATATAGATTACCGATGGTGAAATGGAAGTTTGGCAGTTTAATCCGTACAGCAACTAATTGTATATCAGAGTGCAATGGTGGAGTTTGCATATGTAAGTCATCTCTCTCGAGCATCGTAACTCCGCCATGTACCGGAACACCGTCTTCTGGTGTGACGTCACACCGTTCTGGTGTGTATCGCCTTAGATGGAAAGCGTCTTGAGGACGCATCTTAGTCTCTTGCAAACATGCAACCAGAGGTTCGTTTTCTTTGAGCAAAAGCTCAAGTTCTGAACGTAGACTTCTTATGCCACGTATGTTCCATTGTAGGATAGCGATACTGCATTGTGTATGGGATAGGTAATTCCAAGGTAACTCTTCATTACTTTGGAGTAGGCGGTTGTCGAACTAATTTAGCCCTTTTCTTTTCTCTTGGGTACCATTGGATGGAGGCAGTGAACCAACAATGTCAATATGTACATGCTCGAATCGTTGATTAGGTGGAGTGAATGATCCAAGTGGAGCAGTGACATGCCTTGTAACTTTGTTGCGCTGGCAGGCTATGCAGTTACGCACAAATACTCTACAGTCACGATCGATCTCAGGCCAAACAAAGGATTTCTTAACCAGGTGGATCGTAGCTTTCACACCGGGGTGCAACAAACTATGAAGAGATGCAATAGTTTGCTGTGTTGAAATTCTTCGTCACGAATGGGCGAGCGTGAGATGTTGAGACATCACATATGAGATGAACTGTTGAATTTGGAATTAGTATTTTCTTCAGAAACAAGCTAGTACCGAGTTGAATGAGAGTTTGAATTTCGTCGTCAGTTTCCTGTGAACGTGCCAAGGCTTGAAAGTCGATTTCTTCAGCAATCGATGTAATTCGAGACACTGTGTAGCTGGAATATTGTTTTCGCCTTGGATATGGCGAATGTCGGTCGTGAACTGGGCAATGTAATCCAGATGACGTGACTGGCGAGGTGATGCTTTCTCTGGCTTCAACTTCAAAGCGAACGTCGGAGGTTTGTGATCCGTAAATAGGGTGAACTGTGTTCCTTCAAGTATGTGCCTGAATTTCTTAACGGAGGCATAAGCAGCTAGGAGTTCATTCATAGGCAGACCACTGTTGTGATGGAGAGAGTTTCTCGCTGTAAAATGCCAATGGTTGCCAGTTACTGTCTACAAGTTGCTGAACTGAAGCTCCAATTGCTGTCGATGATGCATCTACCATTAGAAAAGAGGTGCATCTGAGCAGGGATTAGCAAGGAGTGCAGCGTTTGCAACAGCGTTTTTCATGTTGTGGGAAGCTTGTTCAGTTTCTTGATTTCATTGGAGCTTGCTGGTAGGTTTCGGATTTCCTTTGAAACAGCTGTTAAATGATGCAGCGATGCTAGCAGCAAGAGGGATGAAGCGTCAACGAAAATTATCAAGTCCCAAAAATCTACGCAAGTCTTGGACATAAGATGTTTTTGGAAAATTCTCGATTGCTTCCACCCTGTTTGGAAGTGGTCGTATTCCGCTTGAATTGACTGAGTAACCCTAGAATTGCACTTCTTTGGCTGCGAACACACTCTTTGCAGTGTTAATCACCACTCCGTATATACGGAGTCGACTGAATATTTAACGCAAGTGGTCCAGATGTTCGGTTTCGTCGCGAGATGCAACCAGGATATCGTCAATAAACACATAGCAGAAATCGGGATTGCGTATTACTTCATCCATGAAGCGTTGAAAAGTTTGAGCAGTATTGCAAAGCCCAAATGGCATGCCAGTGAACTCGAATATTCCGAATGGGGTTGTGACGGCTGTCTTCGGAACGTCCTCTTCCGCAACAGGTATGTGATGGAAGGCATGAACAAGATCACTGGTTCAGAATATGTGACGTCCGTGGAGATTCACAGCGAAGTCTTCAATGTGGGGAACCGGATAATGATCTGGAACTGTTCGAGCATTTAGCTGACGGTAGTCACCACAAGGTCTCCACTGATTGTTTTTCGAGGAAACAATATGGAGTGGGGATGACCAACAACTCGTAGATGGTCGACTTATTCCGTGGGTCATCATATATTCAAGTTCTCGTTCGGCTATTATGAACTTGTCAGCTGGTAGCCGCCGTGGTCTCGATCGGATTGGTGGGCCAGGAGTGGTAACAATATGATGTACCGTAGAATGCACACTCGACGTGGCACTTGAAGTTGGGCATGTTATCTCGATGAATTACTTAAGCAGCTGATGACAAGGTGAATCACCAAATATAGTGCGAATCGACCGACAAGTGACGCAACGAATATGCCCATTGCTTGTCAAGTTAGTATTTGAGTCAATCAGACGTTTGTGACATAGGTCTGGAGGGATTCCATAGTTAGCCAGAAAATCAGCTCCTACGATAGGGTGAATCACATCGGCTACAATGAAACGCCACTTGAATTCACGACGTAGAGAAAGATCGAGTTTCAGGATTATATGGCCGTAAGTCTTAATAGCTGTTCCGTTTGCTGCGAAAAGTTGATACTCTTCTGCGTGGTGACGAGGAAGGCGGGCTACAGGAAAGACAGAAATATCAGCTCCTGTGTCTAAGAGGAAGTCACTTTAGATGTTTGGTCGGTCATGTTTGGCGGTTCACATGATTGGGGTCAGTTGCCGTCGCTACTGACTCCCGGAATTATTTCCCTGGTTGCATGGCGGACGACATTTCTGAGCCTCAGATCGAATTTTCTGCACTAGTCGAATTCGGTCTTGGAAAACTATGGCGATGTGAAGAACGATGTGGGGAAGGCGAACGGCTGGAGGGAGAATTTCGTGTCACCATTTTGGTTACCAACTTTGTCAGCTCATTGATTTGGAGTTGTAAACACGCAATAGTTGCGATCTCAGGCGCTGTTGCCATTATCGAGGAACTCGGTGTTGATGGGTGTAGCAATTGTGGCTAATGCATCGAGGTGGGCTTCTGAAACGGTTAGAATATTCTGCACATCAGACGGTAGGCGGGACATCCAGATACTTTTTAACATGCCTTCTGCCATTGTAGTACCGGCTAATGTTTTCAGACGGCGGAGTAATTGGGATGGAGCACGGTCACCAAGTTCTTCAGTTCGAAGCAGTTTTTCGACTCTTTTTGCCATATTTGTCAGTGACTGGCGGTGACGATAAAATGTCCTGTACTTTTGTGGCTAATTTTTCCGTTAAACTAGCCACCACATGACTATATTTTGTATTATCAGCTGCTACGTTGGTGAGAGTAAGTTGACTCTCGAGCTGAGCGAACCAAAGCACCGGATTTTCTGTCAAAAAGGACAGTGGCTTGACCGAAATATGGTTTGTCACTGCTTGATCGTCAGTCGCCATGGAATTTGGCTTAGGCACACGAACTATAATCACAATGGAGAGGTAAAGTTGGCGCATATTGTGTAGATATCGTGATTCGTTAAATATAAAAATATATTGAATGCCTATTCCAGGATCACGTCGGGGACACCAATCTGTGGCTCAGGATGCATTCAATAAATTCAATAGTAATACTATACAATTATTTATTACCAACCAAGTAAACAAGTTTATGAAGTAACAATAGAAAAATAAAAGATTAACTAAAAGTATACACTGAGTCTTTGATGTATCAAATGGTATAGGCCTCACCTTCTATGTTGCAGATGAAGAAAATCGGACAGAAGCTCTTGGCTCCTGCAACAAAGTGAGCTTCTCTCAAGACGAGTATCAACTGGCAGATGATAACTCCTCTGTGTATGTCACTGTACATAATAAGACATACTACCAGCACCAGTTCCAGATCCACGAAGATTTGCTCGTCATTTGTGTTCCAGAGGATACTGAGAGTCGCTTCGCACCAGAACTTGGCTACTTCACGGTGATAGGTCTATCACTATCCATTCTGTTCCTTGTGCTCCACCTCAGCGTCTTCTTCATGGTACCTAAGTTACGCAACTTCTCGGCGACCAACCTCAGCTGTCTCTGTGTATCTCTGTTACTGTTGTATTGCAGCTTCATTGTGAGTGAGTCCATGATGGCCCGAACTTACGGTTGCATCATTTTGGCTTTACTCATACATTACAGCCTGCTGGCATCGTTCTTCTGGATGCTTACTATCGCATTTGATATATTTCGAGTGATGAGGCAGGCCACATCAAAACTGATCATATCTAAAGGTGAGACATTCTTATTATATAATTCACTGATGTTTTAGTAAGGGGAGGTTGCCCATTGGCCCTGAATAGGATGGCGGGTATCCCTTAAACCAAAATAACGATTAAGCATTCCGGTGGCCTCCATCTCATGACCTTAAAATGTATTCAAAATGATCCAACAGAACAAACAATGACTTAGAATGACCTTCATTGGTTGATCTTCTTTCACATTATTTCACTTACACCTTACCACAGAATTTCAATAAGCTTCAAATACCTTTTGAAAGTTCTCAAATTTGAAAGACAGCAACTAATGCGGGCTTACACATAGACAAACATCTCTCAACATCCATGGAAGATACTGGGACATGCTTAAAGCAACATATACTGTGGGCTTCCAGCCTTTCGTCAGTACGCCAGCAACTGTGTCATATCCACTCTTCTTGTTCAACATATGTTCTATTTTAGCAAATACAAATTTATCTAATTCCCTTTCACACGAGCTAGATTACGTGCAACAGATTTCACCAATTCTATTTGATTTTAAGTTGCGCAGATATACCCTTGTTAGTTTCGACACGATGAAATACAAATATGCCTGAACCACTAGCTTCTGTTCTGTGAAGACTGCATTGTAACAAAACAGGTAGTACGATCCTCATAAAAAGCAGATAGATTCACCTCACATTCCTTTAAGGACAAGTCTCTCTTAAAACTGACATAAACCGTGTAGTCGGACGTATTACTTAATCTGTGGCTACCAAGCCCCTATATTTTAACAAAATATGGATAGGGGGCTCATTCCAATATACCCATACACATAAAGGGATCCACAGTTAAATTTGAAAATTACAGGGCTATATGCCTATCATCAGCAGTAATGAGACTGTATTCAAGAATACTGGAAAACAGATTAGGGGAAAAAGTTGAAGAAAGTATGGAGGAACAAGGTACTTTCATGCCACTACGATAGACACAGGCCATATATTCATGTTAAAGATAATAAAATTATGAAGCAGAGAGAAGGAACTATAATATGTGACTTTAATAGATCTGAACTCAGCCTTTGACTGAGTGCCTAGCTAACAACTGTGGAAAGCCCTGAAACACTGTTAAAGAAGACAAAATGTGAATATGATAAAGTATCAGGGGTAGTAAAAATAGGTGTCAAATCTGAAGAATTTGAAATGAATAGAGGAGTAACATATGGGGACATCTTCAGGCCATTGCTGTTTGTTATATACATGGACCACATAATTAGAAGAATGTAAAAGAAGAACCAGTCGAGTAAAAAGAGGAAATTGGAACATGCGTCTAGTATACACTCAGACTCCAGTTTATACATATGACATTGTGCAAATGGTCAATAGTGAAGAAGAACTAGAGAATTAAGGAATAGGCCAGTACATGCAAAGATAAATGCATGAAAGTAAATATAAATGAAAGCAACGTAATACATCTAACAAAAGAGGCACAGAGAAGCGCAAATATAGAAACCATGGAACAAATTGAAAGTTTCAGTATTTTCAGAGAATTGTCAATTTAAAAGGAAAAACTAGATATGGAAATAAATCATTGAATAAATAAGGGAACCAAATTTATTACCAAATCGATCAAACACTAACAGGAGAAAAGGAAATTAACAATGATACAAAATGTGAATATATAAGACAGTTTATCTCCCAACATTTCTTTATAACTCGAAAAGCTGCAAGTATTGTCAAAACACGAAAATAGAATTCAAGCACAGAAATTAAGTATTTGCAGAAATTTATAAGGAAAACCAGAAGGGACGGAATAAGAAACTGTCAAATAAGGAATGTCCTTGAATAAGAACCAGTAATAAGAAGATAAAGACAAACGTTTTAAGATGGTTATGACAGATAAATAGTGTGGATGAGAGCAGGAAACCTAAACTGGTATGGGGGGCCAGAGGGAAAGGAAGAAGAGGGGAAGGAAGAAGAGGGAGAGGATGACCAAGAACAGGATGGAGCGATTATGTAGAGAAAATAATGAATAAGAAAGGAACTACTTTGAGGGAAGCTGCACAACAAACCGGCTGAGAAAACTCGAGCTCCAAACGGCATAAGGGAGAGGAAAAGACGTTTAGGTTTTTTGTATTCATAATTCAAAAATTTACCTACCTTAAGCAACAAGGTGTAAAAAACTTGAAACTCAAATTTTCAGCAGTGACTCTCGAAGCATATATGCTAAATATAGATTTGAATAGAATAATACATATTCTCTTAACATACAGCATATGTAAAGTAAATGTCTTGTTATTGCAGGTAAACAACGGATAAGGTTCTGTCTGTACTGCATGGGAAGCTGGCTGCCCCCAGCAGTAATTGTGGGGATAGGACTAGCTATGGATAGCTGGTGGTCAGAATCATCCTTTGCACCTGGATATGGACAACGTGCTTGCTGGCTGAACCATTCTGATGCTCTCTTGATCCTCTGCGTGGCCCCTCTAGCTGTAGTGGTGTTTCTCAATGTGTGCTTCTTCTGTTGGACGGCATATCTCATTCATTTCAACAGCGCAGATGCAGCAAGTGCCTCCAGCACCCGGAAGGAGTTCCCCCTGTTCTTGCGTCTAGGATTCATCATGGGGATCACCTGGATCATAGGAGTTGTAGCCGCATCAGTAGAGGTTCCAGGTATGATATTAGCATGAGATTCGCAAGATGTGAAACGTATTTAAGGCTCCTACTGAGTTCTATATCCTTTAAAATTTGTACTAAAATTCTTATCTGCTTGAATGTGAATTTAACTTTAACTCTAAGACGCACGCTACAACGGTAGCAATAAATATTTGTACAAAATAGGAATGTATTTATATCACAATGAGTATAATGCGGTAAGCAGTATGCAAACGTTCAACACTGCAATTTACTCTCTGAGATCTTTCACCACAAAACAAAGATCACAAGTAACTGCGTTGTATTCGGTAGTTTCTGGAAGTTTCGCACATTATTAATACCAAATGTGGTGCCTAGTTGCTTCATATCTCTGAACAGCAATGATCAGAATTGTTTCACTAAATGAAAGTATATTTATACAGGCTATTTGTTATATTATAGCCGACAAAGTAAGTGTAGAAGATTTTGTGCCGAAGCCACCTCTGATTCTGACAGTTCGTTCTTTGTGTTGCAGGAGCGAATGAAAAAATCGGTTATCAACTCTTTTGTTTGCAACATTGCAATAGCGAACTTAGAGCTTTTTATGTCACACTTGCAAGGCAGATATTCGTGAGAGTGTACAATACGAGAATCACCTCTCTAAGCCGGTCAGGCGAGTGTTTTCGCTGCATTTGTTTTGAATGCCAATGTTCGAGATTGCTAAATAATCTACTAGAATGCAGAAGCAACACTTCTTCAAGAGATGAAAAGCGTTATGTCGGTAAATAAATACCTGTTGAGATGCGGAATATTTTACTTGTATTGAGTACCTACACCAGGGAATGCAAGTTGGCGTGAGTGGCTCAGTTGGTTAGACGCTGACCTACTGATCCCAAGGTCGTGGATCTAAATCTGGCCCGGAACGATGGTTTTTAACTGTGCTTAACCCTTCCCGGGCGAAATGCGCATATATTTGCGACGCATGGTTACGCGTCGGCTTCGCACAAATTCTTTTTATACGTTCGCGTAAGCTATCGTAGCTGGTCTTTACTTCACGTAAATGGTCAACAGATGTCATTAGATGAATTTAAACGCGCGTCTGTGCTTAGGTTTGTGCTTTGTTAGTCGCTACAGAATAATACGTCCTGGCCGGGTAATTTTCTGTGTTGTGTTTCATTATTTTGCTCGTTTTGGTTTGATTTGGAGCATGGCGCGTAAGAGACTGTATGGGGAGGATGAAATAAGGGCTTGTATAGAATCTGTGCTCAATGAAACAGATGAAAGTGACTTTAGAGCGTGGGAAAGTGATGAAAACAAAAGTCCTGTAAGTGCGCGCAACAGTGACCTATGTAGCAGCAGGTGTTAGGAAAGAAACAATATATTTTTGTGAAACATATGATCTGAAACCTTATTTACATCCCGTTAACTGCTTTGGGGCATGGCATACACAAAAAGACTTCAGTGTCACCCAATAGGATGTCTAGGAACTGATGATGCACTCTGCCCTGATGTTTCAGTTGTTTTGGTACATATGCCACTTTTCATTTAAATAAGTGTAGCCTCAAAAGAAAATACCTCTAATAAAAAGCAATGTTATGACTTAATGATTATTTACGTGCTTGGTTATACGTTTTCAATGATTTAGTACACAAAATAGAATCACATGTGCCTTATTTTGAATAATATTCATGTTTTAAAATACTTGAGAAAACTAGGAAAATAATTACGCCCAGGAAGGGTTAAAAACGACAGTTTAATGTCAGTAGATTTCCTGGCATGCAAAAGAACTCCTGCGGGATGAAATTCCGGCACACCGGTGACGCTGATATGAACCTGGCAATTGACAGCGTCGTTAAACAACAAAATAATTTTGATTTTAGCAGAAATTGGACTTCACCCAGCAAGCGCACTCTAAGGAACACTTTACTGTCACAAACGGTTAGGGGAACGATTGTTGGGTAAACATTCGTAAACATCAAACAGGAGTTGTGATTTTTCCTGCCATTACATCTGCATGTTATGTCGATACTACTGCAGGATGTACTCCATTTGGTTACCATGCATTCTTACAGTCTGTTCACCAGCTCATGGTCCCTGGCAGGAATGCAAGGAGTCAGTATATCAGTAAATAATTCCAAGTACACAGTGATATCTGAAGCTGGACTTGTGTTTCTGATTGTGCTTATATTACTGCAACCAGAAACACAACTCCTACTTCAGATATCACTGTGTACCAGGAAATGTTTACTGAGGTATTGAATCTTTGCATTCCTGCCAGGGACCGCTAGCTGGGGAACAGAGTGTACACATGCTTCAACTCTTCTTCTCAGATTTGGGCACATGCATTGATCACACGCTATTGTAACATGGACATTGTCGATGGGTTTGGCACATATCAATACCCTTAAATGCCCCCAGAGCCAAAACTCCAATGTATTGAGGTTCAGACAACGAGCAGGCCATGCTACTGAATCTCTCTGTCAAATCCAGCATTTGGATAAAGTCTGGTGTAAATACTCAACACAAGTAAAATGGCCCATATGTCAAAGGGTATTGTTTTTGGACATATGTTTATACGAACATTTATATTAAATGTGTCCAATGCCAAATTCTGCTGCAATATCGTACACTTTTAAACATCCTGTATATTCGGTTTCCCAACTAAATGTCCACCTGCTTCTTCCACATGTAAACTACATGTTCTCACTTACTCAAGTGAAAGCACTTTCGAACATTGTAACTGACGGCTTGCTTATTGCTGCTTCGTTAGTCCAGAACTTCACAGCATTCTCTGGAGAAGCATTGTTCAGAATTATTGACTCTTGATGTTTCTTTTCTGGACTATAAGCAGTTCTGGACATATCTTCCTCGGAGACAGTCTGTTTATATCGTTAGATTTCTGAGATTCATGTTGGAATAATAACCTCGGTCTTTCATCAAAGTTGTGTTCGAATACCAACTTTACGATTAAAAGCATTGCAGCTATCTATATCATCTATATCAAGAGAAACCCTTATTAACGATGATTATTTTCAGCCCAATTAATTATATACTGATGCATTTGTTCTTTTGAATCTCTTCCCCCCACCGATAGAAGACATTAGCACTTTTATTGCAAAAATTACCTAACGTAAACTGTAACACTGAATGGGATTTGAAACGTCTCCTTGTGAGGAACAGATTGTGGCTTCTGCTGAAGTTTAATACAAATTTAGTATTTAACGTTTTTTTTTTTTTGTCTGATTCATGCTGTTTACGGATGCAGACACACGTACATGGGAGCCATTTTTCCAAATATTGTGTCGCCATGAAATATTGATATCGAATTTTTTGGGTGGAACACATTGTTTCTACTTGTTAAGTTGTAAAGAAAGTGAAAATTGTCTGAAAAGTTTAACTGCTACCTCGGTCCAAAACTGAATGGGAACACAACCTAGGTAGATAAATGTGGCAGTAGACCATAAACTAGAATTTGCACTGTGTATATTCTAGAATGCAGTAAAATATAAGTTTCTCAACAGAAATGGACTATTCGTTAACTCAGTTGTCAACTACTTCCATTACTGCGGACGGAAGCAGGTTCTTGATCACTTACCAATACACGAACCTTTGATAAGTAAGAAGCGCGCCTTCTTACGTCACTTCACGACTTGCTAGTGAAAACATAGTGTTGCGGAAAAAGTTAACGCCGGTATGGAGGTTATGCGATTAATATGGATTCGGTCGGTGAACATCTGTAACAACAGAAACACGCAGATGTGACGTAGAAGTTGTGCCATTCTATTAGGTACGTGTAATTACGAACTTTCCAACACTTCTCAGTAAAAATAAAAATATTAACAGAGCCTGGATAGGGATAACTTATTATCACACGTCGTATAGGACAGCAGTTTAATAACGATGAATCTGAACATAATGTTTGGACAACGATAAGAATAGCTCGATATTCTAGTAACCGCTTCATTAGCAGTTAACTGCGAGAAATAATTCATTTTTTGTAAAACATCCTGAAATTACATTTAAATTCCCTAAGCTATAGTCAACTTAAAGTTCAACAGTGCATATAACAAAAAGTTTATACTTTTATTCTATTTATAAAAATACAGTTTGTATAATGTGCTTAAGTACACCATTGTTAAAGATGGTTTAACCTGAAATTGTTGGGCATGTTAATTTTATCTTAATAGATACTTTCAGAAGCCGAAACGAAGGCGTAGCTCTAACATTAGCACAGCCAAAATTGTAAAGAATAATAAATTGATTCACTACTCACATACTTGGAGCTCAGGTATATGCTGTACACACTCACCTGAAAAAGAAACACCAAAATTATTGTTGAAATTTCAGCATTTCATATATTACTGACATATACGATGTATCGTTCAATATCTGTCGGTCTGGGTAGCTCAGTTGGTTAGACGCTGGCCTACTGATCTCAAGGTTGCGGGTTCAAATCCGGCCCAGATCGATGGTTTTTAAGTGTGCTTAAAAACGACAGCTCCATGTCAGTAGATTTACTGGCATGTAAAAGAACTCCTGCGGGACGAAATTCCGGCACACCGGCGACGCTGATGTGATCCTGGCAATTGACAGCGTCGTTAAACAACAAAATAATTTAATTTAATTTATCGTTCAATAGAGAGGTTTCTTTCTTCTAGCATGTGCGCTGAAAACGAGGGAGAAAACATGGTACTCGATATGTGTGTGTGTGTATCAGGTGGCCCACGCAGGACACCTTTCTTTGGAGTTTGTTAATCCCCGATGCTATAAACGTCGAAAGGTTTGCCTAAGCACAACAGTAAAGGATACTCCACACTAATAGGACCCCTTGTTTACTATAGGAGGGGTGCCGGGTGCGATTCCTGGGCTCGAGAAAGATATCTGTGTTAAAGAATGATTGTTCCTGACCAAAACAATATGCACAAGGGCCACAGCATATTATCTGTTTCAAGACATATCAACCTGTTGACACTTAATTTATAAACAACACTTATTAACAATTTGTGCCTCACAATTAGCAATATTAGCACATTCTAACCTGGGCTTCATTTTGGCACTTCAAATCCTCCTGACTGGGTGTTTTAAGAGTATTGCTTTAAAAATGGTTGCTCCTGGACTGTTTCAGATAGTTCGCTGTCTTCTTTTTCATTCTCATTAACGAAGGTTAAACTAAATAGTGAATTTAAACACAATATTCTTAGATGTCATACAAGTCTGAAAAAATAGAATTTAAATAGTGTTTTTTGAAAAACGAAAACTCCTAGAAGCAAACTTATAGGAACCGAAACAAATGTATGAAGCTCTTCTTTCTTATCTCTAAAAGAAAAACATTCATATTTTAAACTAAACAAAACTATAATAAAAGGCTGAATTAATGGATCGGAACAGAAATTAATAATGAATCAATATTTTGGTCTTCCTCGATTGATCAGTCCGGCTTGTCTCTTGAGGATAGTCAGTAAGAAGAAGTCCCCTGGCCGCGTTACGAGCGCTGCGCAGGGCTGCCTTCTTAGAGCTTTAGACCTAGCTCTTTTGTGAATAAACCCCTACAAAGAGGGTTGCTGCTTCCGCTCTTCGAGCCAAATTAATCGCGTTCCCATGTTGACATATGCATGCAATAATTGGACACTTGTTAGATCAGATAGAAGAAAGACAAAGGTAGCCAAAATGAAGTTCTTACGTTCAGTAGCAGGTTACACACTTTTAGATGAGAAACATAGCACGGGAATCAGGAAAGAGTTATAAATATTCAACATAAAAGACAATACACGAAACAAGAACAAACTGGCCAGAACATATAGAAAGAATGCCAGAACACAGATTGCCACAGATTTTACTCTAATACCAACCAAAAGGTAGAGGAAGAGTGGGACGTCCACTCACCAGATAGAGAGATTCCATTTCTTGATGTGGAAACAGGTCTAAGGCCTAAATCCACGAAGGCAGCAGCTGATGATGATGATGATCAATAGTTTGAAAAAAAAAAAACTTTTTTGATAATCCTAATTACTGTAACACAGACAACAAGCAGTAATCTATGTACATATTTCACAAAAGTAAGTTTCAATGTAGGCAACTCTACACATAATTGGCCTTGGTATGAAATGTTTGAAGACGATCCAGCATATAGAAATAGATTATCAATTTGCTGTCTCCATCCTTTCCCCATATCGTATACTTCACTGCGAACAAAGCCCGTCGTGCATCGTGAACGTTATATATGGAACTGTACCCAGAAGGCTCTCTCTGTGCTTTAACTATATCTGTGCATCTAGAAGCATGCGCAGAAGGGAAATGTTTCGTTGGAAAATGCTGTGAATACAGCCTTCGAGCCTCAGCTGCATTGTGATACTTCTCCCCATGGGTCATTATCATAACTGGTCTTCGCTGGGGTACATTGCACTTGTTACCTGTTTGACTGTAAGACCTGTCTCGAACTATAAACAGACCACTTGTAGCGGGGTCACTGAGGGGTTATCCTCCCTATGGGAGGCGCCCTCTGACTCTTGCCATACCGGGATAGAATCCCTTACTGGCATGAAATGGTGTTTTAAAAAGATGGTTCAGCGGTGGGATTTTTGTCTAAGATTTTTTTTTTTTTTTTTGGATATACTGATGATATTGGGGATGATGAGAGTCTATGCAGTAGTCAAGGATTTGTCAGTATTAGTCTGGGGCGTTTATAAGTTTCGCCGGGGTCTAGGTCGTACTCCCCAAGTCCACGTATGAGCTGATTGAAGCTGTTGGGAAGTTGTGCATAGAACTTGTTTGCAAGGTTCTTGATGCGCTCAATGAGTGTCGGGAATGACAAGTCATTGTGGATATTTTCATTGGGGATGTACCACTCGGCTGCTACTGATGCCCTGAGGTATCTATTTTGTAGTACCTGTAGCTGGTAGAGGTTTGTCTTCGCTGTAGCGCCCCAGACTTGGCAGGCGTAAGTTAATGCAGGCCTGATAACTTGCTTGTAGATGAGGATCTTGTTCCTCAAGGATATGGGGGACTTTTTGTTGTACAGTGGATACAACAAAGCCATTCTCCTATTCACTTTATTAGCTAGAGCTGAGATATGCGCTTTCCATGTTAGACGCATATCTAGGAGTACTCCCAGATATGTTGCTTCCGTGGACCATGATACTGTTTCACCTGCCAGACGAAGATCATCAACATCCTGGGGGTAGCGTCTGGAGAAGGTGACGGCTTTGGATTTATTGGCGTTGATTTTGAGCCGCCATGCAGCAAACCATGCTGTCAGCATATTGGCATATCGTTGTATTCTCTGTACTGCAATACCATGATTTGATGATGCTGTGGTAATTGCAGTGTCGTCGGCAAAGAGATAGAGGTTGCAGCCCTGGAGAGTTGGGAGAGTGTTTATATATATTAAAAATAGCAGGGGGCCCAGGACACTGCCTTGGGGTACTCCTGCATTGATGAAAAATGTGTGAGATTTTATGCTTTCCTTTGTCACAACAAAGGTTCTGTTTGTCAGGAAGCTGTATATAAGATGGACCAGATATTTCGGGGTGTCGTAATTAATAAGCCGATGGATTAGGCCTTCATGCCATACAGAATCAAAGGCACGGGAGATGTCCAAAAAGAGGGCTGCAACATAATGCCGGTTATTAAAGCCAGTTACCACCTGGTCCACGAGTCGAAGCAGTTGATGGGTGGTGGAATGATTGCGCCGAAATCCAAATTGCTCGGGGCGAAGGATGTTGTGTCTGTCGAGCATATTCTGTAGGCGGTGCTGTATGACTTTCTCGAACAGCTTGCTGATGGCTGGCAGTAAACTGATTGGTCTGTAGTTGCCTGGGTCTATGGCATCTTTTCCCGGCTTTGGCAGTGTGATGATATGCGCATGTTTCCATGCAGCCGGGAAGTGTGCAAGACGAAGCAAGCTGTTAAACAGGTGGGCAAGTAGAGCCATCAATTCACCTGGGAGCACTTTGAAGGCTGCATAGGGGAGGGTATCGTTTCCCGCAGATTTATATGGCCGGACAGAGGCTACAATGTTCTTAAGTTCCTCTACAGTGGTGAGGCTTACTTCTTCATTATCAGGAGGTGTTGCTAAGAAGTTTTGAACCATGGCCTGGACTTCTTCAGCAATTTCAGCGTCTAGAGGTTCCGCTGGATGGAATGTTGAAGCTAGGTGTTCAGCCATCATATCGACCTTCTCCCTAGTGGACTGGGCAAGTCTTCTGCCATCAGTAAGAGGTGGGTCAGAAGTGGGAATTCGGAGTATGGCCTTTGCCATTCTCCAGAGGGAAGAATCTTCCATGTCTAGAGTGCTCAGGCGTCGTTCCCATTCTTCATTGCTGTGGTCGTTTAGTTCCATTTTGAGAATGGACTGTAGTCTGTTCCACTCTCTTTTGTCCACACGGCTGCGCGTGAGTTGGAATTTGCGGCGAGCCCTATTCTTCGCCGAGATGAGTTGACGAAGCTCGCGAGGGAGAGGTTTTTGGCCGATTGAAAATTTGCAGCGAGGAGGGGTAGCCTCTGTCATGGCTGTAGCCATAGCTGATGTGATGGTGGACGCAAGATGATCTGCATCCATTATGCTGTCGCACGGTTGGAAGATGGCTGGTTGTTCGGCCATTAGTGCACTGTACTTGGTCCAGTTTGTCCTCCGGGGGTTTATGGTTCTTGCAGGGACTTTGTGTGATGGCCGGTCTCTGAAGAGTAGAATGACTGGATAGTGGTCCGATGAGAGTTCAGGGACCGAAAAGATTTTTGGGTGATGCTGGATGTTTTGGAGAATGGCGATGTCAAGCCAGTCAGGTGGTCGACGGTCACCATGGGAGATGGTTGGGGAATCTGGAGCAAGCACGACAAGGCCTCTTCTTTCGAGGTAACTTTCCAGTACCATGCCTCTGTGGTTTCTGATGGTAGAATTCCAGTATGGGCTCT
This sequence comes from Tenodera sinensis, assembly GCA_030765045.1. Taxonomy (NCBI): domain Eukaryota; kingdom Metazoa; phylum Arthropoda; class Insecta; order Mantodea; family Mantidae; genus Tenodera; species Tenodera sinensis. Next base: position 25,619,709 of record CM060972.1, read on the forward strand.
TGGCGTTGTAATCGCCCATGGTTATGGTGGTCGAGCCTTGTAGGAATGCGGCATCCAGGTCTCGTTCACTGATGCGTCTACGTGGTGGAATGTAGACGGAGTAGAGGTTAAGTGGACCTCTGTTGGTTGCCACTTGTATACCTGTGCCTTCCAAGCCATCAGTGGTTGTAAGGTTAAGGTGATGGTGCTGGATGTTGCGGCTAACATATATGGCCGTGCCACCGAATCCGTCGTCTCGGTCGCTCCTGTGGCAGATCATGCCAGGAATCGTGGCTTTTAGGTTCTGTGACAGGTGGGTCTCTTGGACCATCAGAACGTTGACCTTGTTTACTGCAACGAAGTTTTTAACTTCTTGCAGCTTGCCACGTATGCCGTTGGCGTTCCAAGAGCAGATCTTAATGCCGAGGACGTTGGTTAGTACTTCACTCCTGTCTGCCATACTGGGACATGAAGGTGAAGACGGTGTACACCAGTACGGTTTCGGAGGCTATAGAAGTTGGCCGCTGGGCAAGGGCCTCAGCGAGAACGGTGGCGAATTCCGCTTGCAAGTGTAAGGGAATCTTGGCCATGAATTTGAGGAAACCTTCATCAGGGATAAGAGAGTTGTTCTGCGTCGTTTGTAGTGTTGGTGGGTACGCCAATAGTCGCTTCTGCGCAGGTTGACGAGGTGGCAGTGGCTTGAGTTGAGTGGCCACAGATGACTTTCCACGATTGGTCGTGGGAGCAACTGCAGTTAAGTTGGCAGTATTGGATGCGCTGCAAGGAGCAGGCTGTTGTGATGGAGCAGCTGTAGGAGCTGGTAGTGATGCTGGCATCTGCACTGGAGTAGGTACTGCGGGTATAGCAGTATGTGTTGAAGATGCAGTGAGGGCTGCAGCATAGTTCTGGTGTTGAACTCTCTCTAGAGGCCCCAGCCCTGGGAAACGGGCACCTCTGAATGCTTCTTTGGGAAGACCCAAAGGGTTCCCACTTACTGGAGCAGCATCAAAACGGGTACGCTGTCCATTTTTGTTTAGGTGCATCTCGATTCTGGCCTCTTGCCAGACAGGACACTTTGCATACCTGCAGGAGTGTTCTCCCCCACAGTTGAAGCAAGTTGGCTTGGCACCCTGCACATTAGGTAGTTGGCAGTCACTTCTTTTGTGGCCTGACTCACCACAGAAGGAGCATATCGTTCTTAGTCGGCAGCCTGCTGCGCTGTGTTGAAATTGTTGACAGTTGGTACACTGCAACGGTTTAACAGGCGGACGATATGGTTCAACCCGTATAAGGGCGTTGAACATCTTCTTCTCCTTATATATGTTCTGGGTGTTGGCCTCCTTTTTAAGTGCCACACGAAAATGAGGTAGGAACTGCGGTGGTTGGCGTCTGTTAGAGCGTAGTTGTCCTACTCGCTCAACAGGGTATCCTAGATCTTTAAGGTTTGCTGTGACCTCTGCCTCTGTGACATACATGGGCAGGTCTTTCAACGTTACGTATAGTAACTTCTCGTCGGGCAGTAAGGTGGTCAAGTACTGCACCGAACCGTCGCTCAGCACTTTCCGGATTTTACGATGGTCATCCGGAGTGTTTGGTATAAACGCAACAGTCCCAGTCATGTTTCGGACTGTGAATTGCACGTCGGGGTGAGTACTGTTGAGGTGGTTTGATATATCCCGAGCCTTCATCGGGTCTCGAAGGAAGATTGGGGTTGCCTTCTGGGACTTCCTTGGTGCGGTGGTTGGTGTAGGATTCCCCTGCACACTGTCAGAGGTATCCATGTCAGGCTCATCTACTGCAGGAGCCTGTGACGTGGTGGCATTTTGGCTGGTGGTGGCTAGTGGCTGAAATCTATTACTAGATTTTGTGAATACCTTTGAAGAGGGTTCCAAGTTCCTCTTCCTTTTAGAGGTAACAGTTTGCCACTCTTGTTCCTGTGGACTGGCCCTGTTGTGCGATTCCAGATAGGTGTTGATTGCTTCAACACGCAATTTATGCGCAAACAGGGTCTTGTATAGCGTGGTTATTTTGTCTCTTGGGACGGTGTTGTTTGGCAAGGCTTGCAGGATATTGTGCTCTGCCTGGGCAATGTAGCATGTTCTTGCCTTTTTTTCACTAGAAAGTACGCTGTGTACTTCTGGCGCGAGAGGTATTGGTGGATTTACCACTAGCGCTTTGTGTAGGTAAAGCTGGAAATTTCCACCCTCGAGGTAGTACAGAGTGCGGTTTGATTCAGGTGTTGTGCTTGTAGGCCCTTGGTTAGTGTTGGGCAATGGTGCGGTTCCATAACTGCAAGCTGCAGGAACATCAGTAGCACTTGAACCAGAATCAGTCATTTTACTAATGTCAAGTCAAGTCAGTTTAGTTGGGTGAGCGCTGGTTGGCACAGATAGCAGAGGACCAGGACCAAAAGGCGCCTTATCAGTCTAAGACTGATGGCTATGGCCGTGCTATCCTACTCAACGGTGAATTAGTCACCTAAACACGTGCTTAAGAAGCACAAAAATGGTCTTGGAATAGGTGAAATTGGTGCAGAAGATAATGCACCAATGAAGTGCACGAATGCAACAGCCAATCACTTGGCTGCGGTGAACTTGTAGATCTCAGGAGCAAACTCACATACACGTCCGCTACTCACGTATAAACAGACGGGCACGCCACGGCCGCCTTATCAAAGCAAAACCAGGAGGAAAGCGCACACAGATAGCAGCACTGGTGTGTGATGATTTGCTTGGAAGTGCACTTGCCCTTTGAACTGCAGTGACGAGGCAACCCTTCTTGCACTAACGTATGCGGGAAATATAAGCTACAAATGAAGGCATGCGTGACCCACCTGGTGTGTGTGTGTGTGTCTGTGTGTGTGTGTGTGTGCGCGCGCGCGCGTACGTACGTGCTGGGTGTTCCAGAAAACACCGACAGTGCTTAATATTTTGCACGGGATGGCAAACTGTTCGGTTTTCAAACAGAAACCCCTATCGGGAAATGTACGTTTTGGGCGCCAGAGGGTGTCGAAGTTTTCAAACCAGTGATTGTGACAATGTCTTAAGATTCGTTTTCGTATCTTAATACGGGAGGTACTGAATGAGCGACCTGAGTGTAATAACATTGCTATGATGCACCATATATTACCATAGAGTCCTTGGTGCGCATCCTACTATGCTACTTATGTAGTTTCCAGTACAGGAACGTTCAACAGCAGTATGACATGTACCAGTGCACAGCTGCCGAAATGACGGAGATGAGCTCCACCACATTTTGAGGTAAATGTATGAAATCACCTCAACTCACGGGATTAGTAGAGGTAAACCAGTTCCATGGGCAACATAGTCGCTGGATCTGATATCTCTCTACTATTTTCTGTGGAGTTGTATGAAGTACTCCTGTAGCGTGTGGTACTCCTGTAGCGTCAGCGGTGGACTTTATTGTTGGAGCCCCCGGCACGATTCAAGATCAACGACAACCGCACGTATTGGGTCCTGTGGCTAAGGGCAGCTGCCGATGTAGGCTCTGCAATGACGTAGGAGATAACCACTCCGAAGGCGGTTTGCAATGGAGACAGCTCGGTGTGATACTCATGTTGGATTTATTGACTAAACATGGACGCACACCCATCTCACACTTCGGTGCATTACAGCGTCCAAACCGTGCACTTTCAGACAGAACTTCCTTTTTCATGCAGCAGGACACACATTATGTGTACGGCTGGCCATGGCATCTCTAGCACTGCCGTGCACACCTCCGCTATTGTCGAGAAACAGTTCATCGGACAATGGAATGGCGCTCTGTTGTCTTCAGTGATGAGAGTAGGTTCTGCTTGTACACACGTGATGGTTTTGTACGCGTACTATGTAGAGCTGGGGACGAACTCGTCCAGAGTTCATTCGCCCACGACACAAAGGCCCAACACCAAGCAATCATGGTGTACGGTGCCATCACTTTCAACTCGCGCTCGCCTTTGGTGTTCGTGTAGGGATGCTAACCTAGTGTCAGCTACAACCAGCAAGTAATTAAACCTTATTTCTTCAATAGGAAAGTGATGTGCTGTTTAACATGAAAACGCACGTCCCCATGCAGCTGTTGTAATACAACTTTCTCTTCATGATGTGCAACTGCCTTTGCCAGCACGGTAGGCTGAGCGGTCTCCCATTGAATATATATGGGACATGAGAGGAAAGAAACTGACTGTCTCTATGGCCGTCCACTACTACTGCTGAACTGCAACAGCAGCTGCAAAATGCTTGCGACATGATCCCATTCACCATTTTCACAATCGTTTGCCTGCACGAGGGGCAAAACTTGAGGCCAACGGGGGCATCCTCTAAGGTGATTGGTGAAGCTCTGTGATGCCATCCAATTATCTGCTTCTCACTATTCGCGTCTGCAGTCAACAATGTAGTAACTTCGCGCATACAGGTTGACACATGTCGCTTGCAGGCAGACTGTTTTTCTCAGGGACTTTGTAGAATTACAACTACTCTGCATATACTTTTATCATATCATCGGAAGGATCCAGCAGACTAGACATGCTTATAATACACAGGATAATAAAACACAGCATATACGAAAGCAAGCTCAATGCGCTGATGATTTTTATAGTGTATGCTATCGAGTTTCTCATGCAGCTACCTATTGTGTTTGCGGTTACCTGCAATTCTATGTACTCCAACCACTCTCTGTAGCATTTCGAAAAAAAATTATGTGTTGGCGTCTTTCATTTGAAGTCTACAAACGGCGCTAAAAATCTAATATAATTGACTGCACCATTGAATTAATTTAACAGTTAGAAATAATCATAACGAATTGTGTCAAGTCCATGAAATTCTATGACAGTTTTATTCATATCCATTATTAGTAATTTTGGGTCACAGTTGGACTTGAAGCCTGTCACAAGTTTTAATTACTTTGTAGTTATTTATGCATAGCTTTCAAGGCCAGCGTCAATCCAGTAGAACGTAGTTTCCGGGCTTGTAGGCCGTGCTCCAGGCGTAATCGCTGACGTTTCGCTACTAACTCCGCCAGGCATCTTCAGAGAGGATGACTCCATGTTGGTTAACAACCAGAGCTGTGTTTTGATTTCTGGTCTTCTTTATGAATATGACTATGGTGTTAGAAAGGGTTCAGACTTACAGGATAAAATGTTCATCGCGTACACTGAAATAAAATATTTGCAAAGATTCTTCTTGTGTGATAAAAACCTACGAGGTGACCGGATGAACTTAGGTACAGGCGAGAACATTCTCCTTGCCTACTATTGGTTGCTCACGTCTGTGTGTGTACAGTTCGGTCGCTACAATTTCTCCCACCTGCCTCATTTCTTATGTTCAACTGCATTGCGGCTCGGTACTCCAGTATCGACGCTCCACCGTGTGAAACAACTCCCACTGGACAGGGCATCCTCTGTCCTCTGCCCAGCATGAAGTCGCTTCCTCTGAAGATGCCCGACAAAATCACGAGCGAAACGTCAGGTGATATCTCATCTGCTGTACCACGGCCTACAAGCTTCTCCATGTGCATGCTTTGTTTGCAGATTATAGTTACTTAAATTCTACTTATAACAGGTCTAAAAATGTTTACTTCTTTTTCTGCAGGTCTGTGGCATCTATTTGTAATATTCAATACGCTGCAAGGTTTGTTTATCTTCATTGCCTTCACATGCACCAAGAAAGTGTGGAAAGAAATCCAAAATACCATACAGAGGTATAAGAAACAATTAACATCTGCTACAACTGAGAGCAGCACCAACACGAGGTCTTCGGAATTAGTAATACAGGACCACCAAACATAAGCAGATGCTGGGAAAAAAACCAAACATTTCATCTTCGAAAGGTGCAGCAGAACTAGCTTGAACTGAAAGTAAACAATGTGATATATAACAATGAGAAAATCAACCTGTGCTGATGTTCCTAAACAACCATAGTCAGACTGTATCAATGTTAGTGTTTATTTATGAGGAATGTGTGATAAAACGTTTGGTCTTTTGTAAGTTACCTAACTTCAACATTTATTTATTAGTCTGGAAAAAATGAAATCTAGTGTATGATAAGGCATGTTAGGCTGATAACTCATGTACTATTTAAGTATTTACTTTTTATAATAAACAGTGAAGCATTAAAGTAAAATCAAACCAAAATTTACAGAAATTGGGAAAGATAAAATTTAAACGAAGATTACAAACGTATTAGTACAAATTCAAGGAACTTCTAAAACGTAATCGAGAATCATTTATGGAGAAATAGGTTGTTTACGGGCTCATAAAGGCTATTACAACAATACATGTTTTAATAATAGGTACCTAGGCGACCGAGCTTCGCTCGACGTTTCTTTTCTTTTCCTTTTTTTTAAATCGTGTTTTTTTTTTGGGGGGGGGGGGGTCGGGGGAAGATACTTATTTAGATAAACTTGAAAAGCAAAATGGTAACTAAATATAAATATTCATCCTAATTGTTTGAGCCGTTTCCGTGATGAGACCATTAATATCCTGTCTTGTTTGTTGAAATTGGCCCATTAACAGAGAAATTATGGCCAAAATAATGTTTCGACTAATTGTGACTGTTAGACGTAGACTAAGATATCTAAGTAAACTTTCTTACAGTATTCTGATAACCCTGGAAGAGAACTTTAAAACGCTAGCTTGTTTGCGGAAATCGATTTATAAACAGAGAAGTTATGGCCAAATTAAGGTCTCGAATAATTGTAACCGTTACGCGTAAAATCGCGTTTTCTCAGGAATGACACCTATATAGATAAACTTAATAAGCAAAACCCTATCTGTATACGAAATTTGATATATTTGAACAAGAATTGCTCGTTTATATATATAAGATTTTACAAATAGTAAATTTCTTTCATAAGGGACACTATTTATGCCCAGAGAGAACCTTGATTATCTTCTTGCGCTTTGTTTTCCTAGGACAGGTAATGGTTGATGTATTCGTAAAGTTTTGTGCTCCTTAACGATAAAAAATGGCAATTATCACTTGATTTGCAGACTCGATTACTTGATCATCACTGTCAAAGAAGTCAGCATAATCCTCTCTGAGATGATTGCAAAAGACGCTCCATTTCTCCTTGTCAATCCCTTCCTCTGTAAATCAGAAGGACAATTAGGAAAATTGTAATACTAAATTAATCTTCACTACTAAATAACTATTAAGCTAGAATGTTTGTGCTGAGTAAAGCTTCGGATGCTCTAAACATTCAATAGTTGGTAAATCACATTTACTTACATGACCGGGAGCGTGAGGTATGCAGTACCACCTGGTGTAGTTGTCTATCCTACGCAGATTAGTCACATTTGTTATAATGGTTATGATAATGCTACTAAAAAGACTAACTAAACCATCAAAGTCTATCTAGCACAAATGTCCAAAAAAAACTAAGTTGGTATAGCGCCATTCGCCCGCCGCAGGGATATGAGAAGTAAAGACGCTAGATTTATTATTCTTCTGTTCTGAATTGATTAGGCACATGCCTATTGCACTTCCGTTGTTCAGCTCCGCCATTTCCTTGGACGTCCAGGAAACATTTCTTCCACCGCGCGCTGTGTTTCTGCCTTTATTCATGCTAATCAGAGGATGCTTCCAATTCTCTTTGAACTCTCCAATTTTATAACTTTATTTTCATATGTAATTCTATATACATATATTACACATACACCTACTTCGTCACGGATATCTTTATTTCAAAAGATATCTCTTCAGGTACAACATTTCACCTGTCTCAGAAACCTAGGGTAAAAGTGTATGGTTATCAGCTCTTCTTTATAGTGTTTACAATGTATTTTTGTGCTCTCTAATTCCATAACTTTTTAAGTGTTTCATTCTAATTGTTAATTAGAACAATTGTAATTGTGCTGTTAATGTTGAGTACTCAGTTCAACTGAACACGTTGAATAATGTCAACGATATTTCACAACGGAACAAAAAAGCTACATTATTCGCCAAATGAAAAACCTGTGACAAACTGAGTGTAACATCCAAAAATCGTGAAGAAAAATGTGTAAGACATTTTATTGATAGTGTTTTTATGAATTATCTGTGTCCCACTGTATTAGGTTATTTATTGATTTATCTTCAGCCTAAAACATCTGCCAAAGATTTCTCGTTTATCTGTGTATAAAACCTGAAAGAAATAAACGTTTCTCTATAACAAAAATATTCCACATTTACTTTACCAGTGAAATATTATAAAATATAATTCAAGTTTAGTTCATAAGTTTGAAAGTAACAACAATTTAAGAGCAACACGACTGAATGCCAATTCTTACTAAGAGGTAAAGGCGCTTAATACACTATAAGAAGAGAATGAAGGGGGTCTTCAGTATAAACGAAGAAGCTGCTACGGTGAAGTTGGCGTCAAGAAATACAACCTGCGTAGGTTTTACTCAGGGTGGTAGATGTGGGCAAGACTCGAAGAATATTGCTAATAATTGAGTCTCGCCTGGTTTATTAAAGAACTGCTCCTTACACCTGCACGCAGTTTTTAATAGAAAAAAACAGCACACTTTATAGCAACGATTTTCATCGCTATTGTTGTTTATTATTTAAGAATGTATACCTTAAGTCACACATTTAGGATAAGCCCTCTCTTTTGAAGGTGCTGCATGTCATATTGGCCCACTTCATCCGAAATTGCAGTAAGTGCGTTAATAGAGTTGCAGAACGCAGCGAGGTAAATTCACTCACAGTGGCGTGAGTGAACTTTGTTCTGCCTGTAAGAGAAGATGAGCGGAAGAGGAATTTCCCATTCTTCAACTAACAATATTTTTCATTTCACTTACAGGACCTTATTCTCCAGGAAATGAACTTCTTCCTGCACATGCTGCTGTTGTCCTACCTTACGTCCAATAGACTGTAAAGTGCCGCAACAAAATCCATGCAAACATGAGGGCACGCAATTTTTGTAGGCGTAAAATAATGTTGTTCAACTAAGTGAGCTTGTAAAATGCCCTATCGAATTGACCACCGTCAGCTCATTGAAAACTAATGCACTAAGTATTTTGCAAATTTTAAGCGGTAAGCCTTTTCGTAAAGACATAATTTAATCCTTTTCTCCTGCTTGTGTTTGTTTGTTTCATTTTTATGTGTTCTGCGAACTGAAAAATTAATTTCAAGAATTCACTTCTATTGAGTGGCTTCGCATAGCTGTCCAGCAGTATTATATGATTGCATAGAGCTTAATCCTATACATAAGTGGCATGAAGCTATTCCTGGTACCACAACTAAAACTGATTTGCACCTAACATTGTCCAGCGAACTGAACATAACGCTAACTCAACTGTGCAATCTACTACTACGGGCATTAGTCGACTCGTCATGAATTCATGCGAACTACCTGGATGATACTTTTAATGACCTGAATTCCGTGGCGCTGATACCCGCATGGAGAATTAGTTCTGTGCTAATTAGCTCGGCCGGATAGTCGATTCAGTACATCTTTATTCTTCTAGTCACACGTGTCAAGCGACATCATTTGAAAATACAGCGATGACAAGGAGGTCAGCATACCCTTGAGATGCTACCAATTGTACGACCAGAAGAACTTGATGAGTGTTTCGTGAAGATCTTATGGCTCTAATACCACAAGAAGGAAATGTTCAGCATTTTAGTGTCTTTATAACACATACTTTTATCAGCGAACCAAGCCTTTCTCCGCACAAAATTTAGACAAGCTTTTAAGCCTCAATCAATAGAACAAAAATGACAAACGGAAGCTTTCCGATAAAACTAAACATGATGTTTCCCACAATACAGCCAGATATATTCACATTTGTACATGTTTTGAAGTAAATCCGTCTGAAGTAAATATATCTGTGTGATCAAAAACCATTAAAGGAGCAAAGAAGCCGTTATAAAACAAAGCTACCTGAGATAAACGATACTGGTAGGTATACCAAAATGGTCGAAAAACAAGGATGGAGTACTTACAATTAGTGTCATTATGGTTTCGCCCAAAAATATAAATACAAACGCCAAACTGAGAAAACACTAAACTGTTGCTAAAATAACTGCACGACAGGTTTAAAAGCTGATTTTAAGTGTGTAAATATTGTAATATTGAGTGTTAAATGCACGGAACTGAAGTGGTACTGGGGATCTCGCAAGGAATTCAGAATAACCGTGCTAGTCAACTGCTTCTGTAGGCCCCAAATACAAAGTGAACATTTTGGAAAAGCACCAACTCGAAGCTGCCAAAATGAATCCTCTGACATGGGCAGCGGCTCAGAATGGCTATTATTCTGGATATGCCTTTGTACTGAGGGACACCGCCCATTAGCTGCACTTAGATTCTGGTAGCCGGACGCGTATGCACTGACCCCGGTGGACCATAAGAAGCGCCGTGGTGTGAAGTCATTACATTAAGTTCAACCAGCGATAGATCTCGATATTTGGAACACATTTTGTATCTTACGATTTTGTCTCTGACCACTTCCTACGGGCATATTTTAGTTTTCTTGAAAACAAGCTAACACGAAGATGTAGGAATAAGAGTTTGTAAGAAGTTAGTTCAAGTGTAGAGAAAGTCATGTGAGTGCAACACATTAGATTTGTTTCCCCTTTCTTCTTTGTGGATGCCTTTAATTGTAAGGTCACTTTTTTTGGGACTATTAGTTTGAGAAGGTCTTCAATGTTTGGTACAAAAGATCAAAAGTTGAAAAGTTGGGCAAGGTGCTTTTCATTTATCCTACTGTGATACTCACTTTAATGTAGTTCATTTTTTATAATGTTTGTTCGCAGATATAACTGGAGTCAAAGGCTGCCATTAAAATAGATACAAACAAGCGTAATCACGGACACTCACAGCAGGGCAGACACCTAAATAATTCACATCCTTCTTTTTCAGAAAATTCTACGGTCGTGGAATTCTGCAATGCAAGTAGTTGAATATTTTGCAGCTCGTGTGAAGCCTCACTACATGGTAAAGGTGCAAAACAATTGGATATGTGTCTCAAATTTTTTCAGGTCTTCAAATTGTGAAGAGAATGTGGTGCAATTTCCTCAAAAGTTTGTTGTGTTTTTCAGTAGAATAACGCTTATCATGAACACGTAACGTAAGTAAGGAAAATGTTATAAATATGCAACCATTACTCTTACAAATCAAGCACTTAACTTTATCGTCCTCATCTCCAAAACTAAAATATTGGTCCTCCCATTGAATTGTATGTACCACTATGTACACTCCGCGCCATCCGCCTCTGACTAGCAGGTCTGGTTCACCTTGTCTTACTCATTGGTGTGGGGACAATAACATGTGCAGGAGAAGCAAGCGTGTGCTCACCTGTTGAGCACCCCTGCTCTATCCACTGAGCTTCGGACACGGTATGCAATTAATTACATATGCCCTTGTGGGTACAAGGAGAATGGCTTTTTCTACCCATTCTTTAACAAGTTATTCTTACAAACGCGTATTCTTCTCTCTACTTATTGCAGAATTGGCCTTGTTACATATTTCCTTGTAAGTGCAACGGAAATATAGGAATATATAAGTTCAGAGCTGGTCACTATGTGAATGGGCAATATCAAGGGATACCTCGTAAATAGTACATTTCATAGTTTTTTATAAATCATGTGCTTTCAGAAGATATACATTTGTGTGTATGTGTGTGTAGCAAGATTTTGTCCGTCTTGGCAGAACGCAAAAGAACACTCAGAATGAACAGATACTACTAGAAAAATAAATATTTATACATTTCGTTTCTTATACACATACGACATAATCAAAAACATTGCAGCCATTTTTTAGAACATCAAAACTTTTGAAACATCTTTATATAAGAAGTAGTTTGTGGAGGAATAATTTTCGAGTACCAAATTTGGTGTATAACCCACTCGACGTTTGTGAATTATACTCCTTTCTCTCCCTTCCTCCTCTCTCTTTCTCCCTTCCTCTTTTACACACACACACACACACACACACACACACACACACACACACACACACACACACACACACACACACACACTGGCGGCGCCGTGGCCGAGCGGTTAGCGCGCTCGCTTACCACCTAGGCGGCCCGGGTTCGATCCCAGGGACCCGCATGTGGTATTCGTGGTGGACGAAGCGGCGTCAGGGCGGGTTTTCTCCGGGCACTCCGGTTTCCCCCGCCATCTCATTCCACCGGTGCTCCACCTTCATTCCATGTATCATCAGTGTCACCGCCTGCGGTGCCGTAGTAGTAAAAGCGGGCGTTAAACACTACAAACAAACACACACACACACACACACACACACACACACACACACACACACACACACACACACACACACACATTAACACTCACTGGACATTTTTCAAAAAAAGCTTTTTCCCCATTTTAAGGCACAAAGAGCATTATAACACGTGGCTCACTTCATTCGGCATTGGCGGAAGTAGATATCCCTCAGAGCGGTAAAACAGTTACAAAACGCTACGGTCCAATTATAGTCAGAGATGGTAGTAGCTTTTTCAGTCGCTCAGCGAACACGTGAGATGAGAGGCAGTTGAACTAGCATGTGTAGTCCGTGATAATAGACAATAACAGTACAAAAAGCCGAAAAGGTCACAGTTTACTTGCAGGATTCTTATTTTCCTGGCAATAAACTCACTCCTGTATATCATTCGGTTGTCTAACATTACGGATTACAGATTGTAAAGTGTAAGCATGAGGACCCACAATGTTTCGTTTGCATTTGTTCATTTCTTATTAATGTTGTATTCTATTATTATTATTATTATTATTATTATTATTATTATTATTATTATTATTATTATTATTATTATTATTATTATTATTATTATTATTATTATTATTATTATTATTATTATTATTATTATTATTATTATTATTATTATTATTATTATTATTATTAGCATTATTATTATTATTATTAGCATTATTAGTATTATTATGATTATTATTAGCATTATTAGTATTATTATGATTATTATTAGCATTATTAGTATTATGATGATGATGGTTATTGTAATTGTTATTGTAATTGTAATTGTAAGTGTAGGTGTAGGTGTAGGTGTTGGTGTTGGTGTTATTCTTCTTCTTCTTCTTCTTCTTCTTCTTCTTCTTCTTCTTCTTCTTCTTCTTCTTCTTCTTCTTCTTCTTCTTATTATTATTATTATTATTATTATTATTATTATTATTATTATTATTATTATTATTATTATTATTATTATTATTATTATTATTATTATTATTATTATTATTATTATTATTATTATTATTATTATTGTTGTTATTATATGTAGAAGCCAGGCATCCGTACAAAGTTCATCTCAACCACCAACTAGCTATGGTAATGATTTTGCCCGTGGTGTTGAATTGTTTATGTGGGTGACTCCCCTGATTTTCTTGAAAATATTCTTTGAAGCGATGAATGCTATTTCAGCAACTATGCCGCTATGAATAGAAACGAATATGCACTACTGGACCCCTCACAATGCTCACTGGTGCGAAAATATTCGGCTTGGTATTGTTGGGGTCAATGTTATCGGATTTGTCATTCTCCCAGCCAGACTTAGAGGACTACGGTATCTGCAATTAAAATATGCATTTTAAGCTAATATTTCCATACAACACACAGCTTTACCTCCTTCTTCGAAAGAAAATTGCTTCACTAAAGCTTCAGTTTTTTTTTTTAATTTATTTAGAGTCGCTTTAACAATTAAGTCATATCGCGACTATTCTATATAATACAGTGGTATACAATAAACTTGTTACAATTATTTAACCAAAATCATGAAAATACTAATAAAAAATCAGTGCAACAAAAATATCCTTCATATTATATTTTCGTATATAAGTCTGTACTTTTGAGAAATGATAATAGCCTTCTCCAGTTGGATGGCGTGTTCAGAATGGTGGATAAGTCTCCAGTGATGTGATGAAGCTGTCGTTGTGTAGCGTATTGCTTACATTCTGTGAGGAGATGTTTTACTGTGAGGAGGCGGGTGTTGCAGACTTCACATTGTGGTGGCTGGCCTTTGCTGAGGAGGTATGAGTGGGTTAACCTTGTATGACCAATGCGGAGACGTGAGATAATCACCTGCTCTTTCCTGCTAAGAGAATAGACAGGGGAAGAATTAGTGTCTCCTTTCCTTACCATGTGTAGTTTTTCTGGAGGCGATTGATTCCAGGTCTGTTTCCATCTTGTTTTTATTGGTCTGGAGAAGTACTTTGTAATATCACGATAAGGTACTGCTTGCTGTTCATGTGTGTCTGTTAACCGACTTGCTTCTTTAGCAGCTTTGTCCGCTTCTTCATTGCCCTTAATGCCGCAGTGTGAAGGGACCCAAATGAAAGTAACTATTTTCTTTTTATTTAGAGCAATGGAATAAAGACTTTGGAGAGAGCTTAATGAATCAGAAATTATAAGAAATTTACTCTCACTAGATTGGATGATGTATGTTAAAGCTTGCTTAAGTGCAGAAAGTTCGCAGCAGAATATGGAATAATATTTAGGGAGTTTCAGCTGAAGTTTCTTATCTGGGGTAATTACGGCACATCCATTGTCGCTGTCCGTTTTTGAACCATCAGTGTAGATAATAAATGTATGGTTAGGGTAGGCCTTTGTTATTTCTTTAAACAGCTGTTTATAGGACGATGCATCTGTATGATTTTTATGGTAAGCTGTAATATTCAAATTTAGTTGAGCAGTGGGTATTCTCCAAGGTGGTAGACAATGAAACTTTCTGGGAATTATAGCAGGAACTTCTATGTTATGTTCTTCAATGCATTTGCTTATTTCAGATTTAAACGACATTTCTTTTTGTGAATTAGCCTGTAAACGTTGGTTGGACGTTTCTGGGAGGACGTACTGGTATATCATTGATTCGGGTCTTGTTAAAGTTATAAGAGCGAATTTTAGGTTCAGATCTGTTCTGCGGACGTTCAATGGTGGCTCGTCGGTTTCCATTGTTAAAGCAGAAACAGGGCTGGTTCTGTTAGCTCCCAAGCATATTCTTAGAGCTGCTGTTTGAATTGTGTCTAGTTTCTTTAAAACTGAAGATTTAGCTGTATTGTAGATCTGGGCTCCATACTCGAGTTTACTTGTAATGAGAGCTTGATACGTTCGTATAAGAGTACAGAGATCAAAACCCCAGTTTTTGCAGCTTAGAGTTTTTAATACATTTAATCTTCTGAGGCATTCATTTCTCATATCATCAATGTGATGTTTCCAGCTTAGAGTTACATCAAACGTTAAACCTAAAATTTTGATAGCCTTCACTGAGTCGATTAGCTTGTTATCCACGCAGATTGTGGGGTTTGAGACTTTACATGGTGATTTGGAGAAGCATATGCATTTGGATTTATGATATGACAAGTTAAGACCAGCATGATTAGTCCAAATGTGCAGACTTTCCAGTGTTTCTTGCAGAAGTGTTGCAGTAGTAATGGGGTTTTTCCCCTTACAGAAGATAGTTAGGTCATCTGCAAATAGTATACCTTTTACAGGTGGTGTAATACTGTTTACTATACTGTTGATAGCTATGAGAAATAGCGTGACACTGATTACTGATCCCTGTGGAACACCTCTATTAATGGATTCTTCTTTTGACATGGTTCCTTTGTAGCGAACTTTAATTTTCCATTCCTGAAGGAAGTTGTCAATAAAGTGATACAAATTACCACGGATACCGATGTTACGTATTGTTTTGAGTATGTAAGCTCGTGAAATTTTATCATACGCTTTTTCTATATCTAGGCTTATTGCCATTAGATGTTGTTTCTGTGTAAATGCAGCTTTTATTTCTGAATCAAGTATTAAAAGATGGTCAGTGGTGGATCGAGACTGGCGGAAACCATTTTGAAGTTCGGTGAAGAAGTGCATTTCATCTAGTTTCCAACGCAATCGGTTATTTATAATTTTTTCAAGTATTTTACACATAGAGCAGGTGAGGGCTATAGGTCTGAAACTTTCAGGTGAAGTAAGATATTTTTTTGGTTTGGGGATGGGTACTATAGTTGCTGTGCGCCACTGTTTAGGAAAAGTTCTTGAGTTCCATATATAATTCAGGATTTCGTGAAAGTAAACCAGTCCATCTTGCGGTAAGGATTTTAACATTACGTAAGGAATATTATCCGGCCCTGGGCTGGAACATTTACTTTTTTCAAGTGCCTCCATGAATTCTGTGAAAGTAATGTTATCATTGTAGTTTTCTTGGTTATTTTCGTCAGGTTGGTAGCAGTGGGTCGCCTTGCTTTCGCAAACTTCTTCTTTTGAGGCCTCTGCAAAAGTATGCGCCAGTATGTTTGCTATGGTTTGGCGGTCAGTACTTGTAGTGTTTGTTGTATAATTGTGGAAAACTATGTTATGTGTTCCATCGTAAGATCCCCGTATTTTGCGAATTTTTTGCCATACCACTCGTGACGGGGTTTTTCTGTTTACAATGGACACGAATGTTAGCCAGGACTCTTTCTTGCTGTACTTTACTACTTGACGTGCTTTAGCTCTGGCTTTTTGAAACTCGATTTTGTGTGTGGGGGTAGGTTGCCTTTTGTATTTATAATAGGCTTTATTTTTTAATGCTATCGCTGTTTCACATTCTTCGTTCCACCAACTTACAGTCTTCCTAGAAACAGGGTATATCCTAGGAATAGTGACCTCGGCGGAATTGAAAATCATTTCTGCAAACGAGTTTACTAGTTTATTAGTATCTGACTGACTGAAATTCATGGGGGATGTTAGATAGGATAAATTGTCAGAGACGTGTGCTCTGAACTTGTTCCAGTTTGCGCATTTTAAATTCCATCGTGCCTGAGAGTTAAAACTTAGAGGTATGTTATTTGCATTAGTTAATAAAATTGGGAAATGGTCACTGCCATGTAATTGCTTGGCGACTGTCCATTCAAATTTATCTTGGATATCAGGAGTGATTAATGTTAAGTCGATTGCACACGAAGTACCGTTGGCTGTACTAAAGTGTGTTTATGAGGTATCGTTAGCCATATTGAGATTTTCGTTGTGCAAGAGCTGTTCCACTATTTTACCTCTTGGTATGCTTACAACCCCATATGCTACTATGGCTATTAAAATCGCCCAGTATGATAAATGGTTTAGGAAGTTGTGTTAAATCCTGCAGTGCATGTAAATCAAGTGGAATTTTATTTGGTAGATATATGTTGAAAATGGAAATAGATGTAGGAAGGTTTACTCTAGTGGCAATTGCTTCAAGTTCAGTTGTAAGTGGTATTGCTTGATGTTTAATGCTGTCTTTAACGTAGGTTACTACGCCGCCACTAGCATGGAGGCAGTCCTTGTGGTTTTTGTGATATTGAGTATAACCTCGTAATGATGCAACATAGTTTCCTTTGAAGTTAGTTTCTTGAATGCACATAATTGCAGGTTTATGCTTATTGATTAAGAGTTTAAGAAACTAGAAATTGCCATGGAAACCATTAATATTCCATTGCAGTATGTTATTCATATGTTAATTTTGTTTATGGGATAAGGTGCAATATCTATGGCGATTAGTTTTCGGGACACATCGGTTTTGTTCGCTCGGAGGCATTGTTGACTTGATTAAAGTATTCCAGCAGCTTTTTTTGAATTTTACTACTTCTGGTATTTTTACTACGCTCTCTATAGTAGGGATAGACTTTTTGCATTGTGTTCACTAGAGATTCTAGATCTGAAGTGTATTACAAAGCTATGGGAACAATGTTTGATACTCCAACACTGTTTTCCATAAAGCTTTGGAACTGACTGAAGTTTAGTGCATGATTGTGGGTGTCTGCTTCGATAATATGTTTAATTGGTCTGAGAGATTTAGCTATTGACGAAATAAGATTTGCTTTCTTAACCTTCTTAGCCTGGTGTGAAGCGAGGATGTGCTGCGCTTCTTTTCCATAAGCATTATCCTCTGTATCAGTTGTGCTGTTTGATATTGGTCGTTTAGGTCTTGTTTGTGTTTCCATTTGCATAGGTTCTGGGGAATTGTTGCGTTCGTCTTGAAATGGCAGGATGGGCTCAGGGGTAGAAGTGAGGTTAGGTGATTGCTGCTGTGCAGTATATTTTTCTTTAGGAGGGGAAGGGGGACGGTCCTGGAGGTTTTTGGTAGCTATAGGCAATTCAGGAAACATGTCTTTGTTTAGGACCTGAGGAGTAGTTTCTTTTATACCATCAGCTTCACCTCAATGTTTTGCAAAGTGGCCTTCCTGCTTGCAGATGAAGCAGGTAGGTGTATCCGCTGTTAGGTATATCCAATATTTAGTGCCTTCATACAGGATCTGAATGCTTGGAGGTAATTTCTCCACATCATTGGGTGGAATATAAAACTGACGTCTGAAACTAAGGATATGGGAAAGTCCTGGCTCAGAGATGCCAGCTCTTATGTAGGTAATGTTTTACATTAGTTTAATTCCATGTGCATTTAGCTGAGTTTCTATGAGTGAGTTTGGTATAACTGGACACACATTTGAAACAACGATTCTTTTGTTTGGAGTAATTAGAGGACGGACATGAAGAGTAACATTGTTTATATTTGTTTTAGGATGTTTGGTAACCAGTGATTCTGCTACTTTAGATGGCGTTAGGTATTTGCATATCCTGGAGTTAGTGATCTGCGAGATAAATTTAGTTACTTGGTTCAGTTAATCTACTTACTGCGAGAGCGTAGTCTCTGACGGTAAGTCCGTCATGGGAGTCGATGATGATAGCTTCTTCTTTCTTGGGAGAAGTCTGAGTAACTGTAGCATAGCTGAAGTTTCTTGTAGTGCTGTTGTTCATGGAGGTTGCGTCAACGTTGTGAGACGGTAGACCGCTGTAATCAGCAGCTGCCATTGCTTCAGATGGTGTACTATTTAACACTAGTTTGCTGTGTGAAATGGCGTGTTTGAGGTTAGCGAAGGATTTTTAATAATGTCTTACTAACCCGCTTGTTATACTCGTTTAATTGTTAACATACGAGAAAGCATATTTAGAAGACACGTTCTACTTATCCGTTATGTACGGCGAGCGTCTTTTGAATCAGATTATTGATGTATATCGGAGAACGTTTAAAAGTTGAGTACTTTGCTGTCACGGCCTCCTGTGTCCAGCTTCAGTTTTTGACAAAGGAATGAAGGAGTGTAATTTTAAAGCACAGCTGGACCCATCGTTCTTGGTGCCTAACCTTGACTGCAAGTGAATTTGTGAATATAGTGAATTTGTGAGACATTGGTCATAGCGTAAATCAATTATGCCACCTGTAAGTTCTAAATTACGGACCAAAACATTACACAGTCAGAGTAGAGAAATTATTTCAAATGTATGGACGTACATGAAGGAAGAAGGTAAAAGCAAAGAACTGTTTACATCAGAAGATTTTTTCAAAAAAATTCAATAGTTCAAAAGCACGTATTAGATGACACAGGAGTATCAGAAAGAAGGTACATCGGGGAGACATTTTTCTGCATGTACTGTACTGCCTTAGTAAGAAGAAGTTATCTGACTAGCATAGCCGACGCGGCAATTCGCAGGCTGTCTGCAGTCACCTGACTTGTTACTCGTCCGTGTGCGCTTGCAGGCCTCCAGAAAAAAAAAATTGTAGCAAATGCACTAATGCAAGCTCGATAGTTTTCAACATCTTATTTTATAGATAAAATGTCAGGGAATACGTGTGCATTTTTTTTTAGATTTTTAACACACCGATTTAAATTTTATTTTTGGTTTTACAAAATACACCATAAAAAAACAGTCCAAAATTTATGTGTAGTAATGATTGATCGAAAGTTGTTAAAAGTGTTATATTTAACCTTTCCAGTGCGCCAAACCCCAACTCTCAACTCTGTATGAACTTAGAGTAACAAGTGATTTTATATTACGGTGCGCACAGAAATTGCTTAGTTTCTAATAGCCATAACTAAGCAAGTATTTTTAAATATATGCCGATTATTCACAAAAAAATTTTAAACCTCCTACGAAAAAGTCGTGTTTTACGGGTGTTCGATTTGACGTAGATTGACCCTTATACAGGAGTCAGTTTATTCCCTGAAAATAAAGATTCAATATATTGTAACTTTTGGTGTGGGTGTGAAGTAAAGTAGACAGATGTAGTCGAGATAAAGAAACACTTTTATTTCCGTAAACAGTAACTTTGTACACTCGTTGCAACAACAAGAAAGTCTTTTCCGATTCTCCAACAGCACGGCTTCGAACTCGTAACACAAAGAACTAACTCTTCTCCGTCGGCACAACTCTCCACATCGTCTGTCCGTCTCCGTCGGCACGACTACTCAGCCTTCACATACGTCTGACTGACTGACTCTTCTCACACTTTACCGCTATTTATATCTCCCAGGCACTATTCTGGAAGCTTCAAGAACGTTCACTTATTGCGCTGGAGTACAAAGTAGAAGATTCCAGTAGCCTCTATCCTTTTCTCTCTTTCGGCAAGCGCCCCAACAATGCGGCCATTCTCTGTCTCTTTCCTTTGGCTCCTTTGCGGTAGTGCCGACAATAATGCGATGGGTGACAATTGCGGCTGTCGGCAATTAGATGCGGCGGGCGCGGTGACACTGCTCCCTCCTCAGAGCTGGTCGTCCCGACCAGCACTATCACTGCGGCATCTCCCTTGCGCCCCGGCGGACTATCCCATCGAACCTCTTCTCCAGGAGGCACGATCCTAGGTATCGCTGTTGGATAGTGTCCCTTGGTCTGGGTAGGACGATGTATGCCATCCTGCTTCGAAATTCTGCAACAGTACCGCCGGTCTTGACGGTCCCTCGTCCAGTTGCCCTTCTTCCTGGTGTGTTGACGGGCCATCCTGCGCACTTGGAAACGGCTCACTGGGTACCATGTCCGCCGACCTCTCTGGCGCACCTTCGCAGCCACCTTGCTTCCGATGGGTCCGGCAACAAGCCCCGCCACATCCGCGCGAGTCGCGTCTACCGCTGCACTCGTGTTCACTCGTGCTCGGCACGGCCTCTCCTGTATCCTGCCGTCCAAGATGATGTCCACCATTCTTTTGTTCACGGCACTATGCGTCAGGTAATTGGATGGCTCCGACGGTCCCCCCATGTCACACGCCAAGTCGGTTCTTGCGTGTTGCTCGTTTGCTTGTGCGCTTCCCTGCTGATCGTCCTCCACGTCATATCCTGGTTGGTTACGTACCCGACACACTCCTCCAGGGGATCCTCGACGACGCCCCTGAACTGTCCCTTTGTCTTCCCCGAGACGTACATTTTCGTTATCTGAAACGGGCGCAACTGTCGCCTCGGCCACTAGGTGCTCCCTCCCCGGGTCCGTGCTATTCCGTCTGCCCCTGGCATCCAGTACTTTGACGCTCTCGTCAACTCTTACTACCAGGGCGCCAAGACGTTCCCCGTCGTCCTCCACGACGTCCACATGCTGGCAGAGGTCTTCCACCTTTTCGCCGAGTTCTTCCACGTCTTCCGTCACGCCAATCAGTTTGCCGAGTTGTTCCACGTCTTCCGTCACGCCATTCAGTTCGCCGAGTTGTTCCACGCCTTCCATCACGCCAATCAGTTCGCCGAGTTGTTTCACGTCTTCCGTCACGCCAATCAGTTCGCCGAGTTGTTCCACGTCTTCCGTCGCGCCAATCAGTTCGCCGAGTTGTTCCACGTCTTCCGTCACGCCAATCAGTTCGCCGAGTTGTTTCACGTCTTCCCTCACATCATCTGAAACGGGCGCAACTGTCGCCTCGGCCACTAGGTGCTCCCTCCCCGGCTCCGCGCTATTCCGTCTGCCCCTGGCATGCAGTACTTTGACGCTCTCGTCAACTCTTACTACCAGGGCGCCAAGACGTTCCCCGTCGTCCTCCACGACGTCCACGTGCTGGCAGAGGTCTACCACCTTTTCGCCGAGTTCTTCCACGTCTTCCGTCACGCCAGTCAGTTCACCGAGTTGTTCCATCTTCATCTCTTTCAGCTCGGCAGCGAGGTTGTCGTTTGACGTTTCCATTTTGGCAGCGAGGTTATCGTTTGCCGTCTTCATCTCTTTCAGCTCGGCAGCGAGGTTGTCGTATAACGTTTCCATTTTGGCAGCGAGGTTGTCGTTTGCCGTCTTCATTTCTTTCAGCTCGGCGAATAATTCTTTCATCATTGCCGTCATCCTGGTTTCCGAATCTCCCTCCATCTTGGTTCTAACGTTGCAACTTCTAACGACGAAGTAACGAAACTAGAAGCAATTCGACGAATCCCACTTCTGACACCAGTGTAACTTTTGGTGTGGGTGTGAAGTAAAGTAGACAGATGTAGTCGAGATAAAGAAACACTTTTATTTCCGTAAACAGTAACTTTGTACACTCGTTGCAACAACAAGAAAGTCTTTTCCGATTCTCCAACAGCACGGCTTCGAACTCGTAACACAAAGAACTAACTCTTCTCCGTCGGCACAACTCTCCACATCGTCTGTCCGTCTCCGTCGGCACGACTACTCAGCCTTCACATACGTCTGACTGACTGACTCTTCTCACACTTTACCGCTATTTATATCTCCCAGGCACTATTCTGGAAGCTTCAAGAACGTTCACTTATTGCGCTGGAGTACAAAGTAGAAGATTCCAGTAGCCTCTATCCTTTTCTCTCTTTCGGCAAGCGCCCCAACAATGCGGCCATTCTCTGTCTCTTTCCTTTGGCTCCTTTGCGGTAGTGCCGACAATAATGCGATGGGTGACAATTGCGGCTGTCGGCAATTAGATGCGGCGGGCGCGGTGACACTATAAAGTGGGACGTTTTCGGTTGTTGATACTGTTACTCTCTATTATCACGACAGTTCAACTACCCCAAGAGTGGAAAAAATATAACGGATCAAGTGGCAAAAATTGCATTTCTTTTTCCTCATGTAAAATGTGCTATGGAGCAATTCCAGTATTATGTTGACTGAAGGGGGAAATTACCACTAAAAGCTTCTTCCATGCTAATGGTTAAGATACTTCAGTCAGCACTAACTAACCCCGCGGGCAACAACCCCTTCCGGGCCAAGGCCTACCGCCCGGCCGCTGTGTCTTCCACCTCTGCTCACTACAGGCGTGCAATACTGGAAGGGGAATGAGATCCCTCCCGCCGGGCATAATGTCTTCACTCTAGGGTCCGAGGATAATTTCATATTACCATATCAAAAAGTGATTCATTATTAATAAATACATTAATAATTTACACACTTATTGAAATAGAAAATTTAAATTTTGTATACATTATATATTTTATGTTCTCAGAGTGTGCAAGAAAATCAAAACAATCAAAAGAAAACTGTGGATATTTGAATTTCCATAGATTTCGTGCATTGCCTCGAGAAGCCTATGTAGGTACCAGAAAATGAAGGCAGTGGAATATGAAAGAACATAGTTCTTGCGAAGGCTTTGACTTTTAGCTCAGAATTCCATGGAGTAGAAAATAGTCGGGTTACTTTATAGAAAATGCATGTAATGTAAGACAAACGCGGAGTATACCTTATAGATGCCCTGACGAATTCGTAATTACGGTAGAGCAAAACAAAGGAGTGTGGAATCTGTTTACAACGGTAAGATGCGTTACTATGTGTATTGTAACAATGACACGGCGTTTTGTGCTGAATTCGTCTCATGGACCTGAGTAATACAGTGATTTTAAAATAACATTTTCATTTTGCCTTTACCGTTACAATTGTTACCTACTTCATACGTCTAGTGAGTGAGTGAGTGAGTGAGTGAGTGAGTGAGTGAGTGAGTGAGTGAGTGAGTGAGTGAGTGAGTGAGTGAGTGAGTGAGTGAGTGAGTGAGTGAGTGAGTGAGTGAGTGAGTGAGTGAGTGAGTGAGTGAGTGAGTGAGTGAGTGAGTGAGTGAGTGAGTGAGTGAGTGAGTGAGTGAGTGAGTGAGTGAGTGAGTGAGTGAGTGAGTGAGTGAGTGAGTGAGTGAGTGAGTGAGTGAGTGAGTGAGTGAGTGAGTGAGTGAGTGAGTGAGTGAGTGAGTGAGTGAGTGAGTGAGTGAGTGAGTGAGTGAGTGAGTGAGTGAGTGAGTGAGTGAGTGAGTGAGTGAGTGAGTGAGTGAGTGAGTGAGTGAGTGAGTGAGTGAGTGAGTGAGTGAGTGAGTGAGTGAGTGAGTGAGTGAGTGAGTGAGTGAGTGAGTGAGTGAGTGAGTGAGTGAGTGAGTGAGTGAGTGAGTGAGTGAGTGAGTGAGTGAGTGAGTGAGTGAGTGAGTGAGTGAGTGAGTGAGTGAGTGAGTGAGTGAGTGAGTGAGTGAGTGAGTGAGTGAGTGAGTGAGTGAGTGAGTGAGTGAGTGAGTGAGTGAGTGAGTGAGTGAGTGAGTGAGTGAGTGAGTGAGTGAGTGAGTGAGTGAGTGAGTGAGTGAGTGAGTGAGTGAGTGAGTGAGTGAGTGAGTGAGTGAGTGAGTGAGTGAGTGAGTGAGTGATTAGGGTTTAAGGGCCCGTCGACAGCTAGGTCATTAGAGTCCCTCATACGTATAGTAAGTAGGGGAAACATTGTATTCCATCCAAAATTTCGATGTCGAGATTTCACCAGGAATATATGTGTTGAGGCCCCCTGAATCCAAGAAAGCAATTTTAGAGAAAGAAAAGTGTGTGTGCATGTGTGTCTGTGTGTGTGTGTGTACCCGCCTGTGGAAAGCATAACTCAAAAACAAAAGGTCAGTTGAAAACCAAAGTTAGTATTTAAATTTAATATCTTTCAAGGATGCGACACAAGAACTATGAGGAAAATTCCTCCACCCTAAGCTACCCTTTAACTGGAAAAGTTTTCGAAAATGTTTATTTTCTCCACAATGGCTATAAAGCCTGATCAAAATGCCATGTGTTTGAGATATTATGTCAAATGAAATGTATAATTTAAATTTTCATCAAGAATAAACAGGACCACACAGCCTATAGCCAGAAAATTCAAAATATACATTTCATTTGCCATGAAAATATCTGAAACATTCGGCATTTAAATTAAAATCGTTAGCCCTATTTTTCAGAAAATTAACATTTTTGTTAGTTATTAAATTAATATTCCAATTTTGGTTTTTAACCAACTTTTTGTTTTCGGGTTATGCTGTTCACAGGCAGACACACAAACATACCTGAACTTTTTCTAAAAAATGCGTTGTGTTTTTGGATTCAGGGGGTCTCACAACATACATTCCGGTAAAATCTCGAGATCAATACTTACCCTACTTACACGTAGTAGAGAAAATAAACACGGAACTGCCACTTCTACTACTGGCCACTTTCGACAGTGTGTTTAGTCGAACTATCGCCGAGAACACACGGCACAGTGGGAGAGATGACCAGAGAGAGGGAGAGAAATGGGTGGGGATATTATCAGGAAGTGTGAGAGGGGGAGAGGAAAGCTCCTTCTGCATAGTCAAGCTTAAC
Source organism: Tenodera sinensis (assembly GCA_030765045.1). NCBI lineage: Eukaryota > Metazoa > Arthropoda > Insecta > Mantodea > Mantidae > Tenodera > Tenodera sinensis. The sequence continues at coordinate 25,644,971 of CM060972.1, forward strand.
AGCAACAAAATCGTGTTTGTCTGCAGCATCCGCTAGTAACGAAATAAACATACTGAAATAATGCATTGGCATGGTCACCGCATTTCATACATGAATGTGAAGGTTCATTCAGTGTTTGTGAATGAAATTTGGTTTGTGTCTGAGTTCCCAAATGGAGATAAAGTTACGTACCTTCATCTGCCTACAGGTGACCTAGGAACCGCTTCTTGCCCAAGTCAATGCCAAGAGTAAGCAGAGAGCGACCTCTAGAGTTAACCGACCACTTGACGTTGTCTGAAAGCGAACAGTCAGAATGAAGCACGTGTGGGAATATGGTGTGTTGTTGCTGGTTCTGTTGGCCGGGTTTACCTCACCGCAACAGAACGTCACCACCACAGAACGAAGTATTTCCGACATTCCTTTTGAAGATCTCGAGTAAGTACTTTACACTTATCATGTTATGAATACAAAATAAGTAACTATTATACCTTAATGTGTGTGTGCGTGTGTGTGTGTGTGTGTGTGTGTGTGTGTGTGTGTGTGTGTGAGAGGAGGGGAGGTGGAGAGAACAAGACATTTCAAAACAAAATAAGCAATTGAAGCACAAACCATTTACCATTTAAATTCGCGTTACTTAATGGGTAGCTAGGTATCAAAATACACAACCCATATTTAATGCTCTCAGTTGCTCTGGTCAAAAAGGAAATTGCATTCAATGATTCTAGCTGCTCGAAATGTCACACTGAAGAGTTAACCTTGCCGCGTTAATCTGTAATTTACTAAATATCGAAATCCTTCAAAATTATGCAAATGTTCATAAACAAATTTTAAACACGAGTCACCTATTTTGCAAAAACGTAATGCAGTAATTCACTATCCTTGTTTAGCAATCCTTGACTGGATGTGCAAAAGCAGTTAAATCTAATATTGAGAAATACTAAATTAAAAGTAAAATAAATTTCCCAAATCCCTGGATACATTTTGCAAAAATATATGCGTTGGTTAGTACTAAAAATAAGCACATCCAGCTGCTCTAATTCCTGTGAAAGGTCATCTCTTATATAAGGATTATCTGAAGGGTTAATATGTGGCTTCCATAACTTTTTACAATACAAACTGCAATATAAATACAAAATAAACGATTGAAGTGCAATTAATTACTGAATGCATTCACAAATAGGTACTGATTTGTTCTGGGTAACAGGAAAATGCATGTATTAAACCCAGCTGCTGGAAATTCAACATGCCATCCTTATTTGAAATTGACGAAATGGCAAAATTCTTTACAATTTTGGAAATATTCATAAGCCAATTTACAATACAACTCGAGCTTCCTTGAAAAATGTTAACACAGTTATTCATTTTAAGACGATTTGTTGTCTATACTAGTCATTATTTATTCTCGTTTAATGATGATGATAAATGGCAATACTAATAACAATAATAATACTAGAATCCCAGTAATTCGAACGAATTGGGACTAAATCCTGTTCGGATAAGCCAGATTTTTGTCAAATAGAAATATATTGACTTTAAGTGTTCATGTGTTATGCATTAAAATTATTGAAAATAGGAAATAAGTACAGTGTGCTGTAATTAATTTTACAACTACGTTCTGAGGCATTTATTTCATGTTTTACTGTCCTAATAAATTTACTTGGGAAAACTAGTTTAATCTTAATCTTAATTTTTTTTCTGTATTAAAATTCAAAACAAATTTGGTAGATATTTTTCCTAGTCCTGTTGGAATTAGGTGGATTTTCTGGTTTGCGTGTTTTGGATTGGCGGGACTACTATAATTGTTAGTCTGTTACAATGAGGACTTTGGAGTGGTCATTCGCATACATACCAAACTTATTTCCGTGTTAATATGTCCAGAAATTATGATTTCCCAACGTTAAGAAGTCCGTACAAACGAGTGAACATTGCTGATAATTAGAGCGCGGAGTCTCTTGCGTTACAAGTTAGTAGGGTACTTGGAGTGAATTAGGTAAGCGTCACTGCGCAGCCGTCGTATATGCACGTGCATCAGTAGACGCCTGGAACTGTGTACATGCGAGAGTAGCAACATCAGAACTTGTGGCTTTTCACACTATCTTTCACCTTCTGCTGATAATGGGCAAGTGTTCCCATTATGACCTAAGATGTGAAAGCAACAACAAAGGTTAAACATAAGTTTCGTATATCTGCTGCAAACAAATCGGATACGACTGCCTCTGTGATTAACATCCCTGCACCTCGAGGTCCCAGGTTTGATTCCCGGTTGAAAAATGGGACTTTTTCTTTACCGGATTGATCTCCATCCCGTGTGAATGTAGGTGTGTATGAATTTAATATAATTACTGAAAATACAACCAACTCATATAATATTAACATAACGAAAAAGCAGTGAACATAATTGCATGTGGGAAATTGAATGGGTGCTTGCTAGTCATTATTTTCTACATAATAATATGTCGGCTTCGATCTACTGCAATTTAAAATTAAGACTACCTCTTCAAAAGATGTCATTATGTTTTATTATAACAAAATTACACTCATTTGGTACTTTAAAAAGGTAGCTATGCAGTTATTACATTAATTTAAACGAGTGAGAGATGTGTTTTGTGTGTTACGTTGTTGCCTTCCTACGGAGATATGTTATTTTGTCGGAAAAAAGCTGGCAATATTGCAGATTGTGTTAATTGCACTTTCTCTAGCTCAGTACATAAACAAACTTCCTAACGGTGCGTCGTAAGAACATGAAGAGATACCGTGCCTTTCCTTACGTGTTTACTGTGCGAGTGTAGGCCAATCAGAATGCCAGTTGCACTCATCTGCCAAAACATTACACCACCCTACATCAGGTTTGCAAGCAACCGACAATTTGGAACAAAAACCATTCTTTTTTTTCGTAATCGGCAGTTCAAAGTACAAAATATCATTAGACATATAATGGCATTATGAAGGAATGTAATAAGTTGTCTTCCACCCAGTACATATCAGGGGTCGGCGTTCTGTACCAGTTGATGATATGACGTAATACCACTGTCAGGAGCAAACCCATTCATCACTCAGCTTCAATCCTTCCTGCTTCAAACAACAGTTGTAAGCAGAGCGCTATATACGAGTATACCACATCGATAGGACATGGCTCTTTCGAGACCACGAAAACGCATAGAAAACTTGTTAATTAAAGAAAATGTGTTAGAAAAGTTAAAACATATTTCCAGGACGTACGTTTTATGACTTCAAAGCAATGAAGTATGTTTTTAAACGTTTGGCAAATTCTTTCGTGGTGGACACTCATACATTAAAACCACAATTACCAATTGCGAATGCGAAATTATAGATATCCACAGTTTTGAAATCACAATTACTATTTAAAAAATCTGATGTGTTGCGCTCACATGACTTTCTCTACTCTTGTACTAACCATTCTTAAAAACTCTTATTCCTGTATGTTCTTCGTGTTAGTTAAGCTAAACATTTGCAGAAATTATGTTATTGTTTATTTTCTTGTAGGTACAAGGAGAATATGGGGATACAGTAAGCTTTGAGCGATGGTCAAATCGTTTAAAGCTTTGAGATCCCATTATCTTTACACTGTTAACAGATAAAAAATGAATAACGATGTTCCATTTGACAGAAGCTTAAGTTCTCCAAAACGTACACAAATAACAAGGAATATCTCCGAAATGGTTCACTCTACAACATAATTTATCTGGACATAAATTTTTTTTGTTTTAGCAAGATCGACACTTTTTGTAAAGTAAGATTTGGTCTATCTCTTGCGGTTTACCAGTTGTGCAAAAGTCATCCAAAGTAAAGAGGACTTCATGGGCTATAGCCAAAAAATTCAAGATATAGATTTCATTTGTCATTAAAATATCTCAAATAGATGTAATTTTAATAAAAATCGTTAGAGGCATTTTCAAGAAAATCAAAATTTTCGAAAAATTTTCCATGCAAAGGGTAGTATAGGGTGGAGGAATTTTCTTCAAAATCTTCCTGTCACATCCTTGAAAGACATTAAGCTTGAATACCAACTTTGGTTTTTAACCGACTTTTCGTTTGAGTTATGCTGTCCAAAGGTTGACAAACAAACACACACACACACACACATACACGCGCGCGAACCCTTTTCTAAAAATGCTTTTTTGGTGGAGTACAATACTTCCTCTACTTTACTAAACGTAGTAGATAAAGCAAACATTACAAAATAATGGTTTGGATTAATTTGGTGATCTGGATATAAGATTTCGGCCTCTTCATTCATTTGTTGGTCATATTAGTATTCTGTTTGGCTCAATATGCATGTGTAAGCCATCTTTATTCTAAACTGAAGACCGTAAAATCTAAAAGTAAATCGCGATTGACAAATGAAAACTACTTGCCCTGTTGCACGTTGCTACTGTGAACTACTGTTAGATGTAAAATAAGATTTGTTAGATGTGTGCAAAATTGTAACGCTCTGGTCTGGATGACCTAAGGATGTTAAATCTTTGTGAGTCTGTTTATATGTATTAAGCATATATAAAATCAAAGTTCCTTTATGCTTCATTGCCATCGTGGCTTCCAAAAACCCCTCCTTTGAGTTGTGCGTCATATGTGTGCCGGATTGTGTTCTCTGACGTCATATCAGCTGCAACTGCAGTGACCAATTAGCTGACTCGAGGGCGAATCAAAAAGTAACCTACACTTTCAAGTTATGGTAATTTATTAAACCACATACATAGGCAACACGGCTATGCAGCATAGAAGTTCACTTTTTCACGTAGTTCCCAAAAGACTGTAAACATTTATCGGATCGGGCAATTCCGGATGCGTATAAATTAAGGCATTTGGTTGATAATTCCGCAATTGTAGGCACGTCATAATCAAGTGACGTCAAAGGTACATCCGGGCTGCAAATGAAACTTGTTCCCAACACAGCGATTAAACGAGGCATTTATCAATTAGTTTCAAGTTGAAATTTTCCGAAACCTCCGTTGATATTGCAAGCGTATTGGCTGTTGCACTACCGTGCCACTGAAACCACCATACCGTGATTGTATTATATAAAGTTTCTACGTTTTATATAACATACGTTGCAGTGTTCAGTTTTGTGCAACTCTGCCTGTACTGCCACAAGGAAGATTGACCACTACTCATGCAGACAGAAAGGTAAACAAAACCACTCCTCCTGTAAACTGCATATACTTTGCCTCAAGCTATTTAACCTTGTAGTCTTGAAGGACAAAATCTATCACTAATAATTATATAACAAACCACTACTCTGAAAAGGAAGTGAACTTTAAGTCTTTCCTTTTTTAACTGCGCGATTTGTATTTCCGTAGTATAGTGTAGGTATTATTTATATTTTACATAAACGTTGTGAGGAAATAATGCCTATGTTTTTTTCACTGTTTAATGTTGAATGAATGTTAAGTAATGAAAACTGTATGAAGAGAAAAGTTCCATAGCTCGCGTTTTAAGTATCGTAGAGATAGGATTGCTGTAGGCCATGATCAGAGAATAACATAGTTGATTGTAACATTAATCTTTTTAAAATACTTATCCGAGGGTAATTAACGAAGACAATGTTCTCTGTTCAACTGCATAAGATGCTATCACATATTTTGGCCACCAGGTGAGGTAAGCGAGGGAAGGACAGGTCCGTGCAGCAAGTGGCACGTGGTGGCACACACAGTATGTATGTGAACATTGCAGGCGACGTTGAACGTTCTACTCTCTATTACATGTGAATGGACCACGCCCAACGATAGTATTACAGCTGCAAAACTTATAATATAACTTACAATAAATACAAAATACATATTGTTGATGAATTAACTGCTAAGCATGGCCATGTAAATGTATCATTGTACTTTGAACCCATAGAACGTGTATGGCTAGAACCAAAAAGAAACATTGCTGCCAAACAATGTCTTTGGAAGAAAAAAATTTTACTGAAATTCGAGTCTTATTTCATAATATTGTAGACATTGAAAACAAGAATTACCAGCCTAAATATATACACCATGTTGATGAACTAGGAAGCAAATATCGTTCCTTTGAAGGTATAATGGAAAACAGTCTGTCCTTGGTGCTCGATCTTCAAGATGGCGATACGTTTTCAGAGAATGTTCATTAATGTTACATTAATTTCATGGTGTAACAAATACAGTAAACTATTGTGTATATTTTACTGTTGTTTTTATTCTTCATAATTGCTGAATGTTGCTGATATTTTCTCCGGCTTATAAATTCAAATTACTTATTTAGAATCACCTTGAAGCAATTTTCAGCCAAATAGATACTGTAAATAAAGTTCGCGTTCAGGTTACAACGTCAATATTTCAACTGCTCACGTCTGGCACACGATCAACGCGTGCGTTACCTGACATAGTGGGAAAACAGGGTTGTATAACCTCTTCCCCCTCCTTCAAGTTGTGGCCCAGAAGGAGACGAATGGACTGTACTGTATCACATTCTCAACGCTGTTGAGAGGAGGCAAGCGTTTTATTCGCTGGAGTGCGGCCCGCATTTATGTGCCTAAATTTTGCATCTACTCGCTGAACGGAACATGATATCAGCAAGAATGCAATAGCTGCATATCTGCTATTACTCAATTCTTGTTCATAAAATTGTATTCAAATAGATAGTTATTTCTCACATTTACAGAAACGATCGTCCGAATTACTTTTTGGGCATCACCTCTACCAAATATTATCTACCCATCATGCAGTAATGTCTGTAGTGCACGTTCTAGTTCCTTCCTCCACATATATCTATATATTATACTGATAATTCATTTAAGACGATTATAATTTGTAACATAGTCAAAATTATATTTAGTACTACTAGATTTCACAACTTCGCTCGCTTCCATGCTACGTTCCCATGAACGAGCAGGTGTCCTCTCACAGCTTCTTGTCATTCTATCTTTTAATTTGTTAATTTGTCTCCTTAGTACCGCTTCTGCTTACCGAGCGGGAGACCCCGGTTCGGTTACTAGTCTCGGCGTGGGGATTTTCTTCCCGCTTTGAGGCTGTCCAGGGTGCCTCGTTACAGACCAATTAAGAGACTACTTGAGCGCGCAGGGGGTTAGTATTTCCTAAAGCAATAAACAACATCTCTTTCCGTGGTTATTGGTAGAAATGAATCTCTATTCCAAAGATAAAACTTGTTTGGGAGAATGTGGTAATCAACTGCTTTTCGTAATTCGTTCACCATCGACGTACATAGGCTATAGCCAGACTAGCAGCAGACTGAAAATGGGAAAGCACGGGTTTGAGTTGAAGGCCTTACCCATAGAGTTCTTACTTTCTCTAGTACGCATTGTAAAGTAGAGGAAATATTGTATTCCACCAAAAAATTCGATGTCGAGATTTCACCGGAAATATATGTTTCGAGCCCCCCTGAATCAAAAAAAGAGCAGCTTTTTTTTTAAAAGTGTGTGTGTGTGTGTGTGTGTGTGTGTGTGTGTGTGTGTGTGTGTGTGTGTGTGTGTGTGTGTGTCAGTCTGTGGACAGAATAACTCAAAAAAGAATAGTTGGCGAAGAACCAAAGCTGGTATTTAAGTTTAATGTCTATCAGGGATGCGACACGAAGATTTTGAGGAAAATTGCTCCACCTTAAACTACCCTTTACATGGAAATTTTTCGAAAACGTTTATTTTCTTGAAAATGGTTATAACCATCTGGATTAAAATGACATATGTTTGAGATATTTTTATGACACTTAAAGTGTATATCTTGAATTTTCTGGCTATAGCCTATGTAGTCCTATATACTCCGGATGACTTGCATAGCCGGTAAACCGTAAGCGGTAGACAAAATCTTACTATACAAAAATGCAGATATTGCTAAGACACACAATTTATGTGCAAATATTTATTTTCCTTTAGGGTGAACCGTTTCGGAGATATTCCAGGTTATTTTAGTGAGTTTTGGAGAACTTATACTTCTGTCAAATGGAACATCGTTATTCATTTTTTATAGGTGAACCCTACAAAGAGAACGAAATTTGAAAGCTTTAAAATTAAATGTATTCATTTCAGCAATTTAGGTTAGTAATTTATTTACGTATTTAGCTATTTATTTTAGTATGCAAGTAGATTCAGTATGTACGCATACATATAGTGCAATTAATTTATGAAAAAGATGCATTTTGTGATATTTATATATTGTTTGCACTTTATTTGCGCACATAATGATTATTTTGGCATGTTAAAAGTTGTGCCTGACAACTTATGTCACACAAGTTACGCTAGGCATATATTTTATGTACTAGACAGGCACTCAAAAAGGGTAGTGCTTATTTTGTGCCCTGCTAAGGCTGGATGTTTATATGTTGAGGTAAGGCTAAATATAGGCGGCCTCTCCCAAGCCAGTAATTAGGGTCAGACGCCTGTTGGGGAGCAGAGAGACCTTTAGACTGGACAAATTGAAGACATGGAAGCGAGGGTCAGCCCAGCACCAGGTCTGATAGTGAGGAAGAGGATGATATGAATTGGAGGCGAAATCAATGATTGCAAAAGTAATTATGCAGCAATTGGCGTAATGAATGACGAGGGAAACCGAAGAAGCCGGAAAAAATCCACCCAGACGCTGCTTCGTCCACCACCAATACCACATGCAGGTCCCTGGAATCGAAACCGGGCTGTCTAGTTGGTAGGCAAACGGTCTTACCGCTCGGCCACGGCGCCCCTATACAGATACTCATGTGACTTTATTCTAGATTGACTAATTTGTAATATTCTCTTTATTTAACATGTTACAAAGTTTTAGCAACTTGCCAAATCTGTTTGTCAACTTTGTCAAATATTGAATAAAATGTTCCTTATTTGTTCAACCAGGTCACTTTTCATTGATGGTGTTATAGGTTCACCAGCTCATCCACTGTTTGATCAGAATTCTCACAAACATACCCATACTACTTTTAATGTGGTACCTGTAAAAATAATTTCCCATAGGAATGATTGATCGAATTTGGAAATATTTGTATTTTTAAGTTTTTTCTATTGGGATAAAAGATTCAGTGATCCCTTAATTGATGACGTGGTAAAGTTGTCACACTACTGGTGACGTGACGTCTGGAAGACAGCTTATATTTGTTACCCCAGAAATAATGTTTATCGGTTTATTTAAGATTCCACGCTTTTTATTTATTTAAGGCGTTACTAATCATTATTTTGATATATGGCAGGTTTAACAATTATATTGTTTTAAACGTTAAAAAATGAAGAACTCTCTTGTGTAAATAAATAGAAAATAAAGTGTTTACTCAACGTTATAATCTCCCTAGGAATCATGTATATAGAGATTAACAAAAACAGGTATTTTCAGATTCAGTGAGGTATGCTGATTATAAAAAATGTAAAGTGCTTATATTTGATTCGGTGTTCTCAAAATGTGCGTGCCCTTCCTGTTTAATTTTTCCCCAAAGTTTATGCGGATTTTTAGATTGGCGAATCACAAACGTAGCAGAAGGTTGGAAAATCTCTTTTAGGGTATAATGAGACAATATTTCTCTGCAATTGCCATTAGTTGCAGATGTAGATGAAATATCTTTATCATTTGGTTTGAAACCAACAGTTTGGAAACCTTCTAGCTTAACATGATCAACATCTTCCCTTCTCTTCCCTTCTCCTCTCCTTTCCTCCCCTCCCCTACACTCCCCTCCCCTCCCCACCCTTCTCTTCTCTTCTCCTATCCTCTATCCACTCGGTCGCTACATCATCCACTGCAATATGTCCTTAGGACCACGAAGAGAACAAGTTACATTTTTCGCGGCTTCAAGTTTATCTCTGATTTCTGCAGTTAACAAATCATGTTCGTTTGCACCGAATACTCCCGACCCAGTACTCATACATCACTTTTTTCAGGCTAGTTCCAAAGCCTATAGTTACATTTTTTCGTGATTGCATGTTACAGATAGCTGTAAGATAAATCCACTTTCAATAAAGTTGCTGCTCTTGTAACCAAAGATAAGTAGGTAGAAGGGTTGACGCTACTAATGAGTGAAGGTTATCTAATCCCCCCCTCCTTTGTTCGGAAACAAGTGCAACGTAGGGTGTTTGGTGCATATACTTTGTATCCACATTTATATGGCCTGGATTCTAGAATATGAGGATGCTGGAGTGATAAAATAACATGCCTGAAAAGCTGAGTTCCACTTTTCTTCAAAATGGCAACTATTACAAAATTGTTTTTGTTGCTATTCCATTGAAAATTGAAGTAAGTGTGTTTTAATCGGCTTATGTAATTATAAGGATAACATCAGAAATTGTTCCGATATTATAACTGATAAATGAGAACATAATTTTTTCTGGATCGTTACAAGCCACCTGTTCTGTCCTGTACTCTGGCACTACAGCCCTTTAAGTGTAGCCTTGGCCACTGGATCCTCCACCTCTGCCTACTACAGGCGTCATGGGCGGGGTCCAGTGATGGAGAGTGGGACGTGGTCAGCGCTCCGAGTCCTCCCGGCCAGCCTGAAGCCTGGTGTGAGAGCGAGGGAGTGCATGATATGAAATGATGGCGAAGATGGTGGGAAATGTGATGATGGAGGAATTGGTGGAATGATGGCGGGGGAAACCGGAGAAACTGGAGAAAATCAACCCCTGCGCCAGTGTGTCCACCATACATCCTACATGCGGACGTCTGGGATCGAACCCGGGTCGATTTAGTTGTTTAAATCGATGAAGAGAAGGGAATATTACCAGTTTCAACCTTATTTCTTAGAATATCCTTATCAGGGGTTTCTGTACCTTATGAAAACTGCACATCCTTTATCTTAATAAATAAATACGAGACTAAAGACGAGCTAAACGAGTTTAAAAGTTCATCCACTGTGGTTATATAAAAAGTCCTCAACCATTCTGATAATAACTCGTTTGTGCTAGGAAAGAATAACACAGACTTGTAAAGCCGCTGGAGGAGGTTAAGAACATCAGAAATACAATTCGTTCGATATTTCATATTGATTTTCAGTGATTACTGTGACATTTTCCCTCCGTGATTCTGAACATTACAGGGACTTAACGATATAAAGGTTATATAGAGGAAAGGGGAGAATTGTCACTAAAAGCTTCCAAATCATTGGAAAATAATTTCGCAGCAATTACCCGGGCGGGGGTAGATCTGCATTCGAGGTTTATAAAACCACCCAAGCAACTCTAGGATAATACAAGTTGCATTATATAAGCATCGAAAGTGAAGAGCAATGCAATAAACAAAAATACTAATGTAGTAAACGTAGAGAATAGCTGTGTGGAATACAAATACAACGAAATCAAAATAATTCAAGTTTCTTCAACCTTCATTCTTTCATACTAGTGGTTAAGACACGCATTCAGCACTAGAAAGTCAAAATGTCAACTACCCCCTCCAATCATCCTTGCTTTAGGCGCAGAACTAAATTATCATGTGTGCAAAACAGAATGATATGACTGATAACTCCTTAATTTTCTACATGTCTAGACATGCTAATAAGAGCTTAGCATAATTCCGTAATAACTCACGCTATATATCTGCATGTTGTGGATAACAAAAGTTTTACAAAAAAAAATCGTGCTTATAAAAATCATGCCTATAGATTGTTTGTGGGTAACAGTTTACGCCAAACTTAATAATAAACGAGATATTTTGAGTTTGTGTCTTTTAGCTTCTTGTAGCCCTTCTATTTGGGGAGGGCACATACTGTCAGATAACCTAACCTCAAATGGACCTAATTTTATTTTGTGATTCAACTTGTATATAATAATTTGGTTTATCTTGAGTAATAAGATAACAGATGCAGACAAACATTCATACAAATATAATGTGCATCGGGGGGTGGGGGTTGGGGAGACAGAGAAAGAGAGAGGGGGTGGCTTAAGTGAGCATTTTAGCTCCAGTGTTATTAGTAGAGCCAGGACTTGTATGCAAAATGCATCTAATTTTTATACATTTAACAGTACGCTTAAATGAAATATTTTGTTAATCACACTTTTCCAGACGATTTGATCAGCGCTTTTGTTAAATGCATATTTTGGGAAACTGCATATTTTATGTTTTAAATGAAAAACTGCCCATTTTATTCCTAAATATGGTATTAAATCATACTTTCTCTTTAGATAGTTAATAATTACTGGTGCTTAATAGAGCCTTTGCACCGATCTACACACACACATACACACGCCCGCACACACCCTCACACAGTGTTAGTGAACTATAGCGAAATAACTTGAGAGACTGTCTATGTGACTATATAAGAAATTTGAGATAGGAATGCATGGTCCGCGGCTAAACATAACGCAGTCATATGGTCCTAAATGTATTGGTATCAGATATGATAAGTTGGTGTTAAAGCTAACTCGAGTGAAAAATGGCTTAAAATGTCTCTAATTCTACTGTCCTAATATAGAAATATTGATTTTGAACAGGTAGTTATCAGTGCTGTCAAGATTTGCCATAGAAATCTCTCAATTTCGAACTAATCACTTCAGTGCGACACTGAACGATTAGCTGCGCCCTTGCGTTATATAGGCTACACAGGAGACGTTTGTTTAACTGCTCTTGTGGTTTAATTCATAACGCTAAAAATGTCTCGAAGATCATGGGTTCGTTTCTTGCCATGCACTTACTGCTTTTATTCCATACGAAGTAGAGAATTAACAATACTGTCATTTTCTTGATTCGGTTCATACCAGAAATCTTGAATAGAATACGCAGTTGTTTCTTTGCAACTGTTAACTTTGTGATAAAAATTCAGTTCGCCATTCCGAGTTTAAACCAGTTCTCATTTTAAGTAAATTATTGTCATCATAATCAATATTAGCTGAGAGTAGTATTGGATCGTGGTCAGAGAATATACAAGGAATAACTTCCGCAGTGCATTTGTCGGGTTGTATGGCGGTTTATCCAAACAAGTACCCAATGCAAGTCGAGTAATTTTTATTATCAAGTAACGTAATTCAAAACATTCAAACACATTAATTAAATCAGTTAAAAGGTTGCTCTTGGTATTAAAATTGACGTTAAAATTACTACTGATAATATTAATACTCATTTTACGGCTAAATACTAATCGCTATAGGTCATAAAAACGAATTAAAGAGTCATTAAAACAGGTTCTTAGCTTACTAGGTGTTCTATAGAAGGTAACACACAAAAGATTAAAACTTTTAATAAAGACGCAACAGGCTTCAAAATTATCTTGAACAACTAGGTTAGTTATGTCCATAAATTGGCTGGATTCTTGCTCATGTTTTACAAATATTGCAGAGCCGCCATGTTTACCACTTGGTCTGCCGAAATAACTCGTCAATGGTATCTAGGAATTTTTAACAAAAACAGTTCTTTGTCACATAGCTAATTTTTGGCAATACAAATTATATCTACATCATACACATTAACAATGTCAATTAAACTGTCTATTTTATTCAATATGCTATGTAAATTCCAATAGAATATTTTAAAATATAATTTATTTTTAATCTTCCGGTTCTTAAATTTTGTATCACAAAAATTTACGTTGACGGTTTTTCTTTGACAACCTTTTAGTTTAAAGAATTCTTAGGAAAGTAAAATTTACTAATAAACGAACCACTAGGCCAGAATTCAGGCGTATAAACTACCTCAAATGATGCTGAGGGCACACCAATTTTGAAAGAATTATAACTCGGATCTTAGATTTCAATTTCTCTACAACAGGCATGTCAAACATCACTCCCAGGGTGTGAAGAGAGTCGTTCTCCGGTTTGAAGGGAGGGAAAATAGGGGAATATTTTCACACTTGGCGAGTACTGTTTGACATGCCTGCCCTACAACTTAGTTGCCCTGTTTACGTTCATAAAGTTATTCAACGACGTGAGAAAGAAAGAAACGAAAAAGGAAGTACACAGTGAATGAGACTCGAATTTGAAAATGATAACCATATACTCGAACGCTAATGTCTTAATCCTTGCGCCAGAAAGGTACCTTTTACAAGTTCCCTTCGTTATATTAGCCAGTGGCTTACTAGCACTTTAGAAATCTGTAGCTATAACTTTGAAATTTAAACAAACAAGCCATAAATCTTTCTCCACATACCCCGTAAGTATTTCGGTGTAGTCTATTAACACCTGTTATATATTATAATATACATATAAACTTAAAAACCATCTGGGCCGGATTTGAACCCGGGAACTTGGGATCAGTGCCTAACCAACTGGGGGACCCAGACCGGCGGTGTGGGTGGTTGGATGTACGTATTTAAGCGAGGACCTTGGGATCCGGACATAACCAAACTGCATATGTATTACGATTATAGTACTTGCAATTATTAGCGTTAGGCAATTATTTATTTGAATAGTGCCTTTGATTGAGAAATATCACCCACAAAAGCATATCAGTCCATTTTACGTATAAATGTAAATGAGTTTGGATGTAACACGTTTATTGATGACGATTGGATATTGTCTTGCTTGGTATGTGAAAAGGGTGTCTCCAAAAACAAAAATGTTTAACTTATACAGCACATAAATACAGCATTTCATAAGGACCAGGTTAAGAAAAAGTATATTTTAAATCAACCATTTATTACACGCAAAGTAGATGGATAATCAAATTCGACTTACTTTTGTTTACGTTTGGGGATGGCCTGAATTCCATTGTGGAAACCGAATAATGTGTAGCTTCGGAGTTGCCTGAGATACACAAACAAAAAATCTGATGTGCTGCACTCACGTGACATTCTCTACTCTTGTACTAACCATTCTTACAATCTTTTATTTCTATATCTTCTTCGTGTTAGTTGAGATAAACATTTACAGAAATTATCCTATTGCTTACTTGCAGGTACAAGGAATACAGTAGACTTTGGGTGATAGTCAAATCTTTCAAAATTTTCAAAGTCCGTTCTCTTTGCACGGTTAACACATAAGAATTGAATAACGACGTTCCATTTGACAGAAGTTTAAGTTCTCCAAAACTGACACAAATAACAAGTCATATCTCCGAAATAGTTCACTCTACAAAAACTTTATTTAGACCTAAATAGTGTATTTTAGGAAAATCTGCATTATTTGCATAGTAAGATTTGGTCTATCTCGTAGGGTTTACCAGTTATGCAAAATTCATCCAGAGTAAATAGCACTTCATGGGCTATAGCCAGAAAATTCGAGATATACATTTCATTTGTCATCAAATATCTCAAACATATTACATTTTAATCCAAATCGAAATTTTCGATGTAAAGGGTAGTTCATGGAGGAGCAACTTTCTTAAAAATCTTCGTGTTGCATCCTTGAAAGACATTAATCTTAAATACCAACTTTGGTTTTTAACCGACTTTCCGTTTTTGAGTAGTGCTGTCCACAGACTGACAGACAAACACACACAGGCAGACAGACACACACACATATACAGACCCACACACGCGAATCTTTTTTAAACATGCTTGTTTGGATTCAGGGGGCCTCAAAACAAATATATTTCTGGTAAAATCCCGACATCGAATTTTTTATTGGAATACAATACTTCCTCTACTTACTAGCAGAGAAAGTAAAAAGAAGCGTCCTTCACAAAAATGCTGCTATTAACCAGATCAGCATTTTTATTTAGTGAAACTGTTAACCATTTATGGAACGGTCATCCATAATGATGAGCTCTTCTGAAGATACATATTCCCAGAAAATTCAAGTTATGACTTAAAAATTGCCATAGAATCGCCTGTTTGTGTCTAGTTGTGTTTATACACGTCACAAGCAAGAGCCGATTTCGTCCTCCGACTGAAAGGGTGGCCTGGAGCATAGCCGCTAATTACGTGATGGTCTTCAGAGATTAAAGACTGGATATCGCCGATCTGAAGCGTGATACGTGAGGATACATTCGCCTTCACTTCCATAGCACTTTACAGTATAATCTCACTGTTTCCAGTGTGTGCCACATGTTTTCCTCTTCAAGATCGGGTGCAGTCCATTGAGTGTAGATTTTCCTCATCTTTAGCTTCATCTCAAGTAGTTATATGAAGAATCATACATCCGCTTCCAAATGTTTGGTGACGCACGCGGGACTGGCCGCGGAGATGGAAGGGGTAAAGGTTATCGAGTAGTCAGTCCAGGCCAGAGCCATTTCAAGTTGTTTACCTGTCTCACGAGTTTCATAGCTGTAATACCAAACAAAGTTTTCCTCTTTCAACAAAAGAGATTATTATGACGACTGGCTTCTTTGGGAGTTTGTTGTAAAATATCGAAGATTAATAATTGGGTTCTAGGTTACTCAAGACAGGAATGTGACATACATTTGTCTGCAAATATATTTTTGGGAGTAGGGGAACAATAATCAGTACATATTACTATAGGCAACGTTCAGAGAGAGAGAGAGACACACACACACACACACACACACACACACACACACACACACACACACACCCACCCACCCACCCACCCACCCACCCACACACACACACACACACACACACACACACACACACACACACACACAATTATCTTTCCCACCAAGCTTCTGGGCGTTTCCCAATACCACAGGTTTATGATAACAATATCAACAATAATAATTAATAATAATTATAATCGTAAACGTAAACGTAATCACAATCATAATATTAATTTGTCAATGGAGAAATTGTATGGACAGCCTCCGTAGCGCAGTTGGTAGCGCACTTGCCTCTGACGCGGAGAACGGGTTCGATCCCCGATACCAGCATGGGGATTTTATCCCCTCTGGGAGGTCTGGCACGGGGTGCACTCAGCCTCGTTAGGTCCGGGGGGGGGATCAACTGAGGAGCTACTTGATACAGAAGTAGTGGCCCTAGGTCAAGAAGCCGGGAGGTCTCGGAGCGCTGATCACGTCCCACCCTCCAGCACTGCACCCCACCAATGACGCCTATGGTAGGCAGAGGTGGGCGGCGACAAGGCTTGGCCCTTCATGGGCTGTTCCGCTAGGGGTGGGTGTGTGTAGAAACTATACATCCAAAATAAACATATTTTGCCATCCGAGTTTTCGTGAAATAGTCCGGTGTTACACTTATCGCAGATAATTTATTATTACTACGATTATTATTATTATTATTATTATTATTATTATTATTATTATTATTATTATTATTATTATTATTATTATTATTATTATTATTATTATTATTATTATTATTATTATTATTATTATTATTATTATTATTATTATTATTATTACTAATGAAACATTTACTATTATATTCGTTATGTTTTTAGAAACATTTTAACAACGTTTCTAAAACAACAGCACTACTACAAAATGTCAACATTAATTTCTTTAAACAGCTGGGCAAAGAATGCGCAGATTTCTTTTGTTTGGACAGGATAGGTAATTAGTATAGAACAAACTACTTCGTTTCTTCTTTCTCAACAGTAACTACTCCGCTTGCCTCACCTTAGACGACTGCATATACAATAATCCCTAAGGCGTCTCCCCTGTGCAGAGGTTACGCTCATCGGCCGGCTGCTGCGTTCTGCAGCCGCAGCCAAGGCTCCGGAGGAGTGCAGATTGGGGGTGGCGGGGGTTAGCGCGCCGATTCTACCCGACCGTAACGAGACTACTTGACCTTATAGGGACGCTACCTTTCTAGACGACTGCATGCGAATGTAAATAAGTACAGTAACCCGCCCCTAGGACAGGCTGAAATATTCAATAAGAAAATTATCCTTCCGTTTCCCCTCAGCACCGCTCGCCCATCAGAAGACATTTGGAAATGCATGCGGCCGTCTAGACACGTTGCGATATGACCACCATATAGAAATGAATCATTCTATGTTTGTTCTCTATGCGCTGCTAAACCAATTGACCGATCACCCTAAAATTCGGCACGTATGTTATTCTTTCATGGTGAACGTTTGTAAGTTATGCATTTGACTATACAACGTAATATTCACATGGCTTTCTGTATTCACTTTTCTTTTACGTAATACATTCACATATCCTTCCTTACTCTCCTTTAACAGTTTTCTATGATTGAAATAGAAAGGCAACGCATCACATTCACACGGTTTTCCCTGCTTAATTTTCTTTTAAGAAACACGGTCACATATCCTTCCTTATTCGCCCTTCAGCATACAGTTCAACTGAAATACAAACGCCACATATGACATTCGCAGGCTTTTCTCTACTCACTTTCCTTTTACGAAACATAATCACATACTTTATTTCGCTATTCCCCTTCAACATGCAATTCATACAGCTTTCTATGTTTGCAAAAGAAATGTAATGCATTATATTCACAGGATTAACGCAACACACTTTTCTTTTATGAAATATAATCTCACCTCTTTCCCTACTTGCTCTTCTACAAAGAATTCATACAACTTTATACATGATTGACACAAATGCGTCGTCTTACAATCACACAGCTTTCTCTACTTGCGTTTCTTCCTGGATATTTGGGGCTGTTCAACAGTGCCTTTTTGCTGCTGTTTTATTTATTTGTGTTGTTTATTTTGGGTTCTTTGTAATACCCAACGTAATTCTAAACGTTGTAGGCAAAAAATCGTCAAGCCACGGACCGCGCCTAGTAACTTATAAATAAGATTACTGTCTTCAAACTCACAAATAACACGCATCAGATACCCTTCTGATTGTATAAGCTTGTAACATGTGGCGCTGTAAACCACATATACAAACATTGCTGTCACTAATAATTACTGAATGACCCATACATTTTCTCATTCCAAATATTAGTAGCATTGGTTAGTATTCTGTGAGGTATATTCCGTTGTCCATTCATTTATTCATTTATTATACAGCTAACAATGGTGATTTGATTTTAACAACACAAGTTTCTACTCAGGACATATCTGTACAGTTGTTTATTTGCTGTCAATCCAGCAAATATCTCTGGTTTGTATATAGAGTAAAGGCAACGACAACGGGAACCATAACCAGAACGAGAGATTTGAAATACATGTATTCAATGGGAGTGGTCATAACCAATACAAACCTTCCCAGGCTGTGGGAATGGGAGAGAAGAAGATTCAACTTTGGTATTCCCGTTAACGGGCATTAAGTATATGTAAATACTTCTTCTTCCTTCAAGGTAGTCGTGACGTAAACGGCCGCTAGAGCACTTTCTAGTCTCAATTGTGGCAAAATCAATCTAAAAACAATTTTATTTAACAATATAGAACAACAAATAATATTAATGAAATCTAGGGCGCTAAAGGGCAGACGCTTGCTAAGAGCCAAGAGCCAAATCAGGTCGCTCGGGTTTACCCGAGCGGGATATATGCCCACGGTACCTATCCATTTAGTATGGATTTACCCGTGAGGTATGAAAGATGTAGTCATTTTACAAGCTATTTTTGTCAGTGTCAGCCAATGGTGATGATTGGTTACTCTCTCTTGCTATAGACTAGGGATATGAGTGCCAGTTAGAATGTCTACCCATCCTGGGGCACCCATGCCCCTCTGCTCACTTAGCAAAGGTCAGCTTGTCTAACCAGCAAGTCAAGCAGTGTCAATTTAGCGAGAAACCGAATGCATTGGAATGTTTGGTGAAATGAGGAAGCAGTGAAGCTAATTAGCCCAAGACATCCTTGGGTAAACGATAGCTTTTGCGCCTCCTGGGAAGATGGGGATCATATTGTCCCAGGGTATTCACCAGCTGGTTAGGGTGTGGTGTAAGTTTCGCATACATAGAGCGGGCTCTATCTCGCACAACGTCCACAATATATGGAATGCCAGAATGAGTGTGGAGAATATGGGAAGAAAATCTACGGTCAGTATCGTAGATCATCCTAAGGGCCCTGTTCTGCACGACTTGCAGTCTGCGGATGGTGGTTTGAGCCACGAATCCCCATGCCTCGCATCCATACAGGATCAGGGGAGGGATGATCGCACGATAAATGCGTAGTTTAAGTCGTGTAGGCATAGTTGACCTAAAGATGGGATAGAGCTTTCCCAGAGCTCCGTGACCTTGGGCAGCTTTAGCTGTGACATGTATGGTGAAGGTAAGTCCTCGGTCTAGTTGTACACCAAGGTACTTGGCTGTGTTGACCCAAGGGATTCTCCTCTGACCAAGTGTCAGGTCCCTTTCTGGTCTCCAGGAATGAATTTTGCCTAACACAAAAGCAGAGCTTTTCTGTGGACTGATTCCCATTCTCCATTTTTCACTCCAACTCTCAATGGCATCTAGGTGTCTTTGCAATGGGGGAAGGCAGTAACGTAGATTTTTGTTACGGGCCAGTATGAGGACGTCATCGGCATATTGGCACGTAACAGTGCTGGTTCAACGGGGAAGTCAGACATGTATGCGGCAAAGAGCAGTGGCGATAGAACACTACCTTCCGGTACTCCGGCCGCTATTGGTCTGATAGTTGATAACCTGCCCTCCACTCGCACCCTGAAAGTGCGGTCACGAAGGAAACTGGCTATGAGGGTCAGGTAGGGGGAGGGGAGATTTGCATCTCTAAGTTTGTACAGTAGGCCCTGGTGCCATGTTGTTGCAAAGGCCTTATCCACATCCAGAAGTACTGCGACAGTTTTGAAGTTTTCCTGGAAACCCAGGGCAGCCCTCTCAACAAGACGCAGGAGCTGTAAGGTAGTGGAATGGCCTTGACGGAATCCGAACTGATGATCCGGAATGAGCCTCCTTTCCTCAAATAGAGGAGTTAGACGGGACAGTAGAAGTTTTTCAAAAATTTTTGAAATTATTGGGAGTAGACTTATAGAACGGTAACTTGATGGAAACTTGGGATCCTTGCCTGGTTTCAATATGCAAATCATCCTCGCTTCCTTCCAAGCAGTAGGGAAGTGTCGGAGATACAGGCAAGCATTGTAAATTCTCGTCAAGTGGATAATGGCTTTGCGAGGCAGGTGTTGTAACATATGTGTCGTAACACCATCATATCCAGGGGATTTGTTGGGTTTGAGACACCTAATTTGCGAGGAAACTTGCCTTGGTGTGACAATTGGTATGCGAGTCGCCTCGTGAGGTGGTGGAGGATCCTCATAGAGGTAATCCACCGTTGCCTCAACTAGTTCTGAAAAGTCCTCATCTTCTATGTCCTCTCGGGGCTCAAATTGGGACTCTAAATAGTCCGCGAAGTCAGTGGCTTTCTCTTGCGGTTCGAAAGATAATCTCCCGCGAGTGCCATGTATAGGATGCTGATATAGCGTTTTGTCCCTTCTCAGGGATTTAATTATCCGCCAGGGCTTCTTTTCAGAGAGGTTTACGTTCCTCATGGTGTTTTCCCAGGCCTCTTTGCGATGTGCACGTAAGAGGCGTCTAGCCAGGGTCTTAAATCGCAGATAAATTGCCTGCAATCTGGGATGGCGGAAACGCTGCCAAAGCTTCCGAACTGTTGACTTAGCTCTTAGCAACAGTCGGAGTTCATTTGGGATGGTTGTGGGGTTAGGAGTATTGCAAGGAATGCGGTAAGTATGCCCTCGTATCACATTTGATATTTGTCGGGAGAATGCATTTGCCGCTAATTCTAACGACTCGATAGAATTTATATGCGGTCTGGGATCCACTGATTGGTTCAGACGCTTGCTGATTTCTCGGAATCCGATATACGCAATATTTTGGCAGAAATGCAGAGCAGGTTAAAATGTTCTCATTGGTCAAAAGAAATAAATTATATCCTCATGCGCAGCAATATTCACTATCTGTTCCCTGTTGTGAACCATATGTTAATAATATTCCCATTGTCGTTGCCGTTGTCGTTGCCGTTACCGAATGGTTGTGAAGCAGCATTAAAGGCTACTTCAAAATAAGTACGCCAGTGCTATTTCCATATGTCGCGAGTAGCAAGAAATCTATTACGTCTTACCTGTCCATAGTATAGTGTTAACAAATTCCAAGAGAGATTACAAGGTTAAACTCTACAATTCTAATAAATATAATTACATATATAAAAATCTGATGTGTTGCATTCACATGACTTTCTCTACTCTTGTACCAACCATTCTTACAAACCCTTATTCCCTTATCTTCTTCGTTTTAGCAGAGATAAACATTTTCAGAAATTATCTTATTGTTTTATCTTCTTGTAGGTCTAAGGGAATATGGGAATACAGTAGACTGAGCATTAGCAAAATATTTTAAAGCTTTCTAATTCCGTTGGTTAAAACTCACACAAATAACAAGGAATACCTCCTAAATGGTTCACTCTACAAAAAATTTATTCAGACATAAATTGTTTCTTTTGGCAATATCTATATTTTTGTGTAGCAAGATTATATATATCTCTCATAGTTTACGAGTTATTTAAAAGTCATCCAGAGTAAACAGGACTACATAGGCTATGGTCAGAAAATTAAAAATATACATTTGATTTGGCGTACAAATATCTGAAAATAGGTCATTTTTAGGGAAAATCGTTAGAGCCATTTTCAAGAAAAGAAAAGTAGTAGTTTAGGATGGAGGAATCTTCATGAAAATCCTTGAGAGACACTAAGCTTAAATACCAACTTAGATTGTTAGCCGACTTTTTGTCTTCGAGTTGTGTGTGCGCCCACACACATACACGCGCGCGCACGCACGCACGCAGACACACACGTGAACCTTTTTTCTAAAAATGACCTTTGTATGCTCATGCTTTGCTACGTTTTGCTTGACGCCGCCGTTACCTGCGTGTACACCAGTCTGTCTCAGAGCGCTTTATGCCCTGACAAGGCCTCGAAATTGCACTTGGGTGGGCATCGCTGCTATAAATGCACCAAAAGCTAGGTATACCAACAGTCAAAGTTGAATCAATGCGTCACATTTAATGAGAAGAACCACAGCTTTGCTGTCCAACTCAATACTACAATGGTAGTAGCACTTTCCTGTTTTGGGAACCGAATGAGTCAACGTTGCGCAACTCTGTGCTCATCAATGAACTCTTAAACGAGGAAAAAACGTTTGGGACTAGACAAGGATGGGACCTGCTGAGCAAAACCACGATGAGCAAGTTCCCTCAAGGTCAAGTGGAGTAGCCTTGGGCTTTCTTTGTACACCAGTCATCAAACATGTGTTTGATGAGAACATTGGATAAACCACATGGAAAACGCTGAGAAGCATGCACGTGCACACAGCTGCAAGGAAAATCTTCGGCGGATTTTGTATCCGGGGTCTTATGAGGCTTTTTTTCACCTTATTCACAGGGCGTGATGCCTTGATGACGTATCAAGAAAGGGGAAAAGCAGAGCTTGACCCAATTGCTTCTAGTACGTATAGTAAGCCGAGGAAGTATTGCATTTCACCCAAAAACTCGATGTCAAGATTTCAACGGAAACATACGTTTTGAGACCCCGTAGTAAAAAAAGAAAAAAACATTTTTAGAAAAAGATCCATGTGCGTGTGCGTCTGTGTGTGTACAGCATAACTCAAAAACGAAAAGTCGGTTAAAAATCAAAGTTGGCATTTAAGTTTAATGCTTTTCAAGGATGTGACACGAAGATTTTGAAGAAAATTCTTCCGCCCAAAGCTACATTACATGGACAGTTTTTCGAAAATGGCTCTAACGATTTGGATTAAAATGCCATAGGTTAAGATATTTTTATGACAAATGAAATACATATTTTGAATTTTATGGCTAGAACCAATATAGTCCTTTCTATTCTGGATGACTTAAATAACCAGTAAATTGTAAGAGATACACAATATCTTACTGTACAAGAAATGTAGATGTTTATCTCGACTAAGATTAAGAAGATAAATGAAGGAGTAGTTAGTACAAGAGTAGAAAGAGTCATGTGACTGCAAGACACCAGTTTTTTTTTTTTTTTTTTTTTTTTTTTTTTTTTTTTTTTTCATTGGCATTAATATTCTTCAATATAATTCACAGAACGAAATGCGGTAACGACACTGAAACGCCGGCCTTTGAAACGAGAGGATGTGCTTGTGACCCAGCCTGTAGGGAATACGGAGATTGCTGCCCGGACTCCGCTTTCTTCAAGCCAGAGGAACAAACACTTGGAGCATCACCGTTTATCTGCGACAGCATGTTTTCGATGTACATGATGGCCAGATGTCCACCTCACTGGGTTGATCCAGTGGTTCGCCATCGCTGTGAACATCCTGATTTAACCTACCGTGACCCCATGAGAGATGCCCCAGTCACCAGCCTGGCCACCAACGTCACCTATGTCAACTCTTATTGTGCTGCTTGTCATCGTGATCTGCATCCTGATGCCATGGACATCTGGACGCTCGGCATCAATTGTAACTTCAACCCCAGCTTCCCGTATGTCAGTAATGAGCTGTATCTTAAGCACCTGGCTTATGACACTTACGCCTCTGAATGGTACTTAAATCTAACAACTGATAGTGAAAACGTTCGTTTTGGTTGTGAAATGACTCCTGTAGCACCAGATGGCGCAACCAAAAGAGGAAGATTCTGCGAACAATATGTGGTAAACAGTTGTCCAGAAGGTTGGACGGATGATGCAGTGAGAGAGCAATGTAAGGCATATACTTCCCAACTCTGTTACGGATATACCACTTTTCGGAATCGTCACTGCGTTGTGTGTAACAATGACTCTAGAAACAGTCTGTGTTTCAAAGATGACACTGTTAGTATACTCAGAACTGCATTCGGGAGCAGTCCTTCGTTCTCAGTGCTTCTAGACTGGCGGAGTATGCAGCAAATTCAACATTGTGATGACGGAGAACTGTATGACCCACTGTCCGCCCTCTGCAGAGCTGTAATTGACACAGATAAAGGTAAGTAACTTTTGATGGGATTTACAATATGTCATTGTGTTAAGAAAGAGATGTCGCGGCAGTTTATTGAAAAGCTACTTTAGGAATGCTTTCTTCTGTGTTAGGAATGCTAGCAATCCACATCCCTTGTCTGCAGGTCAGAGGAGAAATTTATGACTGATGGGCAATATGATGCAGCTATATGAAAAAATGCCGAGTTACCTATGGCGGTCTTGTCTGCAATGCTCTTTGGGGAAACTACACTGGTCAAAATAATTAAAGGGACAAGATTTTGTTCAATTGTATTTTTGTAGTGGTATTAATTGTGACCATGCAATAATTGTTTTCTTGAATAACTAACCTTTGTTTAACAGTAAGATAAGATATGTTTATCTCTCATAACGAACTTGGCTACTGTAAGCAGAAGTTAAACAGGGTGTTGAAACCAACAATGGACTATCCTTCCACTGAATCAAAAACCACAAGAGAAGTAATTTCGGTATTTTGTATGGCCCCCACAGGCATATATTATTGCTATACACCTTTGAGGTATGCATCCTCGCATGTCTCTTTGTAGGTTGCTGTCCCATTCTGGACTGAGGAAATCTGCAAGCCCTTGAAGTGTCTGTGGAGCTATAGCACTCACTCATTGTCTGTAAGGTGGCGATTGTGACAGCAGCTGCAGCATTGTGTTGCTGCAATACTAACTCGGGCCCTGAACCAACTGTAACGGGCAGAACATGAACCAGTACAATATCAGCAATGTTCCTGACGGCCCCCTGACTAGTACAAGATGAGCTTTGCCATCGATACTGATGCCACCTCCGCACCATTACTGAGACAGCGTCAAATCTGTCAACTTCTTAGACTGTAGCCTCATCATAACGCTTACCACGACGGCAACATACAAGAAGACGTCCATCACGCTGTGTTATACGAAAGCTAGACTCATCTGTGAAGAGTTCATTGCACCAGTGACGAAGCTACCAGTCCCTACGTTATTGAGCAAACCTGGACCAGTCTACCTTATGATGACGTTCCAATTGAGAGAACATACAAGGTCTGTGATCTTAATCCCACCTCTCGAAGCCTGTTTCGTATTCTCTGATCACTGCCAAATACACTAGTTACTACCCTCAGGTTATTTAGAAGCCACATTAATCTCTCTAGCCACTGCGCGAACTGTCCAACCTTCCTGTATAGCTACTTATTTTAAACTTATTGAATGTAAAAAGTTGTTGAAACATGCAATACTCCGTTAACGACATCCAAAAAGACACTTAAACAATAGGTGAATCATTACATTCTATGCATATCTTACTTCGGTTTTCAATATAACGCAATACATTGTAGTATTTTTAGCATGCCATGCCTTTAAAAATTATCGTGGTGGGTTGGATATTTTAATTAAATATGTACGAACAATCCTATGTAGTATGTACAACAGCCCGCTCTAGCAAAATCTTGTCCCTCAATCTTGAGCAGTGTATATTAGTCTTTGTTAATGCAGTAGTACATTTCTCAGCCTTTTTCGTGAATAAAACGAAAATTTCGACGTTTAATTACGTAGATAATAGCAAAGTTCTTGTTTTAGTTTTGATGAAGGACAAACAAATGAATCTTTCGACTGAATTTTTAGTGATGCCCAATAAAGATTCTCTAGTCTAATATCTAGGATAGGCATGGGCAAAATCGACTCAACCGAGCCACTCGTGTTCTCGCGTTCTTGCCTTACTCTCACCGGCTATTCCTCCCCTTCACTGGTGCTCAAGTTCCGACAAAAGAACCTTCGTCACTATGCAAGAGAATGTGGTGTGAGTGAGGCAAGTTCAATCGCTATCTCCCCTCTCGTGGCCTCTGATCTTGGAGAACATGCAAACTGTCCAGAGCGTGCAACACCGTATTGTGTACTGGGTCACGGATCACGCGCCTTTATGGCTTGGCTGCCACATGTCAATGGTATCATATATTATAATTTATGTAATACTATTACCTGCAGCGAAGTTTGAAAGAAAGTGGGGATGACAACCAATATAGATTAGCTCTTGTCCATAATATCCTATTGTATAACCTCACTAAACTGTTCCATATTTGAAACAGGAAAATGCACATGAAAATTCATTTTTACTGAGGTATGTTTTTCAAGATCAGTAATATTATATTATAATTAGGGATGGGTCCTCAATACTTGCGTTACTGTGATTCGATATTTACATAGCATCGACATCGAACGATACTTCAGAAAATGCTCTCGGTAATTTTTCGATACATCGGTGATAATTCTGCAGTCTTTATTTTATTTTAAAATCACAAAGCATTATTGCGTTAAGTAGAACATTTTAAAGTGGTCGCAATGACCACGTAAACAGTAGAGACGAAGACGGGGATACGATCAAGAAGACCGTTCCTTCAATTCCAGTGCAAAGTGCAAACCCAAACATTAATTACCTCCCTGTATGTCAAGCAAGAACCTCACTTGTTGAGTTGAACTTTCTAGAAAGTACTTCTTGTCTGGTAATAAGCAGAAATGTCAACACAAGTAAACAGACAACTTCTTCCAGCATGAAAGAATGATATCTATGTAATACTGGCATACTCGTAAAAATCTATGACTCCACAATATTTTTTACTTTCTCTACTGGAAAGTAGGGGAAGTATTGTATTCCACCCAAAAATTCGATGTCGAGATTTCCCCGGAAATATATGTTTTGAGGCCCCCTGAATCCAAAAAAAAAAAGCATTTTTAGAAAAAGATCCGTGTGTGTGTCTGTGTATGTGTCAGTCTGTGTGTGTGTCAGTCTGTCAGTCTGTGGACAGCATAACTCAAAAATGAAAAGTCGGTTAAAATCCAAAATTGGTATTTAAGTTTAATGTCTTTCAAGGATGTGACACGAAGATCTTGAAGAAAATAGTCCCACCTTAAACTACCCCTTACATGGAAGATTTTTCGAAAATTTTGATTTTCTTGAAAATGGCTCTAACGATTTTGATTAAAATGCCATATGTTTGGGACGTTTTTATGACAAATGAAATGTATATCTTGAATTTTCTGGCTATTGTCCCTGTAGTCGTATTTATTCTGGATGAATTTTGCATAACTGGTAAACCGTTAGAGATAGACAAAATCTTGCTGTACAAACAATGTATATCTTGCTAAAATACACAATTTATGTCTCAATAAATTTTCTTGTAGGGTGAACCATTTCGGAGATATTGCTTGTTATGTGTGTGAGTTTCGGAAACCTTAGAACTTTCGTGAAATGGAACATCGCTGTTAATTTTTTTATATGTTAAGTGTGCAAAGACAACGAGATCTCAAAGATCTAAAAGATTTGATTATCACACAAAGCCTACTGTATTCTAACATTCCCCTTGCACCTACAACGAAATAAGCAATAAGATAATTTGTACAAATGTTTATCTCAACTAACAAGAAAGAAGATATAGCAATAAGAGTTTGTAAGAATGGTTAGTTCAATAGTAGAGAAAGTCAGGTGAGTGCAACACATCAGATTTTTTATTTTATTTTACATGTCATCTGCTGCAAAACTTGACAAGTTGCCAGGAATGTGGTAATATTATGCAACAAAATAATTGTGTATCAAATTCACTGCCAGTTGACAGTTCCCAAGAAGAAATCACTGTATATCTCAACGAGGATTTGTCCCCTTCTCTTTCTATTGCACTGGATTACTAGAAAACAAATTCAAAATTTCCAAAACTATAAAAAATAAGGGATAAATATTTGAGTACTCCACCTGCAACAGTTTTCTCTGAAAGACTATTCAGCATAGCAGGACTCATATATCATATAAAAAAAGGACTTGATTCCGAAAGAGTAAGAATGCTAGTGCTTTTTAACACTGCACTGTTTAAAAAGCACATTTTCCTTTTAAATGTCTAATGTAGAGCTTCAACGCATTACACAGTTCTCCCAACAGTATTTTGCTCGTATTGAAACTAGAAGTAGAAATTACGGTATTGAGCATTGAAGTGTCGGGTATCGTGGAAAATATCATATATCGATATGGAGTATCGATATGGAGTATCCACAAAAACTGGTATCGACCCATCCCTAATTATAATTTTCATTCGTTTTTGTGCAGAGATGACATCTACAGCACTTCAAACAGTACTTCTTATTCCCTTGATCCAGCACAATAGCTATAGCAATAGATGATAACAGTAAAAACAATATTATGAATAATAATAATAATAATAATAATAATAATAATAATAATAATAATAATAATAATAATAATAATAATAATAATAATAATAATAATAATAATAATAATAATAATAATAATAATAATAATAATAATAATAATAATAATAATAATAATAATAATAATAATAATAATAATAATAATAATAATAATAATAATAATAATAATAATAATAATAATAACAACGATAACGATAACGATAACGATAACGATAATGATAACGTTAATGATAATAACAGTAACAATAAGAATAGTAATAATAATAACAATAGGTAACAATATGCTTAAATTAGCAGCACATCAGTTGGAAACAATAATGATTAACTACAACTCAAATATTTCAACACAAAAAACAGAGACTATGCGTCGTGACACCTCGTATCTACACTTTGGACGAAAATTTACTTATGCAATTCTTCCTCTAATTCGAAACCGGTTTAGATTAGGCCAGGCCTGTCGAACATCACCCCGAGGACGTGAAGAGAGGAGTCCGCCCCCCTCCCTCCTTAACTGCAGTAGCACGTTCTAGTAGAACCGGTTTTCTCTTTGTTTTCCCGTTTTCCGATTTGAAGGGAGGGAAAATAGGGGGATATTTTCACACCTGGTGAGTGCTATTTGACACGCGTGGATTAGGTGGTCTGGGACAGCTTCAGCCCAAAACCGGTTTCGAATTGGAGGAAGAACGGCATAAGTAAATTTCCGTGAAAAGTGTAGGTACGACGTGTCACTTATTCAATGACGTATGGCTTTCTAGGGAAAGATCAGATAAGTTCCAAAATAATAAATAACAATAAAATAATAGAACGAGTGCAACATTTTAATTACCTGGGATCTGATATTTCATGTTATTGATGATAAAGGTATAAAACAAAAATTATATAGGAAAATTTCAGAATACATGTAGAACGCTTAAACGAACTCTGAAAACGACGACGACGACGACATACTGGCAGGCTGTGGTTCAGCCCGACGATATTTTTCTGCGTACCTACCCTCAACAGGGTTTAACCGCAGGTAGAATTTTTGGTAAAGGGTGGTTAAGGGTGTTGTTTTTAAATTTAGATTATGGCTTATATAATAAGGAGGCTATTTTGCCCCTTAGCTGATGACTCACAGAACTCAGCAATGTTCGCATTCTGTGGAGGTAAAGAGTTTTAAACAAGTTATAGATCTTTCGATCTTTTTAAATTTTGAATTTAGTTGGTGGGTTGAATTTTGAACCGAATAGCTCTTTGTTGGGATTATATGTAGTTTAGCTTTTGCTGCTGATGGGTAAACTACTTTGTTATGGGATATACCCGCAAGCCATACGGGGAACCCTGTACGACCTGAAGCGGCGTGTTGTGGGGTCATAATCACCTAGAGATCTAACCAGGACGCTTTGGTGGTTGGGTAATTTGGCGTACAATTTTGCTGCCCGGCGCCTAATTTCATCCTCCACGTATGGAAGAGATGAGGCTTCGTGAAGTAGTCTCACGGGGAAGGTTAAAGGGACAGAGTAGATGGACCGAAGTCCTCTGTTCTGCGCCCTCTGGAGCCACAGAAGCCAACTACCCGCTGCCATGCCCCACACTTCACAGGCGTAAAGCATGAGGGGGATAATCAGGGCTCTGAATAGGTGTAGTTTCAGGCGGACTGGCATCTCGGATTTCAGCATAGGGTACAGTGAGGCAATAGCCCCCTGCGACCGCACTGATAGGTCTCTGATATGACTTCGAAATGTTAGACTTTTGTCTAATTTGACTCCCAAATAGGTGATGGTGTCTCTCCACTGGATCCTTTGACCCCGAAGTTGGAAGGTGGGGCAGTCTGCAGGTGTGGGACGTCTCGTAAACAGGATG
This sequence comes from Tenodera sinensis, assembly GCA_030765045.1. Classification (NCBI taxonomy): domain Eukaryota; kingdom Metazoa; phylum Arthropoda; class Insecta; order Mantodea; family Mantidae; genus Tenodera; species Tenodera sinensis. Next base: position 25,675,632 of record CM060972.1, read on the forward strand.
GCATGGCTCTTGTCTGGATTAATAGACATTCTCCATCGTCGGCACCAGTCTTGGACTAGGCGGAGGTGTCTTTGAATAGGGTTGAAGGCTCTGTGGATGTTTTTGTTGGAGCAGTATAGTAGTACGTCATCTGCATATTGCGCTAGATTGACCTGTGGTTCAGTTGGGAAGTCTGCCATGTAGACACTGAAGAGAGTAGGGGACAAAACAGAGCCCTCGGGGACTCCGCCTCTTATTGGCCTAATTCTGGAGGTTCGTCCAGCAACTGTGACTATGAGGGTCCGGTGTCGGAGGAAACTGTGTAGGATGTGAATGAGTTGTGTGGGTAGCCCCAGGTGAATCAGCTTGTGAAGTAGCCCTGTGTGCCAGGTGGTTGAGAAGGCCTTTTCCACATCCAGAGATACCGCAGCGGTGAATGCGCGTTCCTGAAAACCCAGGGCAGCAGCCTCCACCACACGCAGCAGTTGCTGAGGTGTAGAGTGCCCAGGTCGAAAGCCGAACTGATGTTCTGGGATGGCTTGTATGTTTGTCAGTAGAGGGGATAATCGGGTTAGGATCATCCTCTCTAGAACTTTCGAGAGGATGGACAGAAGGCTTATGGATCTGTAGTTGGAGGGGTGTACCGGGTCTTTCCCAGGTTTCAAGATGCATATCACCCGAGCCTCTCTCCACTCGCGTGGAAAGTGACCCAGGGTAAGGCACATATTGAAAACTCTAGTTAGGAAGAGCACGGCGTTGAAGGGAAGGTGACGAAGCATGAGGGGAGTTAGTCCGTCAGGTCCCGCCGCCTTTTTGATTTTGAGGCGTTTTAGTGCGCCATGGGTTTCGCTGGGACGTATCACCGGTAGTCGTTCCGCATCCTCCGGCGGACGTCGTAAGAATCGACGTACTTCTTGGCGGGTACGTTCTGAGAATCTATAATCCTGGGGGTCGTCTCTGGGACACATGGTCCGCTCTAGATAGTCAGCGAACACATTGGCTTTGGCTTCAGGCTCGTATGCCAGGCCTCGGGTGCCCTGAATTGGCGAGTTGTATTGGCCACGACGGTTTCGAAGGCATCTGGCGATCTTCCACACGTCTCCACTTTCAGTGTCCAGGCTGGCCATCTTGCTCTCCCACGCTTGCACTCGGTGCTCACGCAGTCGAGCCCCGACCAGTCGGCGCAATCGCCGTAATAGGGCTCTGTTGTGGGGTGTGCGATGCCTTTGATAGAGTCTTCGTGCCGCCCAGGACCGACGGATAAGGAGGATTATGTCAAGTGGGAGGACGTCTGGATGTAAGGGAGCTGGAGCTCGGATTGTCAGGTTTTGGGCAGTTCTTGTCACAATGGATGTGAATGAAGAAACTGCCGCTTCAAGAGTTGGGATGTCGTTGATTCTGGGGTTAGGTGGGATGGAGGTACGAAGGCAGTTACGGACACCTTCCCAGTCCGTTTCCCGAGTGTAATTAGAGCTGTCGTGACTGGCAATCCGGGTATTGATTTCTGCCAGTACTGGGTTGTGGTCTGATTGGAGAGCATTTATTGATGTCAGTGTGAGGTGAAATGGGAAATGCTTTATGATCGCAAAGTCTATGACAGAGGGTAGTCCTAGACCATGCGGGTGATGTGTGGGTTGCCACGGGCCCTCCACCCTTAGTTCGGGGTCCGCGTCGATGAGGCGGATGATGGAATTGCCTCGGGCATCCGCCCTTCGACCACAGTGCCAGCGTTGGTGTTTGGCGTTGAAGTCCCCAGCTAGGATGACGTTGGGATAAAGGGCTAGGATGGAATGGTAGTCATTAGGGACAAACTGCCTTCGTGGAGGGTGATATACTGAGACTATCAGTATCTCTGTGCCGTCAAGGTTCAGAGTGATAGCCGTGGCCTCTAGTGTTTGAAGGGGTGGGAGCTGGATTGGGCGATGGACTACGTTTTGCCTTACGAACACCGCCGTTCCGCCTCCAGGACGACCTTGACGATCAGTTCTGTGGCAAACGTAGCCCGGTAAACGGAAGCGAGCATTTGGGCGTAGGTGGGTTTCGCTAACTAGAATGGCGTCTAGGGCATAAGTGCGGGCAAAGTGGGATAACTCCCCCGCCTGGCCAGCCAATCCGCACGCGTTCCAAAACGCGAACCGAAAAGAGGTGCTTGGCCTAGTTTGTCTGGCCATTTTCGGTGTTTTGAAGTACGGAGGTTAGGAGGGCGAGCCCCTCCATTACAATGAGCGTCTTGGCTGTTGAGTCGCTCGCAGAGCTATATCTCACGATGAGATCGCAGATCCTTTGCCCATGGGTCTGCAAAACTAGCTGCGCCCATTTGAGCAGGTCAGTGAGCTGAAAGGTAGGGGATGAGGCGGTGTTGTTTGTGGAAGGAGGGGGTGCTGGTGTCTCCTCGGTTCTAGCCTCCTCGGCTCTAGCCTCCTCCTGATGTTGTCGGATGGTGGAAGCATCCCTCGCTTCGACCACTCTGGGTGCTCGTTTGGGCTTCCGGGGTTTTCTCTCCCTCTGCGGCCTTGGGATTGTTTGTGGGGGAGATTTATTTTGGGGCTGATGTGTGTTGTGTGATGGTTGCTGGTGTTGTTCTCGGGTCCATGGATTACCCGAGGTGCGCTGGTTCGTTTGAGCCTGCGAAACTCTAGGGGTGTTGGCTAGTTGGGGTTGAGGGGCCTGGTAATTTGAGGTGGAAGGTCTCACTTGGTCTCCTCTAGCGGGAGTTGGACCTTGAGGTATCTGTGGTCTCCTGGAGGCGATCACTCTCTTCCTCGCAGGGCAACCTCCATAGCAGGCCACATGTTTGCCCTTGCAGTTTGCGCACGTGGGATCATCTGTGATCTGTCTAGGGCAGGATTCTTTGTGGTGCGCATCACCACAGCGAAGACATCTAAGGTTTCTGCGGCAGAAATGGCTCGAATGGTTGAAGCCAAGACACCGGTAGCATTGTGGGGGCCCAAAAGAGCTCCTCACAGCTTCCACCTTCACCCTGAGGTAGCACAGAGACGTGACTCCGTCGATTTTCATCTCTGGATCACACGCCCTCTCCACCACAACCAGGAAAAGAGGAATTGGTCTCTTGGCTTCCCCGTTCTCGCCCGGTTTGGTAAGTTGCCTTACCAGTCGAGGGGTGATGCCTTTGCGTTTGAGCTCTTCTTCGATATCGCCCACGGGCGTATCTAATGGAAGACCTCTGATGACACGGCGGATGTCTCGAGTTTTGTCGAGACCAAACGTAAAGTGAGGGAGATTTTTCTTGTCAAGGACAGATAGGAGGGTATTATAGTCCCTCACATGGTTCGTCTGAAAGACATAGCGGCTTTTCCTCCTCGTCACCGAGCACGACCCCGAAAGTGTTGGCATGACTTCTTTTAAGAAGCCCACCATACCCCTGAAGTCGTCTACAATGATAGGCGGGATATGCCGCTTGTCTGATTTTTCAGTTGGTTCACCAGTTGGTTCACCAGTTGGTTCACCAGTTTGCTCGTCAGTCGAGATAGTTGATGTGTTCTGTTGGCGCTTCTTCCGACGGTTGACCACCTCTCGAAATTGTGCCTCGTCCACCTCAGTAGAGATGTCAGAGGAGCTTGCCTCGTCTTCGTCCATCCTGGACGTTTCAGACTGGACGACGGTCTCGTCAGTATTGGATTCCGCATCTGAATCCTCGCGGGAGCTGTCAGAGTTTACCTCTGAGGTTCGGCCTAAACGTGAATTTGGTTCGCGTTTAGCGCCTTGGTTGGACGTATATCCGGTTAATGCCAAACGTTTGGCGTTGCCATTTCCACCTTGTATAGGCTTTCGGCGTCGCCGGTTGACTGTCTCCTGCGGTGAGCTTGCGGAGACGTTATTGTTTGCGCCAGATGTGCTGGGCATTGCTGAGTCCTCGTTGTCGAGTCTGGTTTTGCTGTTTTTAGCAGTGGGATTTGGTTTTGTAGACATAATATTGTCGGGCTGACCACTTACCTTCAGCAGCGGTTGCTAAGAAGCGCTGCCAACAGAGGACCGAACACCCAAAAAGGATGCGCCTATATCCACCCGAAGGTGTTGGCTCTAGCCTTGTTGACAAACCGCTACTGCTTGTTAGTCGGGACCTTGCTCGCTGTATATTGGAGACCAATACCGATGCTTGATACAAGCACCAATCAGGCACTCCAATGCAAAGTCCAATCTCGACAGATGTTGCCGCTCCGGGAAAGCAGTCTTCGGTAAGCTCTAAAGTTTGCTTTCCAAACCTCTTATAGAGCCACCCTACGATGACTTTGGCTAATGTATTAGCCCGAAGTACGAAGCCTGTGCACCACCGGCATGCGCACTCCACCTTCTTGCGTGATCTCCTGCTCCGTGGGGGATGGCTGAAAATTCCGTCCTTTCCACCAGTGACAAGCAAAACACGTCCGCTCTGGTCGAACCAACTCTGAAAAGAAGTTCGAAATGAAACTATGATGAAGTTTTATAAAGTGATGGCCGGACCAATATTGACGATGGTTCCAAAACCTGTGCAATGAACAGAAGGGATAAAACAATTGTGGAAAAAGCTGAAAAGAGGTTTTAAGAAGCATTGTTGGATAAACTCGTTTAGATCACGTGAGGAATGACACACTCAGAGAACAACTAAAAATATATCACTTAAATAGTAAAATATCTACACACGAATAGAATTGGGAGGTCACAAAACACGGCTGTCAAATAACAGAATAACTAAAATAGTTGCAGGACACAAACTTGAACGGAACGTCCCTAGAAAGATGATCTTCTCTGAGCAGAAACAGGCCACCCTGGCCTATCTTGATGTCGATGATGATTGATGACCATGATTGATGACGATGCCTTAGATTAAGCATAATTGTGACTATCCTTCCCAGGGTAGGACAAATATTGTCAAAACTATTCTTACCGTTCATGTACTCGGAACCAGTGAGAAAACTCTGCCTGGACTCTGGAACACGTGGTCTATTCACGGTCCAACGACGTTGTTGAAACACAAACTGGAGTATTAGAATATGTTGCATTAATTTTCCCTAGGATATATAAGAGTGCTACATTATAATTTAATTGTGAACTTTTGTTACTTCAGTAACTCGATTGAATTAAGTATCTTGTATGTTTCAGATGAAGAAAATCGGACAGAAGCTCTTGGCCCCTGCAGTAAAGTGAGTTTCTCTCAAGATGAGTACGAACTGGCAGAAGATAACTCCTCTGTGTATGTCGCTGTACATAATAAGACATACTACCAGCACCAGTTCGTGATCCACGAAGATTTTCTCATCATTTGTGTTCCAGAGGATACTGAGAGTCGCTTCGCACCAGAACTTGGCTACTTCACGGTGATAGGTCTATCACTGTCCATTCTGTTCCTTGTGCTCCACCTCAGCGTCTTCTTCATGGTACCTAAGCTCCGCAACTTCTCGGCGACCAACCTCAGCTGCCTCTGTATATCTCTGTTGTTGCTGTATTGCAGCTTCATTGTGAGTGAGTCCATGATGGCCCGAACTTCTGGTTGCATCATTTTGGCTTTACTCATACATTACAGCCTACTGGCATCGTTCTTCTGGATGCTTACTATCGCATTTGATATATTTCGAGTGATGAAGCAGGCCACATCAAAACTGATCATATCTAAAGGTGAGAGATTCTTATTACATACAATTTACTGATATTTTAGCAAGGGGTGGTTTCTCATTGGCACTGAATAAGATGGAGGGTATCCCTTGAACCAAAATCACGATAAAGCATTCCAGTGGCCTCAACTTCATGACCTTAAAACGTATTCAAAATGATCCAACAGAACAAATAATGACTTAGAATGAATGACCTTCATTGGTTGATCTTCTTGCACATTATTTCACTTACACCTTACTACAGAATTACAATAAGCTACAAATAACTTTTTAAACTTTTGAAATTTGAAAGACAGCAACTAATACGGGCTTACACATAGAAAAACGTCTCTCAACATCCACGGAAAATAATGGGACATGCTTAAAGCAACATATACTGTGAGTTTCCAGCCTTTCGTCAGTACGCCAGCAATTGTGTCACATCTACTCTTCTTGTTCGACACATGTTCTATTTTAGCAAAGACAAATTTATACATTTCCCTTTCACACGAGCTAGATTACCTGCAATTGATTTTATCAACTCTATTTGATATTCAGTTGCGCAGAAATGTATGTGTTAGTTTTGACACGACAAAATACAAATGTACCTGAACCAGTAGCTTCTGCTCTGTGAAGGCTGCATTGTTACAGCAGACGTAGTGCGATCCTCAAAAATAGTAAATAGATTCACCTCGCATTCCTTTAAGGACAAGTCTCTCTTAAAACAGACGTAAAGCGTGTAGTTGCACGTATTACCTAATCTGTGGCTGTTAAGTCCCCCATATTTAATAAAATATGAATAGGGGGCTCATTCCAGTAGACTTCCAGGAATTTTTGGATTTTGAGGTCCTGAAGGTTGATTCTAATAATACAAAAATAATAAAACAAGGTCGAAAGCAATGAGAACATGAATCTGTTGTTAAAAAAGAGTTACTTGTAACTTGTATAGAATGCCCTATCAGACTAAAAGTGAAAGAAAATATCCTTAAGATATGATTAAAATATATGTTAGTTTATACCTAATAACCTGATTCGCCCATCTCTTTGGTGTGGAGGTGGCGTGTCTGCCTCATATTCAACAGGTTCTGAGTTTGAATGGCGGTTCTGCTGAGTTACCTGGGTAAGGGAACGCAGAAGTGGGAGAGGATGACCAAGAACAGGATGGAGCGATTATGTAGAGAAAATAATGAATAAGAAAGGAACTAGTTTGAGGGAAGTTGCACAAGAAACTAGGGATAGGACAAAATACAACAAAATGTATCATGATCAGCCGAGAAAACTCGAGCTCCAAAGGGCATAAGAGAGAGGAAAAGACGTTTATGTTTTTGTATTCATAATTCAAGAATTTACCTACCTTAAGCGACAAGGTGTAAGAAACTTGAAAATCAAATTTTCAACAGGACTCTCGAAGCATATATGCTAAATATAAATTATAACAATATAAATACAATAATAAATATTCTCTTACCATACAGCATATGTAAAGTAAATGTCTTGCTATTGCAGGTAAACATCGGCTAAGGTTCAGCCTGTATTGCATGGGAAGCTGGCTGCCCCCAGCAGTAATTGTGGGGACAGGACTAGCTATGGATAGCTGGTGGTCAGAATCGTCCTTTGCACCTAGATATGGACAAGGTGCTTGCTGGCTGAACAATTCTGATGCTCTCTTGATCTTCTGCGTGGCCCCTCTAGCTGTAGTGGTGTTTCTCAATGTGTGCTTTTTCTGTTGGACGGCATATCTCATTCACGTCAACAGCGCAGATGCAGCAAGTGCTTCCAGCACCCGGAAGGAGTTCCCCCTGTTCTTGCGTCTGGGATTCATCATGGGGATCACCTGGATCATTGGAGTTGTAGCCGCATCAGTAGAGGTTCCAGGTATGATATTAGCATGAGAGTCGCAAGATGTGAAACCTATTCAAGGCTCCTACTGAGTTCGATATCCTTTACAATTTGCACTAAAATTCTTATCTGCTTGGATGTGAATTTGACTATAAGTGTAAGCAGCACGCTACAACGGTAGTAATAAATATGTCTACAAAATAGGAATGTATTCATATCACAATGAGTATAATGTTGTAAGCTGTATGTAAACGTTCAACACTGCAATTTACTCTCTGAGATCTTTCACCACAAAACAAAGATCACAAGTAACTGCGTTGTATTGGGTAGTTTCTGGAAGTTTCGCACGTTATTAATACCAAATGTGGAGCCTAGTTGCTTTATGTCTCTGAACAGCAATGATCAGAATTGCTTCACTAAATGAAAGTATATTTATACAGGCTATTTGTTATATTATAGCCGACAAAGGAAGTGTAGAAGATTTTGTGTCGAGTCCTCCTCTGGTTATGATAGTTCGTTCTTTGTGTTGTAGGAGCGAATGAAGAGATGCGTACCTACTCTGTTGTATTGCAACATTGCAATATCGAAATTAGAGCTTTTTATGTCACACTAGCAAGGCAGATATTCGTGAGAGTGTACAATACGAGAATCACCTCTCTAAGCCGGTCAGGCGAGTGTTCTCGCTGCATTTGTTTTGAATGCCAATGTTCGAGATTGCTAAATAAACTACTAGAATGCAGAAGCAACACTTCTTCAAGAGATGAAAACGTTATGTCGGGAAATAAATACCTGTTGAGATGTGAAATATTTTACTTGTGGTGAGTACCTACACCAGGAAATGCAAGTTGGCGTGAGTGGCTCAGTTGGTTAGACGCTGGCCTACGGATCCCAAGGTCGTGGATGCAAATCTGGCCCGGAACGTTGTTTGTAACTGTGCTTAAAAACAACAGTTTCATGTCAGTAGATTTCCTGGCATGCAAAATAACTCCTGCGGGATGAAATTCCGGTACTGCGGCAACGCTGATATGAGCCTGGCAATTGGCAGCGTCGTTAAACAACAAAATAATTTTGATTTTAACAGAAAATGGACTTCACCCAGCAAGCGCACTCTACTGTCACAAACGGTTAAAAGAACGATTGTTGGGTAAACACCGTAAACATCAAACAGGAGTTGTGATTATTCCTGCCATTCTGTTCTCTAGTAACATCTGCATGTTATGTCGATACTACTGCAGGAGGTGCTCCATTTGGTTACCATGCATTTTTACAGTCTGTTCACCAGCTCATGGTCCCTGGCAGGGATGCAAAGAGTCAGTATATCAGTAAATAATTCCAAGTACACAGTGATATCTGAAGCTGGACTTGTGTTTCTGATTGTGCTTTGAAACCGAAATTATGTCTATATATATATATATATATATATATATATATATATATATATATATATATATATATATATATATATTTGATAATAGAAAGAAACAAAAGGAGATTCTAGTCAATAGTTAAGGTGAAGACGTAATAAAGCTGAATAGATTAAAGTCTCAAGAATTGAAGCCTAGGCAGATTTAAATGAGTGACAAGGTAACAATTGTTGTTTGTACGAAGGCATAGTGATTCCGCGGGCTGATTCCTATCTTACCATGACGTGCTCTAAAGTTACCCAATGGAAATCGCATCCTTCGTGTTGCTCACGCAAAAACAAATGCAACGCAAGACACACTCGTCTTGAATCGAGTCGAGATAACGCACGTGCAACTTGGGAGTTGTACGTAAGCTAGCGCGTATACATAATTCGGCGGTTGCTAAAGGGTGACAAAGTTAAAGTGTTATAACGTTGTAGTTGAAGTTACCAAGTTACATTCTATTTAAATATCGTCGGCAGTTCTCTACAAATCTGGAAATTTACAAATAAAGTGATATGTTGGTTAATTCTTCGTTTGGTTCCATTCCAACCATAACTCACGCATACCTTGCAGATTAGGACCTCTTGCTAGAGCTAGTCCGGACACCAAACACGAGATCTTATAGGTCTTACAGGCGACGTCTTCGAAGGAGAGGAATGTTTGCGTCAGCTTATATTACGTGCAACCAGAAACACAACTCCTGCTTCAGATATCACTGTCTACCTGGGATTATTTACTGAGGTACTGACCCTTTGCATTCCTGCTGGGGAACAGAGTGTACACATGCTTCAAGTCTTCTGAGAGTTCGCCACATGCATTAGTCACACGCTTTTGTAACTTATGCACATTGTCGATGGGTTTGGCGCATATCAATGCCCTTAAATGTAACCAGAGCCAAAACTCCAATGTATTGAGGTCCAAAAAACGAGGAGGCCATGCTACTCAATATCTCTGTCAAATCCAGCATTTGGATAAAGTTTGGTGTAAATACTCAACACAAGTAAAATGACCCGTATGTCAAAGGCTATTGTTTTTGGACATATGTTTACACGAACATTTATATTAGATGTGTCCAATACCAAATTCTGTTGCAATATGATACACTTTTTTAAACATTCTGTGTGTTAGGTTTCCCAACTAAATGTTGGGAATGTTCCCTGGTTTACTTCCACGTGTAAACGTGATGTTCTCACTTAACCAAGTGAAAGTGCTTTCGAACATTTGTAACTGACTGCTTGCTTCCTACTGCTTCGTTAGTCAAGAACTTCACAGCATTCTCTGTAGAAGCATTGGCCAGAATTGGTCCTTAATGTTTCTTTTCTGGTGTATGAGCACCTCTGGACACATCTTCCTCGGTGACAGACTTTTCATGGCATTAGATTTCTGAGATGCATGTTGGAATAACTACCTTGGTCTTTCATCATAGCTTGTGTTCGAATACCAATTTTACTATTAAAAGCATTGCAGCTATCTTTGTGATTACAGTCTCATCTATATCAAGAGAAACCCTTATTAACATGCATGCATATTTGGTTATTTTCAGCCTAATTAATTTTATACTGACGCATTTATTCTTTTGAATCTCTTCTCCACATAGAAGACATTAGCATCTTTATTGAAAAAATTACCTAACGTAAACTCTAACACTGAATGGGATTTGAAACGTCTCCTTGTGAGGAACAGATTGTGGCTTCTGCTGAAGTTTAATACCAAATTTCGTATTTAACCGATTTTTTTGGTCTGATTCATGCTGTTTACGGATGCAGACACACGTACATGGGGGCCATTTTTCCAAATATCGTGTCTTCTCCATGAAATATTGATATCGAATTTTTTGGGTGGAACGCACTGTTTCTACTCGTTAAGTTGTAAAGAAAGTGAAACTTGAAAACTTCAGCTACTGCTTCGGTTCAAAATTGAAAGGGAATACAACCTAGGTAGCATAAATGTGGCAGTAAACCATAAACTAGAATTTGCACTGTGTATATTCTAGAATACAGTAAAATATAAGTTTCTGAACAGAAATTGACTATTCGTTAACTCAGTTGTCAACTACTTCCATTACTGCGGACGGAAGCAGGTTCTTGATCATATTACCAATACACGAACCTTTGATAAGTAAGAAGCGGGCCTTCTTACGTCACTTCACGACTTGCTAGTGAAAACATAGTGTTGCGGAAAAAGTTAACTTCGGTATGGAGGTTATGCGAATAACATGGATTCGGTCACTGAACATCTGTAACAACAAAAACATGCAGATGTGACGTAGAAGTTGTGCCATTCTATTAGGTGCGTGTAATTAAGAACTTTACATTACTTCTCAGTAAAGTGAAAATTATTAGCAGAGCCTGGATAGGGGTAACTTCTGATCACACGTCGTATAGGACAGCACCTTAATAACGATAATCTGAACACAATGTTTGGACAACGATAAGAATAGCTCGATACTCTGGTAACCATTTCCTAAGCAGTTAACTGCAAGAAATATATGTCACTTTTTAAATCCTGAAGTTAAATTTAAACTCCCTGAGCTATAGTCATCTTAATGTTCAATAGTGCATATTACAAATAGTTTATATTTTTATTCTGTTTATAGAAATACAGTTTGTATAAAGTGCTGAAGTACACCATTGTCAAAGATGATTTCAAAATAAACACCTATAACCTGAAATTGTAAGACATGTTAACTTTGTCTTGATAGATACTTTCAGAAGCCGAAACGAGGGCATAGCTCTAGCATTAGCACACCCAAAATTGTAAAGAATAATAAATTGATTCACTACTCACATACTTGTAGTTCAGGTATATGCTGTACACACTCACCTGAAAAAGAAACATAAGAATTATTCTTGTTGAAATTTCAGCATTTCATATATTACTGACATATACGGTGTGTCATTCAATAGAGAGGTTTCTCTCTTCTACCGTAAGTCCTTTCATGTGCGCTGAAATGAGGGAGAATATTTGGTGTTCGATATGTGTGTGCGTGTGTGTCCCAGAAAACACCGACAATGCTTAGTATATTGCGCGGGATGGCGAACTGGTCGTTTTCAAACAGAAACCCCTAATGGGAAATGCACGTTTTGGGCGCTAGACAGCATCGAAGTTTTCAAAAGAGTGATTGTGACAATGTCGCTTTGGTATCTTAATACTGAGGTATGTAATCCTATAACCATTTGTGTGAATGAGCGACCTGAGTGTAATAACATTGCTATGATGCACCATATATTACCATAGAGTCCTTGGTGCGCATCCTACTATGCTACTTCTGTAGTTTCCAGTACAGGAACGTTTAACAGCAGTGTGACATGTACCAGTGCACAGCTGCCAAAATGATGGTGATGAGCTCCACCACATTTTGAGGTAAATGTGTTGAATCACCTCAAATCACTGGATTAGTAGAGGTAAACTAGTTCAGTGGGCAACATAGTCGCTGGATCTGATATCTCTCGACTATTTTCTGTGGAGTTGTATGAAGAACTCCTGTAGCGTGTGGTACTCCTGTAGCGTCAGTGGTGGACATTATTGTTGGAGCCCCCGGAACGATTGAAGATCAACGACAACCGCACGTATTGGGTCCTGTGGATAAGGGCAGCTGCCGATGTAGGCTCTGCAATGACGTAGGAGATAACCACTTCGAAGCCGGTTTGCACAGGTGACAGCTCGGTGTGATACTCATGTTGGATTTATTGACTAAACATGGACGCACACCCATCTCACACTTCGATGCATTACAGCGCCCAAACTGTGCACTTTTAGACAGAAGTTTCTTTTTCATTCAGCAGGATACAAATCACGTGTACCGCTGGCCAAGGCATCTCTAGCACTGCCGTGCACACCTCCGCTGTTGTCGAGAAACGGTTCATCGGACAATGGAATGGCGCTCTGTTGTCTTCAGTGATTGAGAGTAGGTTCTGCTTGTACACATGTGCTGGTTTTGTACGCGTACGATGTAGAGCTGGAGACGAACTCGTCCAGAGTTCATTCGCCCACGACACAAAGGCCCAACACCAAGCAATCATGGTGTAGGCTGCCATCACTTACAACTCGCGCTCGCCTTTGGTGTTTGTGCAGGGATGCTAACCTAGTGTCAGCTACAACCAGAAAGTAATTAAACCTTATTTCTTCAATAGGAAAGTGATGTGCTGTTTAACATGAAAACGCACGTCCCCATGCAGCTGTTGCAATACAACTTCCCCTTCATTATGTACAACTGCCTTTGCCAGCACGGTAGGCTGAGCGGTCTCCCATTGACTAGGTATGGGACATGAGAGGAAAGAAACTGACTGTCTCTATGGCCATTAGCTACTACTGCTGAACTGCAACAGCAGCTGCAAGATGCTTGCGACAGTGTGTCTCATTATGCCATTCACCATTTGCCCAATCGTTTGCCTGCACCAGGGGCAAAACTTGAGGCCAATGGGGGGATCCTCTAAGGTGATTGGTGAAACTCTGTGATGCCATCCAATTATCTGCTTCTCACTATTCACGTTAACAGTTAGAAGCAATCATAACGAATTGTGTCAAGTCCATGAAATTCTATGACAGTTTTATTGATATCCATTATTAGTAATTTCGGGTCACAGTTGGATTTGAAGCCTGTCACACGATTTAATTGCTTTGTAGTTATTTATGCATAGGTTTCAAGGCCAGCGTCATTCCAGTAGAACGTAGTTTCCGGGCTTGTAGACCGTGCTCCAGTCGAAATTGCTGACGTTTCGCTACTAACTCTGCCAGGCATCTTCAGAGAGGATGACTACATGTTGGTTAACAACCAGAGCTGTGTTTTCTTTTCCAGTCTTCCTTATTAATATGACTATGGTGTTAGAAAGGGTTCAGGCTTACAGGCTAAAATTTTCATCGCGTACACTGAAATAAAATATTTGCAAAGATTCTTCTTGTGTGATAAAAACCTACGAGGTGACCGGCCGAACTTAGATATAGGCGAGGACATTCTCCTTGCCTACTATTGGTTGCTCACGCCTGTGTGTGTACAGTTCGGTCGCTAGAATTTCTTAGCACCTCCATCCGTGAACAATATGAACCCAAAATATCCCACCTGCCTCATTTCTTATGTTCAGTTGCATTGCGGCTCGGTGCTGCGGTATCGACGCTCGACCATGTGTCCTCTGGCCAGCATGAAGTCGCTTCCTCTGAAGAGTGAAACGTCAGCTGATATCTCATCAGCTGTACCACGGCCTACAAGCTTCTCCATGTGCATACTTTGTTTGCAGATTATAGTTCGTTAAATTCTACTTATAACAGGTCTAAAGATTGTTTACTTCTTTTTCTGCAGGTCTGTGGCATCTCTTTGTAATATTCAATACGCTGCAAGGTTTGTTTATCTTCATTGCCTTCACATGCACCAAGAAAGTGTGGAAAGAAATCCAAAATAACATACAGAGGCATAAGAAACAATTAACATCTGCTACAACTCAGAGCAGCACCAACACGAGGTCTTCGGAATTAGTAATACAGGACCACCAAACATAAGGAAATGTTGGGAAAAAAGCCAATGTGATATCCTTCGTTTCATCTTCGAAATGTGCAGCAGAACGAGGTTGAACTGAAAGTGAACAATGTGATATATAACAATGAGAAAATCAACCTGTGCTGATGTTCCTAAACAACCATAGTCAGACTGTATCAATGTTAGTGTTTATGAGGAATGTGATAAAACGTTTGCTCTTTTGTAAGTTACCTAACTTCAACATTTATTTATTAGTCTGGAAAAAATGAAATCTAGTGTACGATAAGGTATGTTAGGTTCACAACTCATGTACTATTTAAGTATTTACCTTTTATAATAAACAATGAAGCATTAAAGTAAAATCAAACAAAAATTTACAGAAATTGGGGAAGATAAAAATTTCAACGAAGATTACAAATGTTTAAGTACAAATACAATGAACTTATAAAACGAAATGGAGAATCATTTATGGAGAAATATGTTGTTTACGGGCTCCTAAAGGTTATTACAACAATACATGTTTTAATAATAAGTACCTTTTTTAAATCGTGTTTTTTTTTGGGGGGGGGGGAAGATACTTATTTAGATAAACTTGAAAACAAAATGGTAACTAAATATAAATATTCATCCTAATTGTTTGAGCCGTTTCCGTGATGAGACCATTAATATCCTGGCTTGTTTGTTGAAATTAGTCCATTAACAGAGAAATTATGGCCAAAATAATGTTTCAGCTAATTGTGACTGTTAGACGTAGACTAAGATATCTAAGTCAACTTTCTTACAGTATTCTGATAACCCTGAAAGAGGACTTTAAAACGCTAGCTTGTTTGCGGAAATCGATTAACAGAGAAGTTATGGCCAAAATAAGGTCTCGAAGAATTGTAACCGTTACGCGTAAAATCGCGTTTTTTCAGGAATGACACCTATATAGATAAACTTAATAAGAAAAACCCTATCTGAATACGAAAGAATTGCTGGTTTAAATATATGAGATTTAACAAATAGTAAATTTCTTTCATAAGGGACACTATTCCAGCCCAGAGAGAACCTTGATTATCTTCTTGCGTTTTGTTTTCCTAGGACAGCTAATGGTTGATGTATTCGTAGAAATTCGTGCTCTTTAACGATAAAAAATGGCAATTATCACTTGATTTGCAGACTCGATTACTTCATCATCACTGTCAAAGAAATCAGCATAATCTTCTCTGAGATGATTGCAAAAGACGCTACATTTCTCCTTGTCAATCCCTTCCTCTGTAAATCAGAAAGACAATTAGGAAAATTGTAATACTGAAGTAATCTTCACTACTAAATAATCATTCATCTAGAATGTTTGTGCTGAGTAAAGCTTCGGACGCTCTAAACATTCAATAGTGGCTAAGACACATTTACTTACATGACCGGGAGCGTGAGGTATTCAGTACCACCTGGTGTAGTTGTCTATCCTACGCAGATTAGTCACATTTGTTATAATGGTTATGATAATGCTACTAAAATGACTAACTAAACCATCAAAGTCTATCTAGCACAAATGTTGAAAGAAAACTAAGTTGGTATACCGCCATTCGCCCGCCGCAGGGATATGAGAAGTAAAGACGCTAGAATTCTTCTTCAACGCCCTTGGCTGGTAGATACCGCTTTGCCTTCATCATCCTCCACACCTATCACCTATTCCCCTCGGTTTCCTGTCACTGGCACTGCATTGCTCGACGGCCATGGCTGACGAAGTAATCAGTAGGGTAATGGTCGCTTGGATGGCTAGACATCCAAGATCTGACAGATCCCGCCGCCAGTGACAATATAGGAACCCACCCTGCACCATCAGACATTACAAAGACAAAAAGCCTGTAACAAAATGACTACCTATACCACCACACGGGTTAACCCAGGCGACTAGTACTCACTCCTGGACTCCTGAATTGATTAATCATCATTCATTCATCATCATTTCACGCGTCGTCGTTCGACCAGAGCGGACGTGTTTGCTTCTCACTGGTGGAAAGACGGTATCCAAGCTGACTCGCCGAAGCAGGAGATCCCGTGCCGACTTGGTGGAGTGTTGTAGTGTGCGTCGGTGGATTGCACATGTGCTTCAATCGACGGACTAATACATTGATATTAGTCACTCTCAAACTGGTGAAGTTCTTAAAGGGGCTTGGCAAGCAAGCTTTAGAACTCACCCAAGGCAAGCTTTCCCAGAGTGGCATAAAGAGCTACTCTCAGGTGTTCCCTTTTCTTTCTACTCTATTACTTTATTCTTTCTTTCCTGACAGACATTAGACTGACTACTAACGAGACAGCGGGCTCACAAGATCCTAGCCAAGGGTTGACGGCTTTTTGCCTGAAACCTCGAGCTGAAATGGCTCGCAAAGGCGCCGCCTTAGAGGAGGTGCGGTCCTCTGTGAGCAGCCGGAGGGCAACCGCGATGACTACTACTGACACCGATGATGGACAACTTCCATCTACTTCATCCTACACCAGACCATTATCCCCTGAAGCAGTGGAGCCTATTACAAAGCGCTCCAAAACTGAATTGCAAAAGCGTAAAAGCTGTACTCCGCGACACTTACCCGTGGCAGAACTGGAAAGCCTGGGTTCAAATAATCCTCTACCCGACTCTGACTCCGAGTCTGACATGGAGCTGGGGGAGTTTACGGTTGTGGAAAACCGTAAACGGGGTAGAAAGACGCCATCGCCGAACATTCTGACGCAACAAGCCCAGAATGTTGCATCATCCCAGAGTGATGTATCAACTCAGAATGTTGCATCATCCCAAGCCAAGAAGGGGCCAAGAATTCCGCCAATCATTGCGGATGTATTCCCTAACCACGTTAGGGTCATGCGAATATTGGCCAAACACCTCAAACAAACTTTTGAGGCAAAAAGAAAACCCAAGAGCGTGCATATTCTTACCCACAGTTTGGGTGATTTAGAAACCGCCAAGTTGGTGCTACGAGAAATGAACATTACGTTCTACTCGTACTCACCACAACGTCCATACATTGAGCGTCGAGTCATCAGAGGTTTAGACTCAGAGTGCACCCCTGATGAAATCAAAACTGCACTACAAGAAGAACATGGCATAACTGTCAACTCAGTGGCACAGTTGAAGAGAACCGTTAATACCGAGGGGGGTATTAACAAAGTTCCTATGCCACTATTCTTGGTAGTACTTGACAAAGTACTTAACCAAGAAATACAGCCAACTGACACTGTGAGAAAACTAATTTTCACTGTTGTAAGAGTGGAACAGTATTACGGCAGAGAGGGACCAGTGCAGTGTTATCGATGCATGGGGTACAACCATTCCAGCATGATGTGTGAGCGTAAGCTTACATGTTTGCGGTGTGCAGGGAACCACTTGCTCGAGAACTGCCCTAAACCTAGGGAAGAGTGCAAGTGTGCTAACTGCGACGGTACACACGTAAGTGTGTACAAAGGATGCTCTACAAGGAAAAGGATAATAGAGAGCCGCCGCAAGAACCGCCCCGATGATCAAGTGGTTCGCCCAGGTGTGTCCTTTGCCACTGCCTTAAATAAGGCAGAGTACACTCTGCGTCGAGTGGAACAAGAGGCTGCTACACCAGAGAGTGATTCCCCATCAAATCCTGTGCCACCACCTCCAGGTCCTATAGAAAAGGCTACAGTGCCTAAACCCCCTGCACCAAAACCACGCAGGAAGAGGAGGAACAGGAAACCTAGGCCGAGCAAAACTGCTCCCATTGTAGTTTCCGAACCAGAAGCTCCTGAAATTATTACAGAAACATCTGAAGAGCCAGAGCCTATTTCCCGGGATAGGGATATACCCCCTACCCCTATTGTACCACTGCCTAACACGGCAACAACCTCCTCCACATTTGCAACTATTTCGCAAAAAGACCTGGAGGAATTCAACTCTCTATCCTCGTGGTTTGGGGATTTAATAAACAAGGCGATTCCTGCACTTAGAAACTGTATGTTACAGTGAAATAACCCCAATTTGAACCCCATGCAGAAGCATTCCATCTTGCTTCAGACATTGGAACAGCTCTACCCCAACTCCGCTCAATAATGGCCGGAAGACATGTCCGGAGACCATTCAGAGCTTGTATTTGGAACGCAAACGGACTACGGAGTCAATACCCAAACATCACTAATTTTGTACAGTATTTCGGAATCGACATTCTGATGGTCTGTGAAACTCATTTGGATGCTGCCACTAACTTCTCTCTCCCTAATTACGTCACCCACCGGTCCGATAGGGTTGGCCGACCAGGAGAAGGTACCGCCATTTTGATTAAAAACCATATAACCCATAAACCTTTCCCTCTTCCACCACTTCAACATGTAGAAGCCTGTGCCATTAGGCTATCTTTAGGCGGTCTAGACACATTACTGATTGTGGCATATGACCCACCTGATCATCGCTTCTATGAAGCAGATTACACGGCTTTATTAAACCTCCACCCTGTAGTCTGCATTGCAGGTGACCTAAATGCAAAACATGCCAACTGGCATAGTCGTGCCACCAATGCGAAGGGGCGAGGACTATTCCGCCTTATAAGCGGTAACCCAAGCCTCATAGCGCATGGACCGAGAGAGCCCACTTTTCATCCTGCCCGAGGGAGACCGGACGTGCTGGATATTATGGTCACTAAAAACTTTACATTCCACATAGACCTCACGACAGTCAATGAACTGGATTCTGACCACGATCCTGTATTAATAGACACCAATGTTAACACGTCAGCATTGGTAACTCCTGATTGGTCGTGCGAGGTAGACTGGGATGCAGCCGTCCTTGAACTGAACCAATCAGTGGATCCCAGACCGCATATAAATTTTATCGAGTCGTTAGAATTAGCAGCGAATGCATTCTCCCGAAAAATATCAAATGTGATACGAGGGCACACTTACCGCATTCCTTGCAATACTCCTAATCCGACAACCATCCCAAATGAACTCCGACTGTTGCTAAGAGCTAAGTCAACAGTTCGGAAGCTTTGGCAGCGTTTCCGCCATCCCAGATTGCAGGCAATTTATCTGCGTTTTAAGACCCTGGCTAGGCGCCTCTTACGTGCACATCGCAAAGAGGCCTGGGAAAACACCACGAGGAACGTAAACCTCTCAGAAAAGAAGTCCTGGCGGATAATTAAATCCCTGAGAAGGGACAAAACGCTATATCAGCATCCTATACATGGCACTCGCGGGAGATTATCTTTCTAACCGCAAGAGAAAGCCACTGACTTCGCGGAATATTTAGAGTCCCAATTTGAGCTCCGAGAGGACATAGAAGACGAGGATTGTTCTGAACTAGTTGAGGCAACGGTGGATTAACTCTATGAGGATCCTCCGACACCACATGAGGCTACTCGCATACCAATTGTCACCCCAAGGCAAGTTTCCTCGCAAATTAGGTGTCTCAAACCCAACAAATCCCCTGGATATTATGGTGTTACGACACATATGTTACAACACCTGCCTCGCAAAGCCATTATCCACTTGACGAGGATTTACAATGCTTGCCTGTATCTTCGACACTTCCCTACTGCTTGGAAGGAAGCGAGGATGATTTGCAAACTAAAACCAGGCAAGGATCCCAAGTTTCCATCAAGTTACCGTTCTATTAGTCTACTCCCAATCATTTCCAAAACTTTTGAAACACTTCTACTGTCCCGCCTAACTCCTCTATTTGAGGAAAGGAGGCTCATTCCGGATCATCAGTTCGGGTTCCGTCAAGGTCATTCCACTACCTTACAGCTCCTGCGTCTTGGTGAGAGGGCTGCCCTGGGATTCCAGGAAAACTTCAAAACTGTCGCAGTACTTCTGGATGTGGATAAGGCCTTTGCAACAACATGGCACCAGGGGCTACTGTACAAACTCAGAGATGCAAATCTCCGCTCCCCCTACCTGTCCCTCATAGTCAGTTTCCTTCGTGACCGCACTTTCAGGGTGCGAGAGGAGGGAAGGTTATCAACTATCAGACCAATAGCGGCTGGAGTCCCGGAAGGTAGTGTTCTATCGCCACTGCTCTTTGCCGCATACATGTCTGACTTCCCCGTTGAACCCAGCACTCTTACGTGACAATATGCCGATGATGTCCTCATACTGGCCCGTAACAAAAATCTACGTTACTGCCTTCCCCCATTACAAAGACACCGTGACGCCATTGACAGATGGAGTGAAAAGTGGAGAATGGCCACCAGTCCACAGAAAAGCTCTGCTTTTCTGATAGGTAAAATCCATACCTGTAGACCAGATAGGGACCTGACACTTGGTCACAGGAGAATCCCTTGGGTCAACACAGCCAAGTACCTTGGTGTACAACTTGACCGAGGACTTACCTTCACCAAGCATGTCACAGCTAAAGCTGCCCAGGGTCACGGAGCTCTAGGAAAGCTCTATCCCATCCTTAGGTCCACTATGCCTACACGTCTTAAATTACGCATATATCGTGCGATCATCCCTCCCCTGATCCTGTATGGATGCGAGACATGGGGATTCGTGGCTCAAACCACCATCCGCAGACTGCAAGTCGTGCAGAACAGGGCCCTTAGGATGATCTACGATACTGACCGTAGATTTTCTTCCCATATTCTCCATAGTCATTCTGGCATTCCATATATTGTGGATGTTGTGCGAGATAGTGCCCGCTCTATGTATGCGAAACTTACGCCACACCCTAACCAGCTGGTAAATACCCTGGGTCAATATAATCACCATCTTCCCAGGAGGCGCAAAAGCTATCGCTTACCCAAGGATGTCTTGGGCTAATTAGCTTCGCTGCTTCCTCATTTCACCAAACATTCCAATGCATTCGGTTTCTCGCTATTTGACACTGCTTGACTTGCTGGTTAGACAAGCTGACCTTTGCTAAGTGAGCAGAGAGGGGCATGGGTGCCCCAGGATGGGTAGACATTCTAATTGGCACTCATATCCCAAGTCTATAGCAAGAGAGAGAACCAATCATCACCATTGGCTGACCCTGACATAAATAGCTTGTGAAAATTGACTACACCTTTTATACCTCACGGGTAAATCCATACTAAATGGATAGGTACCGTGGGCATTCATCCCGCCCGGGTAAACCCGAGCGACCTGATTTGGCTCTTGGCTCTTGGCTCTTGGATTAGTCACATGCCTATTGCACTTCACTTGTTTAGCTCTACCATTTCCTTGGGCGTCCAGGAAACATTTCTTCCACTACCCGCTGTACTTCCTTGTACCACCAATGGTATCTCCCATTATTCATGCTAATGAGAGGTTGTTTCCAATTCTCTTTGGACTGTCCAATTTTATAATTTTATTTTCATATGTAATTTGTAACGGATTCACTGCCCCTTTTGTGGTCGACCTCTTGGCTTCAAGTCGTTGTCTCGTCGATGCAGCTGAGGAGGCACCTATTTCTCAGGGTCAGCCTCGACGAGAGATATTGGTCTTTGGGAGAGGAGCGGTGTGTTGGACGGTGATGAGGAGGAATGGGTTTTATACGGGGTTCCTCGGAAGAAAAGCACAAGATGCACTTACCCTATTGACACTTCGGGTTACAGGAAACTCTTCCACCCGTAAACTGTATTATGATCTCCTGCTGTGCCGAATGAATCCCAATACCTATATAAATAATATACAATCACTGGACGTGTATCGACTCAGTGGCACTTGACAAAACACTTCCTAATAACGTGGCGTCTATTCCGCGACCCGCAGACACAACCTTCCCTTACACCTGGTAGCACTGAACTGTCGACTTTCTCACCAACGCTTTTCTCCTGATTGGCTACTCTTAGTGGGCTTTGATGTTCATTTGTCTTCTCTTTAAACATTTAAATTTTAGCAACGGTTCGCGAGTTCGTTAAGAGACTCGCGGTACTTTAGGAAGGCAGCAACAATAATATAATGCCAACGTTTTATTGCCTCACGCCAAAATTTTACCAACGGCCGCATGAATTATTTTGTTTTCTTGGCGGAAAACTGGCAGATTTCCCTGCGTAACTGTGCCTGTGTTTATTTATTAACCTTTATGAAACTAAGAACATTTATATAAATCCACAAGGACTTTTGTTTGATATAATTTTCAAACAAATTACTAAAAAAACATGGATAATTAATAAACTATTTCCTTAATTATGACAGATTAAAGTTCCATTTCTGGACACCTATTGTTAGGCGGAAATGCCGCTACAAATTCTATATACATCTATTACACATACACCTACTTCGTCACGGATATCTTTATTTCAAAGATATCTCTTCAGGTACAACATTTCACCTATCTCAGAAACCTATGGTAAAAGCGTATGGTTATCAGCTTTTCTTTATAGTGTTTACAATGTATTTTTGTGCTCTCTAATTCCATAACTTTTTAAGTGTTTCATTCTAATTGTTAATTAGAACAATTGTAATTGTGCTGTTAATGTTGAGTACTCAGTTCAACTGAAAACGTTGAATAATGTCAACGATATTTCACAACGGAACAAAAAAGCTGCATTATTCGCCAAATGAAAAACCTGTGACAGACTGAGTGTAACATCCAAAATCCGCGAAGAAATATCTATAAGACATTTTATTAATAGCCTTTTTGTGAGTTATCTGCGTCCCACTGTATTAGGTTATTTATTGATTTATCTTCAGCCTAAAACAACTGCCAAAGATTTCTCCATTATCTGTGTATAAAGCATGAAATAAATAAACGTTTTTCTATAACAACAATATTCCACATTTACTTTACAAGTTAAATATTATAAAATTTAATTCAAGTTTAGCACATAAGCTTGAAAGTAACAGCCACTTAAGAGCAATATGACTGAATGCAAATTCTTACTAAGAGGTAAAGGCGCTTAATACACTATAAGAAGAGAATGAAGAAGGCCTTCAGAATAAACGAAGAAGCTGCTACGGTGAAGTTGGGGTCAAGAAGTACAACCTGCGTAGGTTTTACTCAGGGTGGTAGATGTGGGCAAGACTCGAAGAGTGTTGCTAATAACTGACTCTGGCCTGGTTTATTAAAGAACTGCTCCTTACACCTGCGCACATTTTTTAATAAAAAAAGACAGCACACCTTATAGCGAGAATTTCATCACTATTGTTGTTTATTATTTAAGTATTTATACCTTAAGTCACACCTTTAGGATAAGTCCTCTCTTTTGAAGGTGCTGGATGACATTGGTCCACCTCATCCGGCATTGCAGTAAGTAGATGACCATTGGTGCGTTAATAGAGTTGCAGAACGCACCGAGGTAAGTTCAGTCACAGTGACGGCAGTGGCGTTACACGTCTTAAATTACGCATATATCGTGCGATCATCCCTCCCCTGATCCTGTATGGATGCGAGGCATTGGGATTCGTGGCTCAAACCACCATCCGCAGACTGCAAGTCGTGCAGAACAGGGCCCTTAGGATGATCTACGATACTGACCGTAGATTTTCTTCCCATATTCTCCATAGTCATTCTGGCATTCCATATATTGTGGATGTTGTGCGAGATAGAGCCCGCTCTATGTATGCGAAACTTACGCCACACCCTAACCAGCTGGTAAATACCCTGGGTCAATATGATCACCATCTTCCCAGGAGGCGCAAAAGCTATCGCTTACCCAAGGATGTCTTGGGCTCATTAGCTTCGCTGCTTCCTCATTTCACCAAACATTCCAATGCATTCGGTTTCTCGCTGTTTGACACTGCTTGACTTGCTGGTTAGACAAGCTGACCTTTGCTAAGTGAGCAGAGAGGGGCATGGGTGCCCCAGGATGGGTAGACAAGTGGCACTCATATCCCACGTCAATAGCAAGAGAGAGTAACCAATCATCACCATTGGCTGACACTGACATAAATAGCTTGTGATAATTGACTACACCTTTTATACCTCACGGGTAAATCCATACTAAATGGACAGGTACCGTGGGCATACATCCCGCCCGGGTAAACCCGAGCGACCTGATTTGGCTCTTGGCTCTTGGCTCTTGGCAGTGGCGTGAGTAAACTTTGTTCTGCCTGTAAGAGAAGATGAGTGGAAGAGGAATCTCGCAGTCTTCAACTATCGTGTGCAGTGAGTGATAATACACGAAACAGTCTTGCAATATTTTTCATTTCACTTGCAGGACTTTATTTTCCAGGAAATGAACTCATTCCTGTACATGCTGCTGTTGTCCTAAATTACGTCCAATAGACTGTTAGGTGTCGCAACAAAATCCATGCAAACATGAGGGCACGCAATCCTTGTAGGCGTAAAATAATGTTGTTCAACTAAGTAGCTTGTAAAATGCTCTATCGACTTGGTTCCTGTCACCGTCAGCTCGTTGCAAACTAATGCACTCAGTATATTGCAAACTTTAAGCGGTAAACCTTTTCGTAAAGGCATAATTTTATCCTTTCCTCCTACTTGTGTTTCTTTGTTTCATTTTCATGTGTTCTGCGAACTGAAAAATTAATTTCAGGAATTCACGTTTGTTGAGTGGCTTCGCATAGCTGTCCAGCAGTATTATATGATTGCATAGAGCTTAATCCTATACATCAGTGGCATGAAGCTATTCCTGGTTCCACAACTAAAACTGATTTGCACCTAACATTGTCCAGCGAACTGAACATAACACTAACTCAACTGTGTACGGTCTACTACTACGGGCACTAATCGACTCGTCATGAATTCATGCGAACTACCTGGATGATCCTTTTAATGACCTGAATTCCGTGGCACTGATACCCGCATGAAGAATTAGTTCTCTGCTAATTAGCTCGGCGCGATAGTCGATTCAGTACATCTTTTATTCTTCTAGTGGCACGTGTCAAGCGACATCACTAGAAAATACAACAAAGAGAAGGAAGCCAGCATGTTCTTGAAATGCTACCATTTGTACGACCAGAAGAACCTGATGAGTGTTTCGTGAAGATCTTATGACACTAATACAACAAGAAGAAAATGCTCCGAATTTTAGTGACTTTATGCAAGAAACATTTATCAACGAACAAAGCCTTTCTCCGCACAAAATTAGACAAGCTTTTACGTCTCAATCGGTAGAACAAAAATGACAAACGGAAGGTTTCCAATAAAACTGAACATGATATTTCCCACAATGCATCCAAATATATTCACATTTGCAGATGCTTTGAAATACATCCATCTGAAGTAAATATATCTATGTGATGAAAACCCATCAAAGCAACAAAGAAGCCGTTATAAAACAAAGCTTCCTGAGATAAACGATGCTGGTATACCAAAATGGTCGAAAAACGAGGATGGAGTACTTACAATCAGCGTCATTAAGGCTTCTTCCAAAACTATAAATACTAAGGCCAAGCTGAGGAAACACTGTTGCTAAAATAAGTGTACGGCAAGGTTAAAAGCTGATTTAAAAGTGTATACATATTTAAATATTGAGTGTTAAAAGGGGTTGCCTGTACGGGACTCAGGTGGTATTAGGAATCTCGCACGGAATTCAGGCTAACCGCGCTAGTCAACTGCTCGTATAGCCCCAAATACAAAGTGAACATTTTGGAAAAGTACCCCACTCGAAGCTGCCAAAACGAATCCTCTGAGAGGGGGGTAGAAGAAGCATGAATATTGTTGAATAACGATGAGGAAATACCTCTAAAGAGGTTTATGGTTGAGTTAGGTTAGCCTTAGTAAGGCCGTAAGCAATACTTTAAACGTGAACACACTTTTTACAAAAGGAGAAATGTGATCGTGAAAGCATGCTCATTAAAAGTATCAATAGATGCTAAAGACGTGAAAACACCGAAAAATCATGACAAAGCTTGAAAAATTCATAAAACCCTCCAGAATACTGCAAAAGTGGCTAGAATACCTACCAAAATCCTAAATAGCATTAACATACTGTGAAATGTTCAGAAAATGATTAGAGTTCAACGTTAGGGGTCTAATAGCTTCAAAGTATGTAAAGTTGCTGAAAAACATCTGCAAACGAATGCGAAATGTCTAAGCCTGAAATGGTACGGTGTGAAGGTCATAATAGGTTAGAATAGGTTATAGAAAATAGAACGCTGAAGTAAACTAGGAATGAAATAGGTTGGGTTGAGACAAGTTAAAATAGCTTAACAAATAGGAAGGTTTATGCTCACTTAGGTTAAGTAGCACTAGAGTAGGTTACACGAGTAGAAGTATAAGGCTTAGGTTATGTTAAATTATGAAAGTTCAAAGTAAAAAAGAGTGGGAGCTAGGTTAAGTGAGCTTAGGTTATATGAGTAGACCTGTGGAACCAAGCTTAGGTTAAGTTAGGTTAGACCTGGTAAAAGGAGTAGGGGTTAGGTTGAGCATAAAAGGGTGAAGAATAAATCATTAGAAGAGATATTAGGTTAGGTTAGATGAGTAGAAGTATGGGGCTTAGGTTAGGTTAGGTTTGGTTAGGTTAGGTTAGCGGCTATGTGGGGCGAGGTGATATTATGCCGGGGTAATATATTAATCAAGATAGAAAGCTCTTGCGTTAGGTGCTATACATGGATATAGTGAACAACATACTCAACTACCATGAACGCTCATAAACATACATGCACTGCTATAGACCTTAAAAGTTATCCCTAGGGATTTTTTCAAACACCTAAAATCCTGCTTCCCCTACCACCTTACCTAGTAATCCTTAGATCACGCATCTTGCTCATAAAAACTGTGCCAGCTTTCCCGCAACTACCCTACTGGCATAGCCTTAGCAGATACACAGTGTAACCTATTGCGATACAGACTTTTAATATAGTTCAATTCGGAGAAACTGTGAAAATATATGTAGGGCTATATTCACTCTTGTACACAGACTCTTCTTGCAAATGCGTATTTCTCTATCTACCATATTTTAATCGACATAAACATTTTCAGAAATTATCTTATTACATACTTGCTTGTAGGTGCAAGGGGAATATGGGAATACAGTAGTGTTTGAGAGATATTAAAATCTTTTAAAGCTGGTCGCTATATGAAGGCTTAGAAATCCTGTTCTCTTTGCACGACCAAGTGATTTAAAAAATGAGTAACGACCTTACATTTGAGAAAAGGTGGTATTGCAAAACTCACACAAATAACAAGGATCTCCAAAATGGTTCACTTTACCAAAAAATGCATTCGGATATTAATTGTTTGTTTTAAGGAGACCTACAGTTTTTGTGGAGTAAGACTTGGTCTATCTCTTATGGTTTACAAGTTACGCAAAAGTCATCAAGAATAAACAGGACTACACAGCCTATAGCTAGAGAGTTCAAAATATACATTTCATTTGCTATGAAAATATCTTAAACATATGATATTTTATTAAAATCGTTAGACCTACTTTTCAGAAAATTAACATTTTTGTTAGTTATTAAACTTAAATTCCAATTTTGATTTTTAACCAACTTTTCGTTTTTGGGTTATGCTGTTCACAGACAGACACACAAACATACATTGACCTTTTTATAAATAATGTTTTATTGTTGTTTGAACAATTGTTGTATTGAATGTGAAGCTTCATTCAGTGTTTGGTGACGTAGGAGGAACCGCTTCTTGCCCAAGTCAATGCCAAGACTAAGCAGAGAGCGACCTCTAGAGTTAACCGACCACTTGCCGTTGTCTGAAAGCGAACAGTCAGAATGAAGCACGTGTGGGAATATGCTGTGTTGTTGCTGGTTCTGTTGGCCGGGTTTACCTCACCGCAACAGAACGTCACCACCACACAACGAAGTATTTCCAACATTCCTTTTGAAGATCACGAGTAAGTACTTCATACTTATCATGTTATGAATACAAAATAAGTAACTATTATACCGTAGTTGTATATGCGTGTGTGTGTGTGTGTGTGTGTGTGTGTGTGTGTGCGCGCGCGTGTGTGTGTGTGTGTGTGAAGTCTGGGGGGGGGGGGCGGGGGGGGGAGGGGGAGAAAGTAAGACATTTCAAAACAAAATAACCAACTGACGCGCAGACTATTTACACATTTAAATTCGCGTTACCTAATGGGTACCTAAGTATGAAAATACACAACCCATATATTTTAATGCAGTCAGTGTTACAATTATCACATATCATTTATTATTATTATTATTATTATTATTATTATTATTATTATTATTATTATTATTATTATTATTATTATTATTATTATTATTATTATTATTATTATTATTATTATTATTATTATTATTATTATTATTATTATTATTATTATTATTATTATTATTATTATTATTATTATTATTATTATTATTATTATTATTATTATTATTATTATTATTATTATTATTATTATTATTATTATTATTATTATTATTATTATTATTATTATTATTATTATTATTATTATTATTATTATTATTATTATTATTATTATTATTATTATTATTATTATTATTATTATTATTATTATTATTATTATTATTATTATTATTATTATTATTATTATTATTATTATTATTATTATTATTATTATTATTATTATTATTATTATTATTATTATTATTATTATTATTATTATTATTATTATTATTATTATTATTATTATTACTATTACTATTACTATTACTATTACTATTACTATTACTATTACTATTACTATTATTATTATTATTATTATTATTATTATTATTATTATTATTATTATTATTATTATTATTATTATTATTACTATGATTATTATTATTATTATTATTATTATTATTATTATTATTATTATTATTATTATTATTATTATTATTACCACTATTATTACTACTATTACTACTACTATTACTACTACTCTTACTAGTGTTACTACTGTTGCTACAGTTGCTACAGTTGCTACTGTTGCTACTGTTGCTACTGTTGCTACTGTTGCTACTGTTGCTTCTGTTGCTACAGTTGCTACTGTTGCTACTGTTGCTACTGTTGCTACAGTTGCTACAGTTGCTACAGTTGCTACTGTTGCTACTGTTGCTACTGTTGCTACTGTTGCTTCTGTTGCTACTGTTGCTACTGTTGCTACAGTTGCTACTGTTGCTACTGTTGCTACTGTTGCTACAGTTGCTACTGTTGCTACTGTTGCTACTGTTGCTACTGTTGCTACTGTTGCTACTGTTGCTGCTGTTGCTGCTGTTGCTACTGTTGCTACTGTTGCTACTGTTGCTGCTGTTGCTGCTATTGCTACTGTTGCTACTGTTGCTACTGTGCTACTGTTGCTACTGTTGCTACTGTTGCTACTGTTGCTACTGTTACTACTGTTGCTACTGTTGCTACTGTAGCTACTGTTACTACTGTTACTACTGTTGCTACTGTTGCTACTGTGCTACTGTTGCTACTGTGCTACTGTTGCTACTGTTGCTACTGTTGCTACTGTTGCTACTGTTGCTACTGTTGCTACTGTTGCTACTGTAGCTACTGTTACTACTGTTGCTACTGTTGCTACTGTTGCTACTGTTGCTACTGTAGCTACTGTTACTACTGTTGCTACTGTTGCTACTGTTGCTACTGTGCTACTGTTGCTACTGTTGCTACTGTTGCTACTGTTGCTACTGTGCTACTGTTGCTACTGTTGCTACTGTTGCTACTGTTGCTACTGTTGCTACTGTTGCTACTGTTGCTACTGTTGCTACTGTGCTACTGTTGCTACTGTTGCTACTGTTGCTACTGTTACTACTGTTGCTACTGTTGCTACTGTTGCTACTGTAGCTACTGTTACTACTGTTGCTACTGTTGCTACTGTTACTACTGTTGTTACTGTTGCTACTGTTGCTATTCTTGCTACTGTTGCTACTGTTGCTACTGTTGCTGCTGTTGCTACTTTTGCTACAGTTACTACTGTTGCTACTGTTACTACTGTTGCTATAGTTGCTACCGTTACTACTGTTCTTACTGTTGCTACTGTTGCTACCGTTGCTACTGTTGCTACCGTTGCTACTGTTGCTACTGTTGCTGCTGTTGCTACCGTTACTACTGTTGTTACTGTTGCTACTGTTGCTACCGTTGCTACTGCTGCTACTGTTGCTACCGTTACTACTGTTGTTACTGTTGCTACTGTTGCTACCGTTGCTACTGTTGCTACTGTTGCTGCTGTTGCTACCGTTACTACTGTTGTTACTGTTGCTACTGTTGCTACCGTTGCTACTGTTGCTACTGTTGCTACCGTTGCTACTGTTACTACTGTTACTACTGTTATTACTATCAGTATCATTATCATTATCATTATTACTATTATTATTTTTACTACTATTATTACAAATATCATCATCATTATTACTATTATTATTATTATTATTATTATTATTATTATTATTATTATTATTATTATTATTATTATTATTATTATTATTATTATTATTATTATTATTATTATTATTATTATTATTATTATTATTATTATTATTATTATTATTATTATTATTATTATTATTATTAATATTATTATTATTGTTATTATTATTATCATCATTATCATTCTTATTCTTATTTTTATTCTTATTCTTATCATCATCATTATTATTACTATTATTATCATGATCATGATCATTGTTATTATTAGTATTCTTATGATTATGATTATGATCATCATCATGATCATCATCACCATCACCAGCATTATCATTATCATTATCATCATCATGATGATGATGATGATGATGATTATTATTATTATTATTATTATTATTATTATTATTATTATTATTATTATTATTATTATTATTATTATTATTATTATTATTATTATTATTATTATTATTATTATTATTATTATTATTATTATTATTATTATTATTATTATTATTATTATTATTATTATTATTATTATTATTATTATTATTATTATTATTATCTTTATTATTATTACTACTAACGGAACACTTCCTATTATATTCGTTGTCTTTTGAAAACATTTTAACAACACTTCTAAAACAAGAGCACTGCTACAAAAGGTCAACATTAATTTGTCTAAACACCTGGAGAAATGATGCGCAGATTTTTTTTGTTTCGACTACTCCGCTTGCCGCACCTTAGACGACTGCAAGTAATAAGAAAAATAGTAATAATAATAATAATAATAATAATAATAATAATAATAATAATAATAATAATAATAATAATAATAATAATAATAATAATAATAATAATAATAATAATAATAATAATAATAATAATAATAATAATAATAATAATAATAATAATAATAATAATAATAATAATAATAATAATAATAATAATAATAATAATAATAATAATAATAATAATAATAATAATAATAATAATAATAATAATAATAATAATAATAATAATAATAATAATAATAATAATAATAATAATAATAATAATAATAATAATAATAATAATAATAATAATAATAATAATGACAACGACAACGACAACGGCAACGGCAACGACAACGACAACGACAAGGGCAAGGGCAAGGGCAAGGACAAGGACAAGGACAAGGACAAGGACAAGCAGAAGGACAAGGACAAGGACAGGGACAAGGACAAGGACAAGGACAAGGACAAGGACAAGGACAAGGACAAGGACAAGGACAAGGACAAGGACAAGCGCAAGGACAAGCACAAGGACAAGCACAAGGACAAGCACAAGGACAAGGACAAGGACAAGGACAAGGACAAGGACAAGGACAAGGACAAGGACAATGGCAATGGCAAGGGCAAGGACAAGGACAAGGACAAGCACAAGGACAAGCACAAGGGCAAGGACAAGGACAAGGACAAGCACAGGGACAAGGACAAGGACAAGGACAAGGACAAGGACAAGGACAAGGACAAGCACAAGGACAAGGACAAGGACAAGGACAAGGACAAGGACAAGGACAAGGACAAGGACAAGCACAAGGACAAGGACAAGGACAAGCACAAGGACAAGGACAAGGACAAGGACAAGGATAGGGACAGGGGCAGGGGCAGGGACAGGGACAGGGACAAGGACAAGGACAGGGGCAGGGGCAGGGACAGGGACAGGGACAAGGACAAGGGCAAGGGCAAAGGCAAGGGCAAGGGCAAGGGCAGGGGCAGGGGCAGGGGCAGGGGCAGGGGCAAGGACAGGGACAGGGACAAGGACAAGGACAAGGACAAGGGCAAGGACAAGGGCAAGGTTAGGACATGGACAAGGACAAGGGCAAGGACAAGGGCAAGGACAGGGGCAAGGGCAAGGACAAGGGCAAGGGCAGGGGCAGGGGCAGGGACAGGGACAAGGACAAGGGCAAGGACAAGGGCAGGGACAAGGACAAGGGCAAGGACAAGGACAGGGACAGGGGCAGGGGCAGGGACAGGGACAGGGACAGGGGCAGGGGCAAGGACAAGGACAAGGACAAGGACAAGGGCAAGGTCAAGGGCATGGACATGGACATGGACAGGGACAGGGACAGGGACAGGGGCAGGGGCAGGGACAGGGGCAGGGGCAGGGACAGGGACAGGGACAGGGGCAGGGACAGGGACAGGGCAGGGGCAGGGACAGGGACAACGACGACAAGGGCAAGGGCAACGGCAAGGGCAGGGACAGGGACAGGGACAGGGACAAGGACAAGGACAGGGACAGGGACAAGGACAAGGACAGGGACAGGGACAAGGACAAGGACAAGGACAATGGCAATGGCAATAACAATAATGATAACAATAATAATAATCGGGGCGTCTCCTGTGCAGAGGTTACGCTCATCGGCCGCTGCGTCCTCCAGCCGCAGCCAATGCCCCGGAGGAGTGCAGATTAGGGTGGCGGGAATCAGTACGCCGAGTATACCCGACCGTAGGGCGACTGCATGACCTTATGGGGACGCTACTTTTCTAGACGACTGCATGCGAATGTAAGTAAGTAGGTGCAGTAACCCGCCCCCAGGACAGGCTGAAATACTCAATAAGAAAATTCTCCGTTTCCCCTCAGCACTGCTCGCCGATCAGAAAACATTTGAAGGCGGCTGTGCCAGGAGCAACTTCACTTGCTAGTTCAGCGACATTCTTCAAGCAGTGCTCTAACAGCGTTCACTTGTGGTCTGCCTGCTCCGAATTTCTGGTGAACAACCTCCCTTCCTCCACGAAATGCATGCGGCCGCCTAGACACGCTGCGATATGACCACCATATATAAATTAATGCTTCTATGTTTGTTCTCTATGCGCTCCTAAACCGCTTGACCGATCACCCTGCAATTCGGCACGAAATCTATTTTATCATGGTGAAGTTTTGTAAGCTAAGCATTTTACTATACAACGTAATATTCACATGGCTTTCTGTATTCACTTTTCTTTTACGTAATACATTCACATATCCTTCCTTACCCGGCCCCCTTCAACATAAAATTCCTACAATTTCCTATTATTGAAAAAGAAATGCAACACATTTGATTCACACGGATTTCTCTACTCACTTTTCTTTTACTAAACACGTTCACATACTTTATTTCGCTACTCCGCTTCAACATACGTACAATTCATACAGCTTTCTATGTTCGCAAAAGAAATGTAACCCATTACATTCATAGAAGTTTCTCCACACACTTTTCTTTTATGAAACATAATTACACCTATTTTCCTACTCGCTCTTTTACAAAGAATTCGTACAATTTTATATATGATTGACACAAATGTATCGTCTTACATTCACACAGCTTTCTCTACTTGCGTTTCTTCCTGCGATATTTGGGGCTGTTCAACAGTGCCTGTTTCCTGGTATTTTATTTACTTGTGTTGTTTATTTTGGGTTCTTCGTAATATCCAACGTAATTCTAAACGTTGTAGGGATAAAATCGTCAAGCCATGGGCAGCGCCCAGTAACTTATAAATAAGATACTGTCTTCAAACTCACAAATAACACGCATCAGATACCCTTCTGATTGTATAAGCTTGTAACATGTAGCGCTGTAAACCACATATACAAACATCGCTGTCACTAATAATTACTGAATGAGCCATACATTTTCTCATTCCAAATATTAGTAGCATTGGTTAGTATTCTGTGAGGTATATTCCGTTGTCCATTCATTTATTATACCATGACTTGACAGCTAGCAATGGTGATTTGATTTTAACAACACAAGTTACTACTCTGGACATATCTGTACAGTTGTTTACTTGCTGCCAATGCACTCTCCTTTGTATATCGAGTAAAGGCTGCTTCACAACCAACGACAACGGGAACCATAACCAGAACGAGAGACTTGAAATAGGTACATTCAAAGAGAGTGTTCACAGCCAACGGCAAATGTTCTCGGGAATGGGAGAGAAGA
Source organism: Tenodera sinensis (assembly GCA_030765045.1). Lineage (NCBI taxonomy): Eukaryota > Metazoa > Arthropoda > Insecta > Mantodea > Mantidae > Tenodera > Tenodera sinensis. The sequence continues at coordinate 25,710,049 of CM060972.1, forward strand.
CATGGCTAAGATTCAACTTTGGTGTTCCCGTTAACGGGCACGGCACTTTTGATCCATTAAGTGCATATAAATACTTCTTCCTTCAAGGTAGCCATGACGTAAACGGCCACTAGAGCTTTCGCTAGTCGCAATTCTGGGAATATCAAACTGGAAACAACTTTTCATAACCACAAAGAAAAACAAATAATTTTAGTGTAATCTAGGACTCTAAAGGACTGACTGCTTGCTGATTTCTCGGAATCGGATATACGCAATATGTTGGTTGAAGCAGGTTAAAATGTTTTCATTGGTCAAAAGAAATAGATCGTATCGTAACGCGTAAAATCCACTACATAGGCTATAACCAAAAAATTCAAAATATACGTTTTATTCGCCATAAAAATACCTTATACGAATTTCAGTTTAAACAAAATCGTTAGAGCCATTTTTGAGAAACTACAAATTTTAGGAAACTTTTCCATGTAAATGGTTATTTAGAGAGGAGGAAAAATTTCGTTCAAAATGTTCCTGTCGCATCCTTAAACGTAAATACGAACTTAGGTTTTGAACCGCCTGTTCGTTTTTGAGGTTCTCTGTTGACACACACACGCACACACGCACGCACACACACGGACCCATTTCTATAAATTCTTTCTTTTTTGGATTCAGAGGCCCTCAAAACATATATTTCCAGTGAAATCTCTCTATTAAATTTTTCGTGTGATACAATACTTCTACTTACTATACGTAGTAGAGAATGTAATTTCCCCTTCGAGCTTTGTCACTCATGTTTTTTCTGTTTTGCTTAACACCGCCGTTACCTGCGTGTACACCACAGTCTGTCTCGGAGCGCTTTATGCCCACGAGTACTGCAAAAGTCACGAAATTGCACTTGGATGAACATCGCTGCTATAAATGTACCAAAGGATAGGTATGCCAACAGTCAAACTTGAATCAATGCGGTACATTTCATGAGGAGAACCGCATGTGTTGTCGAGTGCAATACCCTACTGATAGTAGCACTTTCCTGTTTTGGGAGCCGAATGAGTCAACGTTGCGCAACTCTGTGCTCATCAATGAACTCTTAAGCGAGGAAAAAACGTTTGGGACTAGACAAGAAAGGGACCTGCTGAGCAGAAACACGATGAGCAAGTTCCTTCAAGGTCAAGTGCAGTAGCCTTGGGCTTTCTTTGGACACCAGTCATGTTATAAACTGTAAAACACGTGTTTGATGAGAGCATAGGATAAACCACATGGAAAACGCCGCGAAGTATGCACAGCTGCAAACAAAATCTTCGGCGGATTTTGTATCGTTTCCCGGGGTCTTTTGAGGCTGTTTTACACTTTATTCACAAAGCGTGATGCCTTGATGACCTATCAGGAAAGGAGAAAAGAGATACAATTGCTTCTACTACGTATAGTAAGCACAGGAAAAAATTTGATGTTGAGATTTCAAGGGAAACATGCGTTTTGAGGCACCTGAATAAAAAAAGAAAGTATTTTTAGAAAAAGACCCTTGTGCGGGTGTGTGTGTGTCTGTGTGCAGCACAACTCAAAAACGAAAAGTCGGTTAAAAACCTAAATAGGCATTTAAGTTTAATGCTTTTCAAGGATGCGACACGAAGATTTTGAAGGAAATTCCTTCACCCTAAACTAACATTCACATGGAAAAGCTTCCGAACATTTGTATTCTCTCAAAAATTTTGTTTAAAATGCCATACGTATAAGATATTTTTATGGGGAATGAAATGTATATTTTGCATTTTCTGGTTTTAGCCTATGTAGCTATGTTTACTCTTGATGCCTTTTGCATAACTGATAAACCGTAAGAGATAGTGTGCTGTACAAAAAATGTAGTTCTCGTTAAAATACAGAAGTTCTGTACAAATGTATCTTTATGAAGTGAACTATATCGGAGATTATTATTTATTTATACCAACAAACTTACTGTTGGTGTTTTTAAACACACAAGCCGTGTGTGGGCAAAGTTTAAGAGGTAGAACCGGAACTTAAAAATTCAATGCCACAACTGGGTCTACCACTGAGCTATTGTGACAAACTGCCAGAATGGCATTAAATTCTCAAGCCAGTTCGTATTTTTCCTGGTAAACCACAAAGGCAGTCTCACATCAGAGTGTCCGCCCGGCAAGCGGAAGGTCTGTGGTTCAAATCCCAGTTGTGGCATTGAATTTTTAAGTTCCGGTTCTACCTCTTATATATCGGAGATGCTCTTTGCTGTGTGTGTGTGTGTGTGTGTGTGTGTGTGTGTGTGTGTGTGTGTGTGTGTGTGTGTGTGTGTGTGTGTGTGTGTGTGTGTGTGTGTGTGTGTTATAGTATTTACGTTTTCTCAAATGGAAGGTTGTTATTCGCGTTTTTACCGTGAAAAGAGAACCGAATTTCAAACCTTTAACAGATTAGACTATCGCTCAAAGCCTACAGTATTCCTACACTCCCCTTGCATCTATATTTCTATAAGAAAATCAGCAGTAAGGTAATTTGTGCCAATGTTTATCTCAGCTATGATTAAAAAGATAAATGAATAAGAGCTTGTAGAAGTAGTTAGTACAAGAGTAGAAAGAGTCATGTGAATGCAAGACATCAGATCTTTTTTGTTTTGTTTCGCCCTGGCACTAACATTCTCCAATTTAATTCACAGAACGAAATGCGGCAATGACACTGAATCGCCGGCCTTTGAATCGAGAGGATGTGCTTGTGACCCAGCCTGTAGGGAATACGGAGATTGCTGCCCGGACTCCGCTTTCTTCAAGCAGGAAGAACAAACACTTGGAGCTTCATCATTTATTTGCGTCTCTTCGGTGTACATGATGGCCAGGTGTCCACCTCACTGGGTTGATCCAGTGATTCGCCATCGCTGTGAACATCCTGATACAACCTTCCGTGACCCCATGAGAGATGCCCCTGTCACCAGCCTGGCCACCAACGTCACCTATGTCAACTCTTATTGTGCTGCTTGTCATCGTGATCTGCATCCTGATACCATGGACATCTGGAAGCTCGGCATCAATTGTAGCATCAACCCCAGGATCCTGAATTACAAGGATGAGCTATATTTCAAGTACCTAACTTATGACACTAACGCCTCTGAATGGTACTTAAATCTAACAACTGAGAGTGAAAACGTTCGTTTTGGTTGTGAAATGACTCCTGTAGCACCAGATGGCGCAACCAAAAGAGGAAGATTCTGTGAACAATATGTGGTGAACAGTTGTCCAGAAGGTTGGACGGATGATGCAGTAAAAGAGCAATGTAAGGCATATACTTCCCAACTCTGTTACGGAAATACCACTTTTCGGAATCGTCACTGTGTTGTGTGTAACAATAACTCTAGAAACAGTGTGTGTCTCAAAATAGACAATCTTAGTATATTCAACATTGAATTCGGGGGCACTCCTTCGTTCTCGGCGCTTCTAGACTGGCGATATATGCAGCAAATTCAACATTGTGATGACGGAGAACTGTATGACGCACTGTCCGCCCTCTGCAGAGCTGTAATTGATATAGATAAATGTAAGTAACTTTCTAATCTTCTGATGGGATTTACAATATATCATGGTTTTTAGAAACAGGTGTCTCGGTAGCTTATTGAAAAACTACTTTAGGAATACTTTCTACTACCTTAGGAATGCTAGTTATCCACATCCCTTGTCTGCAGGTCAGAGAAGAAATTTATGACTGATGGGCAATATGATGCCAAAAGTTGTGTTTCCTATGGCGGTCTTGACTGCAATGCTGTTTGGGGAAACTACACTGGTCAAAATAATTAGAGGGACAAGATTTTGTTCGAGTATATTTTTGTAGTGGTATTTATTGTGACCATGCAATTATTCCTTTCTTGAATAACTAACATTTAACAGGAACATAACATATGTTTACTTCTCATAACAAACTTGGCTACTGTAAGCAGAAATTAAACAGAGTGTTAAAAACAACAATGGACTATCCTTCCACTGAATCAAAACAACAAGAGAAGTAATTTCAGTATCTTGTATGGCCCCCACGAGCATATATTATTGTTTTACACATTTGAAGCATGCAACCTCGCACGTCTCAGTAGGATACTGTCCCATTCTGGACATGTGCCTTTATGGCTTGGCTGCAACATGTCAATTGTATCATATATTATAATTTAAGTGTTACATATTGCCTGCAGCGAAGCTTGAAAGAAAGTGGGGATGACAACAAATATAGATTAGCTCTTGTCCATAATACCGTATCGTGTGACCTCCCTAAATTGTTCCATGTTTGAAACACAGGAAAATGCACATGAAAATTAGTTTTTGCTGAGGTATGTTCATCAAGATCAGTAATATTACATTATCACTAAGCATGAGTCCTCGACGCTTGCGTTACTTTCATACTCACGATACATGACATCGACGACATCGAACGATATTTCAGAAAATGCTCTCGGTAATTTTTCGATACATCGGTGACGATTCTGCAATCTTTATTTTGTTTTAAAATCATAAAACTTTATTGCCTTATGTAGAACATTTTAAAGTGGTCACAATGACCACGTAAACAGTAGAGACGAAGAGGGGGATACGATCAGGAAGACCGTTCCTTCAATTCCAGTGCAAAGTGCAAACCCAAACATTAATTACCTTACTGCAACTGAACCAAGAACCTGAATTGTTGAGTTGAATTTTCTAGAAAGTACTTCTTGTCTGGAAATAACTAGAAATGCCAACACAAGTAAACAGACAACTTTTTCCTGCATGCTAAAATGATCAGGTAAAATTTATCATTAATTTTTTTTTTTTTGAAATTTTTCGGATATTTATGTAGGGATTGTCGTGTGATATACTCGTAAAAATCTACGTCTCCACAATATTTTCTTTATTTTATTTTACATGTCATCTGCTGCAAAGCCCGAGAAATTGCCTGAAATGTGGTACCTATACAGTAATGTTATGCAAGATAATAACTGTCTGTCAAATTCACTCCCAGTTGATAGTTCCCAAGAAGAAATCACTGTATATCTCAACGACGATTTGTCCCCTTCTCTTTCTATTGCACTGAATTACTAGAAAACAAATTCAAAATTTACAAAACTATAAAATATAAGCGCTAAATATTTGTGTATTCCACCTGCAACAGTTTTCTCTGAAACACTATTCAGCATAGCAGGACTCATATATCATATAAAAAAAAAGACTTGACTCCGAAAGAGTAAGAATGCTAGTGCTTTTTAACACTGAACTGTTTAAAAAGCACATTTTCCTTTTAAATGTCTAATGTAGAGCTTCAACATAAGTACACTGATGGCTTTAAATTTTGACTCATTAAATATGTGCACCTAATTAATTTCATTGGCATTACACAGTTCTCCCAACATTCTATTTTGCTCGTATTGAAACTAGAAGACGAAATTACGGTATTGAGCATTGAAGTGTCTGGTATCGTGGAAAATATCATGTATCGATATCGAGTATCGAGAAAAACTGGTATCGACCCATCCCTAATAATAATTTGCATACGTTTTTGTGCAGAGAATCACATGCTAAGTAGATGACATCTATAGCACTTTCAAACAATACTTCTTATTCCCTTGCCCCAACGCAATAGTAATGATGATAACAAATAATAATAATAATAATAATAATAATAATAATAATAATAATAATAATAATAATAATAATAATAATAATAATAATAATAATAATAATAATAATAATAATAATGATAATGATAATGATAATGATAATGATAATGATAATGATTATGATAATGATAATGATAATGATAATGATAATGATAATGATAATAATAATAATCATCATCATCATAATAATCATAATAACAATAATAATATTAACAATAACAATAATAATAACAACAACAAGAATAACAATAACAACAATAACAATACTAATAAGAATAATAAGAATAATAGTAATAACAATAACAATAATAAATAACAATAATAATAACAATAGCAATAATAAATAATAATAACAATAGCAATAACAATAACAATAACAACAACAATAGTAATAATAATAATAGTAGTAGTAATAGTAATAGTAAAGTAACAGTAATAGTAATAGTAACAATAATAATAATAATAATAATAATAATAATAATAATAATAATAATAATAATAATAATAATAATAATAATAATAATAATAATAATAATAATAATAATAATAATAATAATAATAATAATAATAATAATAATAATAATAATAATAATAATAATAATAATAATAATAATAAACATGCGTCAATTAGCAGCACATTAGTTGGAAACAATAATGATTAACTACAACTTAAATATTTCAACACAAAAAAAAAAGGCTATGCGTCGTGACACCTCGTATCTACACTTTGGACGAAAATTAACTTATGCCTTCCTTCCTCTAATTTGAAACCGGTTTAGATTAGGTGGACTGGGACACCTTCAGCCCAAAACCGGTTTCGAATTAGAGGAAGAACGACATAAGTGAATTTCCGTCAAAAGTGTAGATACGAGGTGTTACTTCTTCAATGGCATGGTTTTCTAGGGGAAATATCAAATAAGTTTCAAAATAACAATAAATAAAAATAAAACAATAGAACAAGTACAATTAGCTGGGAGCTGATATTTCATGGTATGATGATAGAGTATTAAAACGAAAATTATATAAATTTCAGAATACACGTAGAACGCTTAAACGAACTCTGATGAAGTTTTATAGTGATGGTGGTACCAATATTGACGTACGGCATTGCTGGATATGCTCGTTTAGATCACGTGAAGAATGACACAATCAGAGACAACTAAACTATATAACTTGAATAGTAAAATATCCACAGACAAATAGAATTGGGAAGTAACATAACACGGGTGTCAAATAATAGAATAACTAATAGTTGCAGGACACAAACTTGAAGGGAACGTCACTGGAAAGATGAACTTCTCTGAGCAGAAGCAGGCCAGCCTGGCCTATCTTGATGTCGATGATGATTGATGATGATGATGATGATGATGATGATGATGATGATGATAATGCCTTAGATTAATCATAATTGTGACTATCCTTCCCAGGGTAGGACAAATATTGTCGAAACTACTCTTACCGTTCTTGTACTCGGAACCAGTGATAAAACTCTCTGCCTGGACTCTGAAACGCGTGGTCTATTCACGGGCCAACGACGTTGTTGAAACACAAACTGGAGTATTACAGTATGTTGCATTTATTTTCCCTAGCATATATAAGAGCGCTACATTATAATGTAATTGTGAACTTTTGTTACTTCAGTAACTGGCTTTGAATGAAATACCTTCTACGTTTCAGATGAAGAAAATCGGATAGAAGCTCTTGGATCCTGCAATAAAGTGAGTTTCTCTCAAAATGAGTATCAACTGGCAGAAGATAACTCCTCTGTATATGTTGCTGTATATAATAAGAGGTACTACCGCCACCATTTTCTGATCCACGAAGAATTGGTCACCGTATGTGTTCCAGAGGATACTAAGAGTCACTTCGCACCAGAACTTGGCTACTTCACGGTGATAGGCTTATCACTGTCCATTCTGTTCCTTGTGCTCCACCTCAGCGTCTTCTTCATTGTACCTAAGCTACGCAACTTCTCGGCGACCAATCTCAGCTGCCTCTGTATATCCCTGTTATTGCTGTATTGTGGCTTCATTGCGAGTGAGTCCATGATGGCCCGAACTTCTGGTTGCATCATTTTAGCTTTACTCATACATTACAGCCTGCTGGCATCGTTCTTCTGGATGCTTACTATCGCATTTGATATATTTCGTGTGATGAAGCAGGCCACATCAAAGCTGATCATATCTAAAGGTGAGAGATTCTTATTACATACAATTTACTGATGTTTTAACAAGGGGAGGCTTCTCATTGGCCCTGAATAGGATGGCGGGTATCCCTTGAACCAAAATCAGGTAATAGCATTGCGGTGGGCTCAAGTTCATGACCTTAAAATGTATTCAAAATGATCCAACAGAACAAATAATGACTTAGAATGACCTTCATTGGTTGATCTTCTTGCACATTTTTTCACTTACAGCGTACCACAGAATTACAATAACCTACAAATGCCTTTTGAAAGTTTTCAAATTTGAAAGACAGCAACTAATGCGGGCTTACACATAGACAAACATCTCTCAACATCCATGGAAGATACTGGCACATGCTTAAAATAACAAATGCTCCGGGTTTCCGGCCTTTCGTCAACGACTGACAGAACACCAGCAATTGTGTCATATCCACTGTTCTTGTTCAACACATGTTCTGTTTTAGCAAAGACAAACTTATCCAGTTCCCTTTCACACGAGTTACATTATCTGCAACTGATTTCACCAATTTTATTTGATTTCAGTTGCACAGATATACCCGTGTTAGTTTCGACACGATGAAATACAAATATGCCTGAACCACTAGCTTCTGTTCTGTGAAGACTGCATTGTAACAAAACAGGTAGTGGGATTCTCACAAGTAGCAGATAGATTCACCTCACATTTCTTTAAGGACAAGTCTCTCTTAAAACTGACGTAAACCGTGTAGTCGGACGAATTACTTAATGTGTGGTTACCAAGCCCCCATATTTAACAAAATATGAATAGGGGGTTCATTCCAATATACCCATACACATAAAGAGATCTACAGTTAAATTTGAAAATTACAGGGCTATATGCCTATCATCAGCAGTAATGAAACTGTATTCAAGAATACTGGAAAACTGATTGGGGAAGAAAGTTGAAGAAAGTATGGAGGAACAAGGTACCTTCAGTCCACTACGACAGACACTGGACCATATATTCATGTTGAAGATAATAAAAGGATGAAGCAGAGAGAAGGAACTATAATATGTGGCTTTAATAGACTTTGACAGAGTACCTAGGTAACAACTGTGGAAAGCCCTTAGAGATGAGGGGAAACACTGCTAAAGAAGATCAAAGTGAATATGATTAAGTATTAGGGGTAGTAACAGTAGGAGGTGTCAAATCTGAAGAATTTGAAATGAATAGAGGAGTAAAATAAGGGGACATCTTCAGTCCATTGCTTTTTGTTATATACATGGACCACGCAATTAAACAATGTAAAAGAAGAACCAGTCGAGTAACAATAGGAAATTCGAACATGCGACTAGTGTACACTCAGACTCTAGTTTATACAAATGACATTGTCCAGACGGTCAATAGTGAAGAAGAACTACAGAATGAAGGAATAGAGTGGGCCAGTACGTGCAAAGATATATGTATGAAAGTAAATATAAATGAAAGCAAAGTAATACATGTAACAAAAGAGCCACAGAGAAACGCAAATATAGAAACCATGGAGCAAATTGAAAGTTTCAATATTTACAGAGAATCGTCAATTAAAAAGGAAAAAAGCTAGGTATGAAAATAAATCATAGAATAAATAAGGGTACCAAATTTTTTACCAAATCGATCAAACACTAACAGGAGAAAAGGAAATTAACAATGATGCAAAATGTGAATATATAAGGCAGTTTATCTCCCAACATTTCTTTATGACTCCAAAAGCTGCAAGTATTGTTGAAACACGAAAGTAGAATTACAAGCACAGAAATGAAGTATTTGCAGAAATGTATAAGGAAAACCAGAAGGGACAGAATAAGAAACTGTCAAATAAGGAATGTCCTTGATCAAGAACCAGTAATAAAAAGGTATAGAGAAACGTTTTAAGATGGTTGGGACACAAAAATAGGGAGGCCAGAGGGGAAGGAAGAAGAGGGAGAGGATGACCAAGAAAAGGATGGAGCGATTATGTAGAGAAAATAATGAATAAGAAAGGAACTACTTTGAGGGAAGTTGCACAACAAACTAGGAATAGGACAAAATACAACAAAATGGATCATAACTGGCTGAGAAAACTCGAGCTCCAAAGGGCATAAGGGAGAGGAAAAGACGTTTAGGTTTTTTGTATTTATAATTCAAGGATTTACCTACCTTAAGCAACAAGGTGTAAAAAACTTGAAAATCAAATTCTCAACAGTGACTCTAGAAGTATATATGCTAAACATAGATTATAACAATAGTAATAGAATAATACATATTCTCTTACCATACAGCATATGTAAAGTAAATGTCTTGCTATTGCAGGTAAACAACGGCTAAGGTTCAGCCTGTATTGCATGGGAAGCTGGCTGCCCCCAGCAGTAATTGTGGGGACAGGACTAGCTATGGATAGCTGGTGGTCAGAATCGTCCTTTGCACCTGGATATGGACAACGTGCTTGCTGGCTGAACCATTCTGATGCTCTCTTGATCTTCTGCGTGGTCCCTGTAGTCGTAGTGGTGTTTTGCAATGTGTGCTTCTTCTGTTGGACGGCATATCTTATTCACGTCAACAGCGCAGATGCAGCGAGTTCCTCCAGCACCAGGAAGGAGTTCCCCCTGTTCTTGCGTCTGGGATTCATCATGGGAATCACCTGGATCATTGGAGTTGTTGCCGCATCAGCAGAAGTTCCAGGTATGTTATTGTTTGGCCTGAGATTGACAAGACATGAAGCATATTCAATGTTCCGACTGAGCATTTAATGTTTTAAAATGTGCACTAAAATTCTTATGTGCTTGGATATGAGTTTTAACTTTAGCCGTAAGCAAAGAAACATGAAACTGCTCAGCAAGCTACAACGGTAGCAATAAACTGTTGTACAACACAGGAATGTATTCATATCACAATGAGTATAATCTTGTAAGCTGTATGCAAACGCTCAACACTGCAGTTTATTCTCTAAGATCTTTCACGACAAAACAAAGATCACAGCATCTCTAGATAACTGCGTTATATTCGGTAGTTTCTGGCGGTTTCGTACATTATTACTGCCAAATGTGAAGCCTAGTTACGCCTCTGAACAGCAATGATCAGAGTTGTGTCACTAATTGAAAGTATATTTATGCAGTCTATTTAGTATTTTGTGGCCGATAATGGAAGTGGAATAAAAAAATGGGTTACCTATTGTTTTGTAATGCAACATTGCAATATCGAAATTAGAGCTTTTGTTGTCACACTAGCAAGGTAGACAGACATTCGTGAGGGTGAACAGTGCGAGAATTTACAGTGCCGTCATCTCTCTATGCCAGCTAGGCGAGTGTTTTCGCTGCATTTGTTATGAATCCCATAGCTCGAGATTGCTAAATAGCTATTAGAATGCAGAAGCAATACTGCTTGAAGAGATGGAAAATGTTATGTCGGAACATAAATTCCTGGTGAGATATGAAGTACTTTTACTTGTGTTGAGTACCTACACCAGTAAATGAAGTTGACCAGGGTGATGTTGGTTAGTCGATGGCCTACTGACCCCAACGACGTGGGTCCAAATCCCGCCCTGACCGATGGTTTATAACTGTGCTTATAATCGTCAGTTCCATGTCAGTGGATTTACTGGCATGTAAAAGAACGCCTGCGGGACAAAATTCCGGCACACCGGCTACACTCATGTAAACCTGGCAATTGACAGTGTCAATTTTAATAGAAAATCTAGGGAGCACTTTACTGTCACACATGGTTAAGGGAACGATTGTTGAGTAAACATCCATAAGCATCAAACAGGACTTGTGATGATCCTGCCATTCTGTTCTCTGGTAACATCTGCATGTTATGTCGATACTACTACAGCAGATGCTTAATGTAGTTACAATTCATTATTGCACATATTTCAACTCTTCTTCTAAGATTTGGGCACATGTATTGATTACACGCTATTGTAACCTATGCACATTGTCGATGGGCTTGGTATATACCAATGCCTTTAAATGTCGCCAGAGCCAAAAACCCAATGGATTGAGGTTCAGCAAACGGGAAGGCCATGCTGCTGGACCTCTCTGTCAAATCCATAATTTGGATGAAGTGCATTGCCTAGTGTAAATACTCAACACAAGTAAAATGGCTCATATATCAAAAGGTATTTGTTTTTGGACATATGTTTATAGGAACATTTATGTTAGGTTTGTCCAATGCCAAATTCTGATGCAAAATCATACACTTTTTTAAACATTATGTATATTAGGTTTCCCAACTAAATGTTGGGAATGTTCCCTGCTTCTTCCACGTGTAAACGAGATGTTCTGATTTAATCAACATTTGTAACTGACTGCTTGCTTCCTACTGCTTCGTTAGTCCAGAACTTCACAGCATACCTCTGGACACATCTTCCTCGGTGACAGACTTTTCATGGCATTATATTTTTGAGATTCATGTTGGAATAACTACCTTGGTCTTTCATCAAAGCTTGTGTTCGAATACCAACTTTACGATTAAAAGCATTGCAGCTATCTTTGTGATTACAGTCTCATCTATATCAAGAGAAACCCTTATTAACGATGCACGCATATTTGGCTATTTTCAGCCTAATTAATTATATACTGACGCATTTAGTCTTTTGAATCTCTTCTCCACATAGAAGACATTAGTATCTTTATTGAAAAAACTACCTAACGTAAACTGTAACACTGAATGAGATTTGAAACGTCTTCTTGTGAGGAACAGATTGTGGCTTCTGCTGAAGTTTAATACCAAATTTCGTATTTAACCGATTTTTTTGGTCTGATTCATGCTGTTTACGGATGCAGACACACGTACATGGGGGCCATTTTTCCAAATATCGTGTCTTTTCCATGAAATATTGATATCGAATTTTTTTGGTGGAACGCAATGTTTCTACTCGTTAAGTTGTAAAGAAAGTGAAAATTGAAAACTTCAGCTACTACTTCGGTTCAAAATTGAAAGGGAATACAACCTAGGTAGCATAAATGTGGCAGTAAATCATAAACTAGAATTTACACTCGGTATATTCTAGAATACACTAAAATATAAGTTTCTCAAGAGAAATTGTTCATTCTTTAACTCAGTTGTCAAGTACTTCCATTACTGCGGACGGAAGCAGGTTCTTAATCACATTATGTACGAATACATGAACCTTTGATAAGTAAGAAGCGAGCCTTCTTACGTCACTTCACGACTTGCTAGTGAAAACATAGTGTTGCGGAAAAAGTTAACGCCGGTATGAAGATTATGCGATTAACATGGATTTGGTCGCTGAACATCTGTAACAACAGAAACACGCAGATGTGACGTAAAAGTTGTGCCATTCTGTTAGGTCCATGTAATTACGAACTTTCCAACGCTTCTCAGTAAAAATAAAATTATTAACAGCGCCTGGACAGGGATAACTTATTATCACACGTCGTATAGGACAGCAGTTTAATAACATGAATCTGAACATAATGTTTGGACAACGATAAGAATAGCTTGATATTCTAGTAACCGCTTCATTAGCAGTTAACTGCAAGAAATATTTCATTTTTTTTTAATCCTGAAATTAAATTTAAACTCCCTGAGCTATAGTCAACTTAATGTTCAATAGTGGATATTACAAAAAGTTTATACTTTTATTCTATTTAGAGAAGTACAGTTTGTATAAAGTGCTTAAATACACCATTGTCAAAGACGGTTTAAAAATAAACACCTTTAACCTGAAAATGTAGGACATGTTAATTTTATCTTGATACTAATACTTTCAGAAGCCGAAACGGGGGCATATCCCATAACAATTGTAAAAAATAATAAATTGATTCACTACTCACATACTTGCAGCTCAGGTATATGCTGTACACACTCACCTGAAAAAGAAACACCAGTATTGTTATTGTTGAAACTTCAGCATTTCATATATTCCTGACATATACGGTATGTCATTCAATAGAGAGGTTTCTCTCTTCTAGCATAAGTCATGTGTGCTGAAACGAGGGAGAATACTTAGCGCGCACACACACACGCGCACGCACACACACACATACACACACAAGGGGTCTCCACACTAATAGAACACCTTGCTCGATTTAAGACCAGCGCATAAAAAACACTTACAGCTATAACTAGTCCTATACCTCGTCGCTATAAAACTTGATTTCTATCGGCGGGGTGCCGGGTGCGATTCCTGGGCTCCAGTATGATTTCTGTGTAGAACAATGAATGTCCCTGACAAAAACAATATGCCCAAGGGCCACAGCACATTATTTGTTTGAAGACATATCAACACGTGACAGATAATTTATAAACAGCACATAATATAATTAGCAATATTAACACATTCTGGTCTGGGCTTCATTTTCGCAGTTCAATCCTCCTGACTGGGTGTTTTAAGTTTTTTTTTTTTTTTTTTTTTTTTTTTTTTTTTTTTTTTTTTTTTTTTTTTAATGGTAACTCCTGAAGTGTTTCAGACAATTCGCTGTCTTCTTTTTCATTCTTTGTAGTTATTTAAGCATAGGTTCCAAGGCCAGCGTTAATCCAGTAGAACGTAGTTTCCGGGCTTGTAGGCCGTGCTCCAGTCGAAATCATTGACGTTTCGCTACTAACTCCGTCAGGCATCTTCAGAGGTGACTCCATGATGGTTAACACCAGAGCTGTGTTTTGATTTCTGGTCTTCTTTATTAATATGACTATGGTGTTATAGTGTTCCGGCTTACAGGCTAAAATTTTCATCGCATACACTGAAATAAAATATTTACAAAGATTCTTTTTGTGTGATAAAAGCCTACGAGGTGACCGGGGCGAGGACATTCTCCTTGCCTACTATAGGTTGCTCACGGCTGTGTGTATAGTTTGGCCACTACAATTGATCAGTTCGTCCATCCCTGAGCAATATGAACCCAAAATATCCTACCTGCCTCATTTCTTATGTTCAGCTGCATAGTGCCTCGGTACTGCGGTATCGACGCTCGACCGTGAGAAACAACTCCCACTTGACAGGACATTCTCTGCCCTCTGGCCAGCATGAAGTCGCTTTCTCTGAAGATGTCCCACAAAATCACGAGCGAAACGTCAGGTGATATCTCATCGACTGTACACTGCCTACAAGCTTGGAAACTACATTTTACTGGATTTTAAATGTATTTCTCTATCTAGATACTTTGTTTGTAAGCTATAGTTACTTAAATTCTACTTATAACAGGTCTAAAAATGGTTTACTTCTTTTTCTGCAGGTCTGTGGCATCTCTTTGTAATATTCAATACGCTGCAAGGTTTGTTTATCTTCATTGCCTTTACGTGCACCAAGAAAGTGTGGAAAGAAATACAAAACACGATACAGAGGCATAAGAAACAATTAACATCTGCCACAAGTGAGACCAACAGGGTCTTCAGAATTAGTATTACAGGACCGCCAAACGTAAGCAGATGCTGGGGAAAGAAGCCAATGTGATATCTTTTGTCTCATCTTCCAAATGTGCACCAGAACTAGGTTGAACTGAGAGTGAATAATGTGATACATAACAATGAGAAAAGCAACCTGTGCTGATGTTCCTAAACAATCATAATCGGACTATATCAATGTTAGTTGTTTACGAGTAATGGCTGATACGTTTGTTCTTTTGTAAGTTATATAATATGAACATTTATTTATTAGTCTGGAAAAAATGAAATCTAGTGCACGATACGGTTTCTTAGGTTCACAAACCATGTGCAATTTAAGTATTTACTTTTTATAAAAAACAATGAAGCATTAAAGTGAAATCAAACCAAAATTAACAGGAATTAGGAAAGATAAAAATGTCAACGAAGATTACAAATGTTTAAGTACATAGTCATGGAACTTATAAAACCTAAACAAGAATCATTTATGGTTAAATAGGTTGTTTACAGGCTTATGAGGTTATTACAACAATACATGTTTTAATAATAAATTAACAAATAATAATTTGGTTCATAAGGGGCACTGATCCCACTATTCCCCGAAATGTCAAGAGAAACATCTTATTTGTCAAGCTAATGTAGTCCTTAATAGAATCTGTCACATCCATTTTTGAGGACATAAATAAAACCTTAGTGTCTGAATTTAAATATTAAGCTTATCAGTTAACACACTTGTAGTTAAAGAGTTGTGCAGTTCACAGGCACACACACATATGTATTCACACGTGAACGTTGTATATAAATGCCTATTTGGATTCAGGGTAGTTCAAAATCTGTATTACTGGTGAAATCCCTATTGAATGTTTTGGTGGAATACTTATACAGACTTCCCCTAGGTACTGTATGTAGTCGAGGAAGTAAAAGTCCAAATTAGCGAAGTATTTTTCACGCAGGAAAGTTTGAGGTAGGGGAATTCTATTAAAAATATTCCTGTCGTAATCTTAGAAGAAACTGAACTTTAATACCAACCAACCAACTAGAATACCAAGGAAGTATTGTATTTTGAGTTATGCTTTTCACAGAATACGAACTTTTATCTAAAATACTTATTTAATCCAGGGATGTGATTTCCTCTATTACAATGCAGTGCCGGAAAGTAAAAATTACAAAATAACTGCAAGTATTGCTCGGCATGTGAGAACAGTGGAAGGCAAGAAAACAGCTTATTTTGGAATTCCCCGGTCAGTAATTATCTAAGGTTTTCTAAATAACTTATCTTAAATGTCACAACCTTACATAAGGAATGTGCGTAAACACTGAATGTCAATGAATATTGACACAACTAAGGAAGTTTATCCAAAAGTGATTCACAAGTGATCTTCCAGTGACGTATATTTGTATTAGATGTGGGTGTAAATACTGAGTAACTTCTTTACTTAAACTCGTATCTATTTCACCAAGATAATATTGATGAGTTTTCTCTGTAGGTCAACTTGTACTACTCATACATATTTTAGGCTTTCACAGCCACAAGACATGTATTGTCGTTTACGAACAATAGAAATAATGTAATGATGTTCAGCCTTGAATTTGGAAAAGCCTCTTGCAACTTTTTCTTATCGTATTACTAGAATACTAGGCTCACATGTTATTTACTTCTGACTTGTGCGAGACACAGGTAAAGTGCTTGAAAAAATGGTTGAGCCACATATGTAGAGATGATACGGAATTCAAATTCATGACGTAACGTGGCTTTGCGTCCCTACTGAGGGGCAATCAACATGAGGCGTGAAACTTTATTTTCGAATATACCTGTAGCTCATGAATCATGAATTTTGGACGCAGCAGCTCCAAATCAAATTTTGCACTTCTTGGTTAATGTTTTGGTCAATTTCTGAACATAGAAGTATGTTTTAATACGATAAGGTCCAATGTCTACGACTGGTGAAAAATTACCTTGTGATTGACACTTGTCGTGTCTGTCAGTTAGCAGGTGTTAAAAGCGGTTGCCTGCACGGAACTCAGGCGGTATTAGGAATCTCGGACGGAATTCAGGATAACCGCGCTGGTCAACTGGTTGTATAGGCCGCAAATACAAAGTGAACAATTTGGAAAAGGACCAACTCGAAGCTGCCAAAATGAATCCTTTGACATGGGCAGCGGCTCACAATGGCTATTATTCTGCATATGCCTTTGTACTGAGGGACGCCGTCCATTGGCTGCACCTAGATCCTGGTAGCCGGACGCGTATGCACTGACCCCGGTGCACCATAAGAAGGGCCGTGGTATGAATTCATTACATTAAGTTAAACCAGCGATAGATCTCGATATTTGGAACACATTTTGTATCTTACGATTCTGTCTCTGACCACTTCTTACGGGCGGCGCCGTGGCCGAGCGGTTAGCGCGCTCACCTACCACCTAGGCGGCCCGGGTTCGATCCCAGGGACCCGCATGTGGTATTCGTGGTGGACGAAGCGGCGTCAGGGCGGGTTTTCTCCGGGTGCTCCGGTTTCCCCCGCCATCTCATTCCACCGGTGCTCCATCTTCATTCCATGTATCATCAGTGTCACCGCCTGCGGTGCCGTAGTAGTAAAAGCGGGCGTTAAACACTACAACAACAACCCACTTCTTACGGAAATATTTTAGTTTTCTCGAAAGTAACCTGCAACTCTGCAGATTGTGTGGGTGTCATTTTCCCAAACTCAGTATATAAACAATCATGGTAACGGTACTTCTTGAGAACACAAATAGCCTGTCTTGTCCTTCCGTGTTTATTGCGCCAGTGTAGGCCAATCACAAGCGTTAGCTCCCAAAACATTGAAGTGAAAGCGAAAGTACCAGACCTGTTTACATATTTCATTGACAAAAGTGCAGCTGGTAACGACGATATAATTAATACTGAAAGATTAGGCAGTGAAGGTTGACTGTGACAGGATTTCAGGATTTTGACCGTCATTTGCACACCCTACCTCCTAGGCCCGTCAGGTAGCAGTAGAAAGATCGTGTTTCAAGTTAAACCTCACACATTATAGTCTCCGAAACAAAATTGTCACTTCTAATGTTGGCTTCTTTCAAGACCTTCTTTAGTGCAACTGCCGCCGAGAATCAAGGCACAGTGAAAGATTGAGTTGGGATATGAGAGAAGAGATTTGTATGCCCACCACATTTCATACAGGGTGGGGGGTGAAGGTTCATTCAGTCTTTTCCAATGGAATTTGGTCTCTGCCGGGGTTTACAAATAGAGATAAAGCTGTCTGCCTACAGGTAACCTATGAACCGCTTCCCAGCCAAGTCAAAACCAACAGCAGCCGGTGGACTGACCACTGGCGCTGGCGGAAAGCGAACAGTCTGAATGAAGGACGTGTGGAAATATGCTGTGTTGTTACTGACCACTTGCAGTCGTCTGAAAGCGAAAATTCAAAATGAAGGACGTGTGGAAGTATGCTGTGTTATTACTGATTATGTTGCCCGGGTTTATTTCACCACAACAGAACTTCTCCACCACAGCAAAAAGTATTTCCGACATTCCTTTTGCAGATATCGAGTAAGTACTTCATCCTTATCGTGTTATGAACACTGAGATTATACCTTAGTACAGTGTGTACATGAGTGAGAGAGAGAGAGAAAGAGAGAGAGAGAGAGAGAGAGAGAAACTAAGAGAGATTTCAAAACATAAGCAAGGGAAGTGCAATACATTCAAATTCACGTTATTTAATGTGTGCCAAGGTATGATGACACACATCAGGTATTGAATACGCTCACTTGTTTTGGGGGAAAATAAAAATGCATATATTGATCCTAGGTACTCGAAATGCAACAGTGAATAATCTGATGTGTTGCACTCACATGATTTTCTCTACTCTTGGACTAACCATTCTTACAATCTGTTATTCCTCTGTCCTCTTCGTATTAGTTGAAATAAACATTTGCAGAAATTATCTAATTGCCTATTTCCTTATAGGTGCAAGGAGAATATGAGAATACAGTAGGCTTTGAGCGATATTCAAATATTTTAAAGCTTTGAGATTCCGTTCTCTTTGCACGGTTAACATATAAAAAATGCACAACGAACATAACAAGGAATATCTCCGAAATGGTTCACTCCCCAAAAAACTTTATTTAGACATAAATTGTGTTTAGCAAGATCTATATTTTTTGTATTGTAAGATTACCTCTACCTCTTACGGTTTACGAGTTATTCAAGTCATCCAGAGTAAACAGGACTACATAGGCTATAGCCAGAAAATTCAAAATATACATTTCATTTATCATAAAAATATCTTAAACGTGTCATTTTAGTCAAAATCATTAGAGCCATTTTCAAGAAAAACAAAACTTTCGTAAAATTTTCTGTGTAAAGGGTAGTTTAGTGTCAAGCAATTTTCTTCAAAATCTTCATATCGCATCCTTGAAATTTAAGATATGAAACCTTAAATGCCAACTTTCGTTTTTGAGTTATGCTGTTCACATACTGACACACAGACACACACACACACACACACACACACACACACACACACACACACACATACGGAGGTTTTTGTAAACATGCTTTTTTGGATTCAGGGGATCTCAAAACATATATTTCCGGTGAAATCTTTGGGTGGAATACATTAGTTCCTCTACTATACTATACATAGTAGAGAAAGTAAAAATAAAACATGCTGTGGGACCGAAATACCACGTGGCTACCCAAATGAAGATCCAGCTTTCTTGAAGCTTAAGTTAAGATACTTCATTCAGCACAACTAACCCCTCGAGCAACAGCCCCTTCCGGGCCAAGGCCTTCCACCTCTGCCCACCACAGACGTGCAATACTGGAAGGGCAATGAGATTCCTCCCGCCAGGCATATTGTCTTCCCGACCAGGGGCCACTGTCGTTCAATCAAGCAGCTCCTCAATTGGTGCCTTAGGGGCCTACCTAAATGTTAACCACCACCTTCCCATTCAGAACTAAGTTTATTCCTATTATTTCATTTATACCGCATCTTTAACTCTTTCCTTTGGAACATATTGTCTAGACAACGATATTAACTCGTATACATTGGGCTTTCTCTCTTCATCCATCAGTGAAAAATATTGGAGAGCAAGAGGATTAATGACTTCATTGTCAGAAATCCAGCATTGGCTAAAAACAACATTGGGTTTTTGGGTCTTTGGGTTTTCTGTGTCTTAGATCACACACACAGTCATTCTCCCCCTTCTCAGCCTGCAATCGAACCCCAACCTCTCGCACATCAGGCAGTTGCTATACCGGGGCAGCAAGAATTAAGTGGTTTCTGTGAAATTTTTTTTTTTTTTTTTTTTTTTTTTAATTAACGTCCTCCAACATTACGTCATATCGGACGGTGAGTGAATGAAACCGGTGAAATGATGCTCAAATGAGCCCGAGGTCCATGGAGCTTTAAGTTACCCGACATTCGTCTTCTCAGGATAAGGGAAAACCTCGGAAAAAACCTTACCCGGATAACTTACCCTAAGCGAGATTCGAACTCGCGACCTCTTGAACGTGAGGCAGACACGCTAACCATCACGCTATCGAGGCGGGCGGTTTCTGTGAAAATTATAAATTACACTGACATAACTTTTCACCATTCAATATACTCTATAGAGATGATAATAAGAAGTAACATGCCCAAATATGTTTCTTGTAATCACTGGTAGGAGTTACTGGATTGGACCACCAAAGGAATATGGACTCAGAGAAAACCTTGAGTACCAGGTGTGACTAAGGAAAGTAAGCTACTAGCGAGAGAAAGAACTAGACTCCCAAAACTGGCATTCGAGTATGCTCCAACTGGTCACAGAGACCAAGGACGACCTAAACAGCGCTAGGTTTATCATTACAGGCCACATGGCCTAAAATGAACTTATGTATGATGATAATGAACTCTATAACAATCCATGCTATGCAAATGTGGATAACAAAGTAAGCCAGAAAACATGATGCCTATAATTGTTTGTGGGTAACATTTTTTACCAAAATTCAGGTTGTGTCTTAGTATCCATCCTTTGCCCTAAAGCTCATCTCTCTGGGGAAGGCACACAATGCCAAGCAGCCTAATCTCAAAACCAGACCTAATGTTATTTTCTACTTCAAGTTTCATATAACTTGGTTTATTTAGAGCGATAAGCTAGCAGAAGTACATAAACATTCCTACAAATATGTATACAACAGAGAGAGAGAGAGGTTGGGGGGGGGGGGGGGAGTTAGAACAATAGCCAAGCACAATAAACCACGTAAATGTATAACTATATAGAAATATCGAATTAGCAGAGCCCGGATTTGATGCAAAAAGTGTATCCCGTTGTGGGTTTTGCCCTCCTTCTCAATTCTCTTCTATTTATCGCGATCCTGTGCTTTCCCCTTGCAGCCGCTTATTCCCATTCTTACATTCTCTACTGAGTCTACTGGACCAATGGCAGAGGTCCACGGAGCGGTTGAAAAGCTTCAAAGACAACCACAGATATTGCAGGCATAGCAGGTCATGTGCTCCAGAGGCTCCAGAGGCAGTTCGAGTCGAGTGGGGAAGCTTATTCCCCACCCGAAGTGTCTTTACCGCAGTACTAGCCGTTATACGGCTTTACCTGCGCGATAGTATGGTGTTTTGGTCTACAGGGATTTAATCTCTGGGAATGTTTGGAATCAGGGGTATTTATAGGGGCAAGATGGGTGGTATGAGGCTCACCACCGCCTATATAGGCTCTGCAATGACATAGGAGGTACACAGTTCGAAGCCCCTTTGTAATATACAGGATGTTAATGAACTACACCGAAATATTTTCAGAGCAAGTGGAGATCTCTGAAACAAGTAATTTGGGATAGGAGACTTATGGTCTGTTGGTTCAAATGCGGAAGTTACGGCTGTAAGTTTCTAAAGTGCCAGTACGCCACTGCTAATGATGATACCACTTGAGTGCACAATACACGAAAATGAAGAGACGGTCGGAGCACTCTCTCTGGCGCAATGGTTATGACATTAGCTTTCCAGTGAAAGGTAAACGAGTTCGCGTCTCCTTCACTTTATTTGTTTTTTTTTTTTGTTTTTTTTTTCTTCATTTTCGCTTTGTTTGTTTCGTTGTTTCTGTTTTAATATTTTGTCTAAGGTTTTAATCCCTGTACAATCCATTTTACAGAGTAATTTCACCTTGTGAGTGCAATTAATTACAATTCCTTCTAACAATGGTTGAATCCTGCTTAATACTCTCATATGCTGTACGTCTAAATGGGAGGAGGTGTAAAGGGTGAAAGAAGTTACGTAAAATGAAAAGTAAATGTAACTCTTTACGTCAGGTTTAAAGGAACTGCCTATTGTAATTTATGACGAAGAAAAAAAAAATAACCACATCACAGTGACCTCTGGAGGAACAGTTTTCGGCGTTACGGGTTGGGCCACCAGAAAAGTTACACAAACACTACTAGAGTAGGCTATTGATGCAAGAAGGCAGTTAATCGCTGTTCAGTGTCGCACTGGCAGGTGATTAGTTCGAGATATGATATATCTTTGAGGCATGAAATCTTGAGACATTCTAATCCCATAATCTCACCCACCTTGTTTAAACATCAACTTATCAGCATCTAATGCCAATTAGGTTTAAACACAATTAACTGCGTTATGTTAAGCCACAGATCATGCATTGCCTATCTCAACTTGCTTATATTAGTCACGTCTACAATCGCTGAAATTATTTCGGTGAAGTTCATTAACACCCGGTACACAGCTCGATGTTGGGTTTGTGGACAAAATGTGAACACACAGCCATCTCGCACTTTGATGCGCTACAACGGGGTTTCAATTTGAAAACCAACCATTTTGCCATCCCTTACAACATATTAGGTGTTGTCGGCATTTTGGGGACACCTGTATATTAATTTCAGAGCCTCTTTAAGCATGTATTAGCAATTATTGTTAGCTACCTTGAAAACTGGTAATTTAATAGTGTATTCAAGAGTAAAATATACAACTATTTTTGCATTAATATTCTAAAGTATGTATTTTCCGCAAGAATGTGTATTTACATGCATTATCAAATATTGCTGAATTTTTTTGTAAAATTCCAACTTATAAGCACGTCAGTTTTGGATACCTTTAAATATGTAAAAAACAACATAAATGTTGCATACGAATCTAGGCGTTATTTGTCATATACAACGTTCAAATCAAACTGCTACAATTGCCTTTCATGCTATTCGAGTTACGTGCATTGGAGTAGATTCGAATAGAACCTTATCACCTCATGCAACGCATAATAACAATACATGACTCCTTATACTAATCGTTTCCAATAGATTAATAATAACAACAGTACAATAACAGTAATAATAATGGTTATCATATATCGACTAAGAGTAGTAAGTGAAGATGACTGTACATAAAATGAAATTGAATTAAAAGTCATTGTAACGCAAATAATTTTTGTTAGAACTGCTTCTCTGATCAAGAGGTTGGCATTCTGGCTTCCGACCCTAGAAATTCGATTCCCGGCTATGGCGAGGGATTTCTTTACATAGAATTATTCCCTCCACTCCGAAGAACTTGGGAGAGTGAATATGAGAATGGAGTAACTGTGTGTTCATTGTAAAAGTTGTAGCATCCCACATTTCAGATAATAAAAACAGCATCAGTGAATAGTGTCTCAAGTAAAGATCTCCCACATTATCTATCGTAGATGTTAACGGGAGCTATATGAATAAAATGATTAAACTTTGCAGACGATAAATTGATAATATTAATTATTGTTTACTCTTTGCACAGAATAACATTTATGGATCTTTAAATGAGTTAATTTTCGTTTATAGTGATCTAGGATTTATTATATTGGTGTTTAAATGAAATTAGCTGCATCTCCATTTTGAATAATTTAGTAGTTAAATCTACCTAAGAGTCTCGACTAAGGTGTGAAAAACTGTCAAGTTTCACGACGCCACATCAACATCTTTTTACCGTCACATATTATCAAGCTCATAGGAGAAAAGCACGATAGCGTTACAGGCAGCTGTAGCAGCGGAGAAAGCTCAATGATCTTATAAGAATGGTAGGAAATTAACTAGAATATTATCATCTTAATTTGTTTGAAACAATTTATCCTCTGCTTCTTCAACCGACAAAACGTATCCTCCGAGATCCAACTATAATCCCTGCTTTTCACGAATATTCTCAGGTAAAATGCAATGTTCGTGCCTTTTATTACGAACAGATATTTGCTC
Organism: Tenodera sinensis; assembly: GCA_030765045.1. Lineage (NCBI taxonomy): Eukaryota > Metazoa > Arthropoda > Insecta > Mantodea > Mantidae > Tenodera > Tenodera sinensis. The sequence goes on from CM060972.1 coordinate 25,734,371, forward strand.
GAAACATCCTTGGCAACGACAAAATATGAGATATCGAATATGAGCTTTATCAAAACTGTCATAAGTCAACTGTCTCAAAGAGAATTTCCAGCACGCCTTCACAAGAATTGCCACACCTAATTCAGAAACTTACACATAAAAAATCCACTGGGTATGATTTAATGCCCAACATTATGCTCCAACATCTGACCAAAAATTCTCTAGTATGACTTAATGGCTATTCGCAGAAGTTGTGTTTCTTGAACCAAATAAACCAAAGCTCATGTCATCCAGCTATGGACCTATTAGTCCATTCCCCACGTTATCAAAACTACCTGAGAAAATAATAATGAAGCGTTTTTGCTTCTTTGTTTATCAACATCATAACATTCCATCCTATCACTTCGGTTTCCGTCCATAGCGCTCAAGTACTTATCAATTATTAAGAATCACTGAATCCATTAAAAAGGGTTTTGAAAAAAAGTACACAAGCTTTTGACACTGTTTGGCGTCGTGAATTAGTTTTAAAAATATATAAAATTGGAAGTATTAGTTATGGTTGTTCAAGGTTTTTTAACAAACCGTCAACTTATAGTACGTATTGATAACTGAATCGGTGATATGAAAAGGAAAACAGGTTCACTTTTTGCTAAAATAAGTTGAAATATACATTTGGTTTCTCACTCTTACGTTATCAGAGCAAAACAGTATAAAGCACGACTCCTATAGCTGATTAAGGATTCCATTGATTTTAAAAGAGAAATAAGTCCAGGACTATTTACTATTTTATACTCAGAAAGGGCATTGATACTGGCTAATTTAAAAAAGTTACTGGATTCACTAATTGTTCAACGACTAGATGGAATAGTGAGGGGTGGTAATATTATGTAATACTATCAGCTAGGAAACATTCAAATGCTTTCATGACAATAGTAATCAACAGTGAATATGTAAGTATAATGGACTTGAAAACCTGATGCTAGAAGTATTTGAAGAAGATATCCAAAGCTATTGCTCATCCTGGGTGTTCCCATTATGACCATGGGCTCAAACGTACGAAGTATAAGCAACTAACCTACAATAGAAAACACTTTGGTTACCTCGAAGCATGTGAATATATTGATAGAAAAATCCAGCACTATTTCAAGTTGAAAGAACATCTGCCATCCCGAAAAGTACATGGAGCAGTTCTTATCCCAATCAACAATAAGAAAATAGCAGATGTTTGAAAAATATTACAATACATTCCTGATTAATATTTACACTTCTATCAGAAAAGTATGGCATGGCCAAAAACTGACGTTGAACTTGATGTGTAGAAGCCATTGCTAAGTGTGTTTTGTAAGATAAGTGGATTGAATATGTTAATTAAGCTCATGAGAGATTATTACCACAACATTTTGTTTCATAACCCTTCAGGCATATAAAGCCCAAAGCATTCTTACTCTCCACATAATCTTGTCTAATTATTTTATAAAGGAAGCAAATACTGAATTTAAAAGTGTTTTGTAAATAAATTATATACAAAATCGAGGTCACTGAATAGCCCAAACAATCAATAATGTATAAATCTAAAAGTTACCTAAGGATCATAAATTTCCAAGATGCCAACTTTGCATACTATTACGTTTATCTTGGTTTTCCAAAAACTATAGCTGTAGGACTGTTTCCATTTTCAAATCACCGATTGAATTGCTCATCAACTCCTCCAAAAATTTCAGCTAGAGTTCCACAGGGCTCAATTTTAGCCCCGATCTATATATATCAGTGTTCAGTCATCCCTATTTCTTCTCATTGAATGATTCGCTACTTAGCCTATTACGTTAAATGTCAACAAAACTAAAGCTAAAATATTTTCGCTAAGACCCTTTCATGATATACCTCTCGTTATATCCTCTTAATAACGAAATACTCGTATTCTGGCTTCCTGCGGAAATGACTGTGAAATATCTCGGAGTATAGATTGACACCATCTATCGCATAGCACCACTTCCCAACAGCAGATAATGTAAGAAACAATTAACTTCACCATTATTGTTCCAATTCAACAATACTTCAGAATCCTCCAAATCTCATTGTTCAACATACTACCAAACTGTTCTAAGAGCCCGCACATTCAGCATTGGCATCAGAACCAGAGTTAAAAGAAAGCTACTACAACTTCTCAACTTCTGCTCAGCGATTCAGGAGAAAGTGATTTCACATAATCTAGTCCTCAGCTCCACAATTTTATACAGTTATTGGTATTCACAGGTATTTCTTTTACTCTCGCCAATAATTATTGTGTAACTATAATACTTATAGTTGTAAATGATTTACTTTTTAATTATATCCAGTCTGTATATTTTCACTAATAGTTCATGCTAAAGGAGCCTTGAACCAACCTCAACAAGGTTATTATGATATGTATTGTGTATTATCACTGGCCTGTATAACAACTTTGATCGGCCAAACCAGATTTAAAACCATTATCACCAGGAGAAAATCAGTCTATCAACTTCCTTTTTTTTTTTTTTCTGACAAATTAAGAAAGATTACTTGTAGTTAGCCTTAGTTTAGGTTACTATTTCATTGTTTTGGTTTGTATGCTGAAAACTCCTAATATTTTCAATATAATTCACAGAACGAAATGCAGCAACGTCACTGAAACACCTACGTACGTCAGGAGAGGCTGTGCTTGCGACCCAGCCTGTAGGGAATACGGAGATTGCTGCCCGGACTCCCCTTACTTCAAGCCAAAGGAACAAATACTTGGAGCTTCACCGTTTATCTGCGTCTCTTCGTGGTACATGATGCCCACTTGTCCACCTCACTGGGTTGATCCAGTGATTCGCCATCGCTGTGAACATCCTGATACAACCTTCCGTGACCCTATGAGAGATGCTCCTGTCACCAGCCTGGCCACCAACGTCACCTATGTCAACTCTTATTGTGCTGCTTGTCATCGTGATCTGCATCCTGATACCATGGAGATCTGGAAGCTCGGCATCAACTGTAACATCAACCCCTGGATCCTGAATTACAGCGGTGAGCTATATCTTAAGCACCTAGCTTACGACACTCTCGCTTCCAAATGGTACTTAAATCTAACAACTGATCATGAAAACACTCGTTATGATTGTCAAATGACTCCTGTAGTACCATATGAAACTAGAGTTAGAGGAAGATTCTGTCAACAAAGTGTGCTGAGCAGTTGTCCAGGAAATTGGACTGATGATAAAGTGAAAGAGCAATGTGAGGCGTATACCTCCCACATCTGTTACAAATTTTGGACTTTTCGGAATCGTCATTGTGGTGTGTGTAACAATGTCTATGGAGGGCAACAGTGTTTCGAAGAGCTTGATGCAATACCTTTCTCGGCAAATTTTCCTTCGTTCTCGGTACTTATAGACCCCTGGAATATGAAGCAAATTCAATATTTTGATGACGGAGAACTGTCCGGCCTAAGCGGAGCTGTAATTGATACAGATAAATGTAAGTACTGCTGAAAATATTGCATGGTAGTGCTCTTAAAAGGAAATATGTCTGAAGTTTATTGAAAAAACTTAGGAATACCGTCTTGTGCCCCAAGAAAGTTTAGAATCCACATCTTCCTCTGCATATGATGTGAGAAATTTATGACTATAGGGAGTTTTATTTTTTTTAACAAACTGTGATAAAGGAAGCTATATGGAATATCTACCCACAATTATACATATAATAAAGCAAAATAAAAAATGTTACCTAAGCATCCAATAAACATGAAAACATGCAATTGCGGTAAACCTGTCCAGAGCGTGCGACACGGTATCTGAATGGTGTGATGAATCACAGATTACCTTAGCTACAACACGTTACCTGTAGAATTTATTATAAGTTATGTGATACATATTACCTGCAACGAAGTTTGAAGCAAAGTGACGATGATAACAAATATAGGTTAGCTGTTGTCCATAATACCCTTTCGTATGACCTTCCTAAATTGTTTCATATCTGAAACACAGGAAGATCATAAACATTCATTTCTGTTGAGGTATGTTTTTAAAGATTAATAAAATTATATTATTATTTTTATTCGTTTCTCCGCGCAGAATCACATTCTAAATGGATCACACGGCTCTAAACGCTACTTGTTATATACTTACCCCAATCTCTGAATACCGGTACAATAATAATAATGATAACGCAAACGACAACGAGAACGACAACGACGACGACAATAATACTAATAATAATAATACTAATAATAATAATAATAATAATAATAATAATAATAATAATAATAATAATAACAACAATAACAATAATAACAATAATAATAATAACAACAACAACAATAATAATAATAATTATAATAATAATAATAATAATAATAATAATAATAATAATAATAATAATAATAATAATAATAATAATAATAATAATAATAATAATAATAATAATAATAATAATAATAATAATAATAATAATAATAATAATAATAATAATAATAATAATAATAATAATAATAATAATAATAATAATAATAATAATAATAATAATAATAATAATAATAATAATAATAATAATGACAATAAATGCCTTAGATTAAGCGTAATTCACCACTCTCCCTCCCAGGGGGCAACTATTGTCATAACTACTCTTAGCGTTCATCTGCTCAAAACCAGTGATAAAACTTTCTGCCTGGATTCTGAAACACGTGGTCTATTCACTATCCGACGACGTTTTTGAAACACAAACTGGAATACTACAGTATGTTACATTCATTTTCCATAGCATATATATAAAGTATTTGCACTTATTTTCCACTCTACATTAACCACGCCCAAGACAACAGCCTATGAAGGTCCAAGGCTTGCCGCCCAGCCACTACGTCCCTCACCTCTGCCCACTACAGGCGTCAATGGTGGTCAGCGCCCGAGCCCTGCCGTCCAGTTGTACGGCCTTCGCGACCTGGGGCCACTAATTTTTCATCAAGTGTTCTCCCGCGGACCTAACTAGGCTGAGTGCACCCCGTGCCAGACCTCCCCATGGTGGAACCGGGAATCGAACCCGGATCCTCCGCGCCAGAGGAAAGTGTGCTACCAACTGCGCTACGGAGACGGTCTTCCACTCTACATAATTATATACATTATAATTTAATTATGAACTTTCGTTACTTCGTAACTTGATTTGAGTTAAGTACCTTCTATGTTGCAGATGAAAATCGGACAGAAGCTCTTGGCTCCTGCAATAAAGTGAGTTACTCTCAAGATGAGTATCAACTGGCAGAAGATAACTCCTCTGTGTATGTCACTGTACATAATAAGACATACTACCAGCACCAGTTCCTGATCCACGAAGATTTGCTCATCATTTGTGTTCCAGAGGATACTGAGAGTCGCTTCACACCAGAACTTGGCTACTTCACGGTGATAGGTCTATCACTGTCCATTCTGTTCCTTGTGCTCCACCTCAGCGTCTTCTTCATGGTACCTAAGCTACGCAACTTCTCGGCGACCAACCTCAGCTGCCTCTGTATATCTCTGTTATTGTTGTATTGCAGCTTCATTGTGAGTGGGTTCATGATGGCCCGAACTTCTGGTTGCATCATTTTGGCTTCACTCACACATTATAGCCTGCTGGCATCGTTCTTCTGGATGCTTACTATTTCATTTGATATATTTCGAATGATGAAGCAGGCCACATCACAACTGATCATATCTAAAGGTGAGAAATTCTTATTATATACAAGGTGTTAGGGGTATGAGTGTGCAGACTTCAAAGGCAACTTCCTGACGTTAAACTGAAACTTAAGTTCCAGTACCATTTTCCTCTATAGTGCATCGTTTCAGAAATAAAAATTAAAACTGGTCAAAAGTGTGATTGCGAATATGTCACCACTCCGTTATCCTTTACTTCTGCAATTAGAACAACGAGGTAGAGTTCCAAAGGATGTATTATTTAAGTATTTACCATATGTTGGTAAAACGATTCGTTTAGCCACAAAATGATATGAAAGGACTGGATTCCAGTGTGTCTATTGGAATAAAGTCGTGGGCTTACACTTGGCAACCCTGCAACATTAGCGCATGAGAAGAACAGAAGGTGAGGGAATGTTGACAGTGCAACTACCCCGCAATCACCGTGCACAGCAGCAGGATCTGTCAGTGCTTCAGGTGCGTTAAATGCATTCAGAACTATGGCAGTCTTTACAAATTAAGAGGATTAAGATATGCTTCTTGCTTAGGGCAGCAAACGTGAAGAGCAACGCTTGATGATCTTCACACACATGTGTTTGAAGCATTCCTATATATTGGGCAGAATACAGAAGCTCTAACGAGGGTGCTTTATGGAGAGCTGTCAAACCGTTGGCATATTTCTCGATCTCGAGGAGGCTTATGATACGTGCTGGCGAGCAGGGATTCTACGTACTCTGTATACCTGAAACATACGCGGACGCCTACCACTGTTCATTCAGGAGTTTATGAAGGACCGCTTTTTCCGAGTAAGGGTCGGCTCGTGTTTTCTAATTCTTTTGTTCAAGAGGAGAGATTACTTCAGGGTCCGGTACTAAGTGTCGCGCTCTTTGCTATAGCAATTAACTCCATCTGGAAATGTGTTCCACCTGGAGTTTCGTCATGCCTATTCGTGGACGACTTTGCTGTCTATTGCACTTCACAGCGCACGGCGTTCTTACAACGGCGCCTGCAGCAATGTTTGAACAACCTTAGGGAATGGAGCGTCAAAAACGGCCTCCGTTTCTCAACTGAGAAGTCAATCTGCGTAAATTTCTGGCGTCATAGGAGACGATTACCACCTTAGCTCCCTTTCGGTCCAGATTTACCTCCCTTCGCAGAAGAGACGCGCTTCCTGGGTTTGATCTTCGACAGGAAGCTTAGTTGGTCATCGCATATTGTACAACTAAGACCACGATGTGACCGTTCCCTAAATATAATGCGAGTACTGAATGGCTAATCGTGGAGAGTGGATCGGACAATTTTGTTGCGAATATATCGCGCATTGGTCCGATCCAAACTAGACTATGGGTGTATTGTTTATTCGTCAGCATGACCATCTGCGCTGAGAAGATTAGACGCGGTCCACCATAAGGACATTCGCATGGCAATAGGAGTTTTCCCAACTAGCCAGTGGTAAGCCTTTACGCCGAGCCCGCACAACCTCCTCTGCAATATCGGCGTGACATTCTCTTGGCAAGATATGGTTGTGCGCTTAGATGTATGCCTAAGCACCCAATGTTCGCTTCTTTTTTCACCACCACGCTAAGAGAACGGTATAGGAATAGCACCCTTAATCCTAAGCCAGCGTGGTTTCGTTTCCAGGTTCTTCTAGAAAAACATGAAATGGAACTGCCTAAGATATTCGCCAAGGGCAATAAGTTTTACCCCCCTTGGCTATCTGGCACGCCCCATGTAGATCTTGGGATGACCGTACACCGGAAGTCCACGGTGTCTATTTCAAGCATCCGCACGTGTTTTTTAGAACTTTTGTGAGGCTACACTTCCCGTCCATGTATTTGACTGATGGGTCAAAGAGTACCAATTGTGTTGGATGTGCTTATGTTTATGGAACCGAACCACATACATTCGGTTTTCCAAATAGCACTTCCATTTTTACTGCAGAGCTGTATGCAATTTACCGAGCCGTTTTGTATGTTCGCCGTCGTAAACTAGGTGACTGCCTGATTTTGAGCGATTCCCTTAGTGCACTGCAGAGCCTTTGTCAGTTGTACAACCCCCACCCTACTGTACAACGTATCCAGGATGCCCACCATGTTTTACACGCTTCTGGCGTTGACGTGGTATGTGCATGGATTCCTGGTCACGTAGGTTTGCCGGGGAATGAGATGGCAGATTTAGCAGCAAAGACGGCAACTACGGAACCCAGTATTACCATCTCACGTGTTACTTTGGAAGACTTTAGGCTTGAAGTGCGGAGAGCGACGCTGTCGTCCTGGCACGACGAGTGGTCAAGTCTCCGCGGTAATAATCTTAGAGAAGTGAAAGAACTTCCGATAAACTGGGTAACTTCCTGTCGCATATCTCGTCGCGAGCAGGTTAGTTTGGCTCGATTAAGAATAGGGCACTGCAATTTTTCGCATGGTTACCTATTTAAAAGAGACCCTGGCCCCCTATGTCCGCTGTGTGAGAACGTTTTGTCTGTCCGACACGTGCTGCTAGAGTGTTGCTCCCTAGCGTACCCTTCGAGATCCTCTACAGCTGCCTGACAGACTTGCAGAGGTCTTAGCGGACGACAAAACAGCGGTTGATGGAGTTTTTAAGTTTTTAGGGAATTGTAATATCAATTTGAGGATTTAAAACTTTAGATATTTGTTTATGATTTTTGACATCTTTATCCCCCTTTTTGTATCTGGCTATTGCCACTGCTACTTACGCTAATGTATATATTTTCTTTATTACTAGTGATTTTATTTTTGATTCAAATTTATATCTGGCTGTTGCCATAAATTTTTTAAGGGCGCTGATTGGCCTAGAATTTGAGCGCCCTTAAACCCACAAAACCAAACCAATGTAACGGGAGTAGAGCAAAATTGGCTAAAAAGATGCGATGCCTACATAGATTCTCACGGAGCATAGTTTGACATTACCGTAAGAGACATCCTGTTAAGTTTGCAGTTATTGACCCTTAATAATTTTCTTGTTCTTCCTCCTCTTCCTCTTCTTCCTCCTCTTCCTCTTCCTCCTCTTCCTCCTCCCCCTCCTCTTCCTCTTTCTTCCTCTTCCTCTTCTTCTTCTTCCTCCTCCTCTCCTCCTCTTCTTCTTCTTCTTCTTCTTCTTCTTCTTCCTGTTCACGTCTAAGGCCATTTAGCCTTTTTTGGCTCCAAAGTCGTGTTTCTTATAATAGATTTTCCTGTTTAGCAAAAGGGGGCTGTTATTTAATTACACAATTACATGAATGAGATATTTCCGTAACTAACATTTGAAGTTGCTATCTTTGATCATCCGACTATACCTTATGCGAAGCCTCTTACACAGCTTTTAGTTTAGTTGTTGTGAATACGATTGAATAGCTTAAAAGCAAACCATCCCATCCCTCGTTACTGGCATTAGCTGACAAGAAACACACAGGCACGTGGCGAACCGGATTTCAAGCGCTAGTCTAGTTTAGACCTTCACCCGTTGCAGGTGTGAACGCATGCCTGGCCGCAAACCAAAATAAAACATTCGGCCTGTGTTGCCACACTGTGCAGATAATGTATTCAATATTGTTCGATTGTCTCCTTTAACTTTCAAGATAGATGGAGTTGTTATTGGACTTTATTATTAGTCATATTTGGATCTCCCAGCATGTGAAATCTGCGCACACATACCCCTAACACCCTGTGTAATTCACTGATGTTTTAGCAAGGCAAAGTTGCTCACTGGCCCTGAATAATACGATAGGTATTGCTATAGCTATAATCACAATGTGGGCTCAACATGATGTATAACAGGGCTGAGATTTTGATGACCTAAAGGGTATTTGAAAATGACCTAAAATTATTACTTCATGATCTTAAAGTTGCTTAAGGTGGCCTAAATGATCAAATGATGACTTATAATGACGTTAATTGGTTGATCTCCTGGTACACTATTTCAGTTACGTACACTTTGTCGCTGAATACTAAATTATAATACGTTACTGATCCTGTGAAAGTTTTCAATTTTGAGGGACTTACTTAACTTAAAGTCTTAAATTATTCATAGAATTAAATTACAGCGCAACATTCTCAATAATACGTGTTTATACCTGGAGAAGCATGTATCAATCTGAATAGAAAATACTGAAACATGATTGGAGCAACAAATATTGCGTGTTTCCAGCTTTTCTTCGTTGAGGGAATACCTCCTACCTGACAGTACCTCAGAAATTTTGGAATTGTGTCACACCCGATGTTCTATTCAACACATTTGCCGTATTAAAAAAAGACATATTTGTCCATTTCGGCTTTCACATGATTGACCTGAAACTGATTTCAGCAGTTTTACTTCATTCTTAGTTACGCGGAAATACCTGTGTTTACTTTCGGCATTATGAATTGCAGTATCACCTCAACCACTTGCTTGTGACCTGTGAAGACTACAATGTAAAAAAAAATCTGATGTGTTGCACTCACATGACTTTCTCTACTCTTGTACTAACCATTCTAACAAACTCTTATTCCTTTATCTTCTTCGTGTTAGTTAAGATAAAGATTCGTACAAATTATCTTATTGCTTATTTCCTTGCAGGTGCAAGGGAGATATTAGAATACAGAAGGCTTTGTGCGACAGTCAAATCTTTTTGACCTTTGAGATTCCGTTCTCTTTGCACGATTAACATATAAGAAAATGAACAACGTTGTTGCATTTCGCTAAAGTTCTAAGTTTTCCGAAACTCACACACATAACAAGGAATATCTCCGAAATGGTTCACTCTACAAGAAAATTTATTGAGACATTAATTGTGTATTTTAGCAAGATCTACATTTTTTGTACTGCAAGATTTTGTCTATCTCTAACGGTTTACCAGTTATGCAAAATTCGTCCAGAGTAAATACGACTACAGGGGCTATAGCCCGAAAATTCAAGATATACATTTCATTTGTCATCAAAATATCTCAAACACATGACATTTTAATCAAAATCGTTAAAGCCATTTTCAAGAAAATAAAAATTTTCGAAAAATGTTCCATGTAAAGGGTAGTTTTGGGTGAGGCTGTTTTCTTCAATATCTTCGTGTCGCATCCTTGAATGACAATAAACTTAAATACCAACTTTGGTTTTTAACCGACTTTTCGTTTTTGAGCTATGCTGTCCACAGACTGACAGACTGACACACAGACACACAGACACACACGGACCTTTTTCTAAAAATGCTTTTTTTTTTTGATTCAGGGGGTCTCAAAACATATATTTCCGGTGAAATCTCAACATCGAATTTTTGGGTGGAATACAATACTTCCCCTACTTACCAGTAGAGAAAGTAATAGGCGTCAAAAGCAGTAAGTATGTTCATCTCACAGTCCTTTTAGGAGAAGCTCATCTTACAATAGACAGATACCCTTTTGTTGTCTGTTGTTTACGAGCTCAGATATTTCATATAATACGAATAGGGGGACATATACCAATAGGTTTCCAATAACTTTTAGATTTTAAGGTTCTGAAACCTGACTGTACAGGTATAAGGATAATGCAAAAAACCTGCAAAAATTGAGAAGAATGGATCTGTTCTTAAAATGACCTACAATAGCTTGTAAAATACCCTATTAGTCAGAAATGCCTAGAAACCGAAAGAGAAACGATAAAATGGGTTTAATTTTGCTCAAAATGTTGAGATCTATGTAAATTTTCCACGTGGCATCGCCCTAGCATCATCAGGAAATAGATGGAAGGTCATAAAATTCCGGGTCCTTTAAGTAACGCTGGAGCGATTTGGTTCGGATGGGTGCTAATTCCTTCCTTTGGACAAAACATTGGTGAATCTACAGTGATATTAGTGAGAGCATTGCATTATAGGAAATTTCAAAATGTCTAAGGCTTAACAGTGTCAAAGGAAACACATCAGTGGCGTAGCGTGCTGTGTGGACTTGGGTATGCACTTTGAACTGGTGTTAAGAATACGCACAGGTGAAGCTTCCAAATTATACAATTATCAGTGGACTTTGTTGAACCTCTTTTGATACATAATACATGTAAGGAATAATGTACATTCACATTCTTATTGCCATATCCTTAACATTTTTAAATGTGTAATTTTTTCTACATATTTTTGGCAGCGAACCTGAAATGCTCCACATGATAGATATTTCAAAATTTTGATAATTTTAAATACTATTCTGTTATAGATAAGTACTCGCAAAAGAATGTTGGGAACAGAAAATTTTGTAATGTTTCGGTTTATTAAATAGAAATTAAGTTTAAATTTTTACCCACAATTTGTATAGTTATCATAGAACTTTATCATTCACCACTGGTAAATATTAAAATTACAGAAAAATTATTCGCATTATTCCATCCTGCATTCTCAGTTCGTTTATTACGCACATCCGGATTCTATATTCCGAGCAGTAGGTTTCCAGGCATGCGGTGTTCTCTGTACAACACTTAGTGAACCACGCGGATGCACATGAGCAATATACTCGTACATATACATATTTCCTGGCTATAGCTCATGAAGTTCTATTTATTCTGAAAGACTTTTGCATAACTGGTAAACCGTAAGAGATGGATTAAATCTTACTATACAAAAAATGAAGATGTTCCTAAACACACAATTTATATCCAAATAAGTTTTGTTGTAGAGTGAACCATTTTGCAAATATTCCTTATTATTTGTGTGAGTTTTGGAGAAGTTATACTTCTGTCAAATGGAACATCGTTATTCATTTCTTTATATGCTAACCGTGGGAGAACGGAACTTGAAAGTACGGAATTTGAAACCTTGCACCTACAAGGAAAAAAGCAATAAGATAATTTCTGCAAATGTTTATCCCAACTAACACGAAGAAGATATAGGAATAAGAGTTTGTAAGAATGATTAATAAAGGAGTAGAGAAAGTCATGTCAGTGCAACACATCATATCCTTTTCTGAACGCACCACGTCTGTTAATTCCAGCAACGAAGTGTTTGCCAGGCAGTCAAAGCAGACGCACATCTATGATGTTTCTTCAGAATATTTAAAATTCAACGGATAAAGGAAGTGTCTTAAAAGTTTATTGGTAAATATACTTATTGCGGATTTCTGAATTATTTCTACAAGACTTGATATATTGGTCGGAAAGTATTTATGCGTTCATTAAAAACTGTTAAAATTCGAAATCAGTGTCATCCTTTCGAAGCACCCAGGCACACCCAGAGATGGAGTCATCGCTCCAACAACGACAAAAGGGCTGTATACAAAATCTTCAGTAGATTGTTAATCGGCAGAGGTCACTGTTAATTCAAACAGTTTCACCGACAATGGTATAATGGCATGAGGCAACAAAGTCATATCCTGCTTCAAATCGTCACACCAACACATAGCAAGAATTATAATTGCTATATCTAAGGTATTAAATCTTCAGGTTCACGTCTACCTTTGCTAAAAACCTCAAAGCTCTTTCGACCGTTTGTTTATTGTCTGTCAGGACCTCGGCAAGTCTGACAGGCAGTTGTAGAGTGTCACGAAGTTGCGGTAGGGGCACGAATTTGCACAATAAATCCCAAGAATCCTATTTTACGGAATAACGTGAATCTTTTATCTTCACGCATTAGATATGTTGCAAAACAGTTTAAACCTGTAACAGTTCTCATAAACGAGTTTGGGTATATGGAGGGGACACCTAATGCGTCGACCACACGATTGGACCTTTTGTGCACATACCGCCAAGAGGAGCGGATGAGATGAAGGAAGCGTGCGAGAGTATGGACTGCGGGAGCGCTCAACACACATGACTCGCACAGTCCATTGGAGGGTGATTGAGAGGCTTCCCTCCAACACCAGTCGGGTAAGTTCGACTTGATAGTTGAGGCTCGAAAGGTCACCCTCCTGCGAAATCAAGTAGAAGTTCCAACTCGCAAACCTTTGTACCATCTGACCCCGTCAGTGTCGGAAGACATCCCCAGAGTAGTCCTGTAACATGAAAGGGAATAGGAGAAAGGAGAGCGTAGCAGAAAACACCACTTCAACATTCGCCTTAGCGTCAAGGGAAAAACGACGCAAAAATCCATTTACACTTGGGCGTTCACCATGAATCGACCCCTGGACCTAGCAAAAGCAAACTTCACTCATTAAATTGTGAGGATTAAATGTTTATTTATTTCTACACACACACACATACATACATCCTGAAAACATAGAACTCATATCCGAGCAACCGTTTCTTAGAGACTATTTGCGTTACGTTAACCAGCCGAGGACAGTATACACTCAACTTTTCAACTGCCCCACAAAAACCACAAATCAGCGTTCCCACATTAGTTTTAAAGAAATCTATATTTTTCATATAGCAGTTTTTTTAAAGTATTTTTTGTAGTTTTTGTGCATTTATTATAGCTCTCTAATATTTGGACTCGGGAGTTCACTAATTGGATCACCCTGAAGATGCTGGACGAAGTTTTCAGCGAAACGACGGAGGAACGCAATCCAACTCGACCACGGCCCACAAGCCCGTAAAATCTACTTAACATAGTTGACAACGCCGGCCGTGAAAGCCTCAGCACTTATATAGTTTACTTGCTATACAAAAATACTCAAAATTTATTCCGGGTGATGGGGACTTCAAGACTATGACAGAGAATTGAAAATGTACATTTTAACTCTCAGTAAATTGTTATACATACGACAGTAAAATTCTTTAGCGTCTTTTTCAGAAACTAAAGCATCACAACAACGTTATGTAGGGTTAAAGGTGCTGCTTCAGCCATATGTTAACTAGGGATTCTACATGATATGTGTTGCGAATATGACCAATACAATTATTGTCAATAAAGAACCGTTTTGCCGAAAAAAAAAATTGTGTAATTTCTATCAAATATTTGCAGTGGTCTATCTTCTTCATGAATGGAATATTGGTGATTTATTATTTCAACTATAACGCAAATATTGTGTAAAATGCTTTACTGAACTTCTACCTAAATGCGAATTAATTTAGTTACAATTTAATGGTTACTATGCCAAATTAAATGTTAAATGTTTAAAGTGTTAAGTGGCATGAAGTTACAAGGGAAGAAACGTAAAGAAAAAGGACAGCAGTTTGCAATTGAGAAAAATACAAAGCTTTGACACTATAAACCAATGAGAAGTAATGGTTAACCCCACAAAAAGTTACTTGACACATATTAGGTGCTTCGAAGAGACTTACGTTTCCTGTGTAGTAACACTTAGTGCATCTGACGGTTTCCCAATTATCTAGCTGGAATACTTCAGAGTAAAGCGGATTTTAGGTGCGTTTTCTAGAAAATTTAAGATATACGTTTTATCGTACAGCTGAAAATAGCTTAAGAATATAGTATGTACACGTAAGCGTCAGTAATTTTTGTGAAAATAACAAATACGAAAAATATTCCATGCCAAGAGTGTTTAGGGCACATACGGATGGTACGCTTTAACCTATTCTCGGGCTTGGGCTTGATGAACTCCAGGCCGGCCCGGGCTCAACCTAAGAATCTCGGCCTTTGTATATCAGACGAGCATTTGACCCACATGACAAAACTGCATTTCTTGAACCTTTGCACCCCTTGATTCTACAGCTAATTCTTCTTGTTGGTAAGCTACGCTTTTATTAATCCGCCGTAGTACGTTACTTTATTGGCGGAGTGGCAGAGCATCAACTTGTCGTCCTTATTCTGTTAAGACAGATAGACAGACACACACACACACGCATACAGACGCAAAACCGCACATACATATACAGTCGCAAAAAGTCCGATAACGCTTAGTGTACGGAATGGCAAACTAATTGGTTTCCAGGAAGTAAACCCTGTCGGGAAATGCACGGTTTGAGTGCTGGAGAGCGTCGAAGTTTGAAAACGAATAGTTGTGAAAATTTGTTAAGATATATTTGGGTATCTTAATATACAATCCTTTACCCTTCTGTGTACCGTCGATGATGGACCTGAGCCTATTAACATTCCTGCGATACGCTACATACATCCACACGGTCTTCGGTGCGCATCGTATTGCGTTACTTCTGTTTCAAGAACAGTAACGTTTAACAGCACTGTGACACATACCAGTACACAGCTTTGAAAATGGCCGATATGAGCTCCAGCACAATTTGATGCAAATGTGCAGAATCACCTAAACATCGCATATACAACTCGATGGACTGGTACGGCTGGACCAGTTCCATGGGCAGCACAATAGCCAGAAGTGACACCCCTCGACTATATTCTGTGAAATTGTATGAGTAATACGGTGTGTGGCACTCTAACGTCAGTGGAGGACGTTATTGCTCGAGTCCACGGAGCAACTGAAAATCTTCAAAGACAACCGCACGTATTGGGTCATGTACATAAGGCTCAGTAACCGCGATATGGCTTTACAATGACGTAGGACATACACAGTTGGAAGCCCATTTGTAATGTAGGCAGCTCAGTGTTGAATTAACTGATGAGATGTGAACGCACAAGCATCTCACACTTTGATGCGCTAGTCTCCAAAACATACATTTCCAGACAAGTGTTCCTTCTTGAAAACCTACCAGTTTTCCGTCCCGTACAACACATTAAGCTTTGTGTCTTTTTTGGCAGCTTGTATATAACGTTCGATATTCTAATAAAAAAAATACACCACATCCATTTTGAAATAAGAGTTGACGAACCATGGAAGCTGTTACTCAGGTTGGGGATAATTGCTGAACGAGTTTTGCCCTCCACCTTGGCAGGTGCCTCTAGCATTTATAATGCGAATTTCTTATTCTTTCACAAGCATGAGTTTTGTTATAAAACTGAAGTTTTAGATCCTGAACTTGCATTTCCTTTAAAATATGTTGCTTTCTGATTTTGTTTTTAATTTTTGGTGGAGTTCAATAACCTACCTCAAGCAACAAAGTGTTTAGAAGATTGAAATTTAGAAGTTTTCAACAGTGACCCTAGAGCTACGAATGCTAAATATAGAATATAACTAAATATCAATAAAATAATGAATACAGCATATGTAAAGTAAATGTCTTGATATTGCAGGGAAACAACGGATAAGGTTCTGCCTGTATTGCTTGGGAAGTTGGTTGCTCCCAGCAGTAATTGTGGGGACAGGACTAGCTATGGATACCTGGTGGTCAGAATCGTCCTTTGCACCTGGATATGGACAAGGTGCTTGCTGGCTGAACCATCCTGATGCTCTTTTGATCTTTTCCGTGGCCCCTCTAGTTTTAATGGTGTTTTCCAATGTGTGCTTTTTCTGTTGGACGGCATATCTCATTCACGTCAACAGCGCAGATGCAGGAAGTTCCTCCAGCACCAGGAAGGAGTTCCCCCTGTTCTTGCGTCTGGGATTCATCATGGGGATCACCTGGATAATTGGAGTTGTAGCCGCTTCAGTAGAAGTTCCAGGTATGTTACTGGTATGAGATTGGCATAATGTGAAACATATGCAAGTCTACAACTCTGTTCTAAATACTTGGAATGTGAAGTAAAAGGATTCTTATGTCTTTGTATGTGAATTTAATTTTAACCGTAAGAACTAAATCAGGAGACTGCTCAGCATATATCAAAAGGTAGAAATACATTCTTGGACAAAATAGGAATATACGGACAGGATATAAAGAAAAAAAAAACTATTAATTTGAAGGATACTTTTACTACAAAACACTACTCATGTGCTATGTTATTCTTAGCACAATTTATACAATCTTCTAAGCTGGATGCAAATGGTCAAGACTGCAATTTACTCTCTAAGATCTTATTTCCCGAAGAAACAAGGTTCTCACGAATCCTCCAGATAGCCAAGTTGTACATTAGTTTCTGAAAGCGTTGCTCACGTATTAGAACTGAATGAGGAGTCTAAATAGTAAATAACACCCAGGTCAACGCCCTTACGGGACAAGGCTTACCGCCCGGCTACTGCGTTCTCCACCTCGGCCCACTATGGGTGTCATGAGTGGGGTGCAGTACTGAAGGGTAGGACATGGTCGCTCCCAGCCATGTCGTCCGATTAGGCGTTCTTCACGTCCTGGAGTCCATACTTCGAGGCTGATTGCACCCTGTGCCAGAGCTCCCAGCGGGCGAAAAATTCCCACACCGGTACTGGGGATCAAACCCTAGTCTTCCGCGTCAGACGCAGGCATGTTAGCACTGTACTACGAAGGTGGTCAATAAATGAAGAGCCTACTTACTTTAAATCTCTGAACAACGGCCAGAATTGTTGCACCAAATGAAAATATTTTTGTACATGTTATTTGGCATTTTATAATTGACAAGGGAAGTGTAGAAGATTTTGTGTTGAGGCGTGCTTCTGGTATTGACAGTTCGTTTGTTGTAGTGTAGGGGAGCATGGAAAAAATTAGCTACCCACTCTTTGGTACTGCCACATCCCAATATCAAAGTTGGTGTCTGATGTCACACTAACAAGGTGAGCATTCCTGAGAGTGGACAGTACGAAAAGTTACACTGCCATCACTTGTCTAAGCCGGTCTGGAGAGTCCTTTTGCCGCATTTGTTTTGAACCCCGTATTTGGAGATAGATAAATAAACAATGCAGGAAAAATAATTTAGATACTGCTTCAAGAGATAAAATATGGCCAATGTCAGTGGTAGTTGCCAAATGTCCGAAACAGAAATAAGCTTGACACCGCTCACAACAAATAAACAGTATAATTTCCACACTGTTCGTCACGTATTTTATTTTTCTTGTCCAGTGCTTATAAATTCAACAGTCCACTGCGTTGCGCATTTCACAGCAAACCAGCAATAATTCCTAATTGATTGACTGTAATTGAAGAATAGTGTCCCGATGGTAACTGCAATATTAATATCCTGTAGAGATATTAACAGATAAGCTCTGATAATCTGCGGTATACATATGTCCATTCTGGGAAGAAAAACTTGATACGGGAGGATTTTTCTTGGTAGAATGCTCTGAAGACAAGTTGTATTGCCTCCAATCGCTCTCGCACTTCCAGTCAGGTCGTCAAATTCAGTTTTTCTGTAGACCAATAGGATGAAAGTCTTTGAAACGTCGGAGCACGAATACTAGAAGCTCTAGAGCAGGGGTGCACAACCTAATGTGGGCCAAGGGTCATTCTATTTTCAAGCAGTTAACAGAGGGCCGCAATGATACATCATCTGGTCGGCCTAAGGCCCAGGTTGCATGGACGCGCATTATTCGGCGAGGCGTGCTGCGTCTAGAATATCTTGATCCTTGCATGTTTGCGGTGCTTCGGCTCGCCTTTGCCAATGTTGGCACTCACGTAGTTTTTGGGGTTTCTAATGCGCGTCTATGTTGCCTTGGCTCCTTCTGCTCTTGCCTCTGGGATGGACGGTATCTGGGTTTCAAGGTGGAGGGTTTGTTGTTCGGACTGGGGCAGATAGGATGGGAGAGGTTTTGAGGGGTTTGGATTTGTTTAAGGCCGGTTTTGGAGGCACTAGCCCAGGCCACACATGCATACAGGACCATCGAAAGAAACAACGACCTATATAAAATGAGTTTTGATTTCAGTTGCAACTGTTTCTGCGGAAGATGGGAGCGCATAAATTTAGCCGCTGTCTGCCTTTGTTGGCGCTATTTTTATATGGGTGGACCAGCACATCGTGCGGTCCATGGTGACGCCTAGGTATATTAACATGCTGACGACAATGCAATATTTGACCACCGACCGTCAGGTCCACTGCTAAAGTGTGATGCCACTTGAAAAGTGTAATTTCTGGCATTTATTAGGGTTCGTTTTGATTTTCCAATCATGGAGCCATGAGAGGAAGTTGTTTGTGTATCTTTGCATTTCTGCAAGGGCGAAACGAGGACATTTGTGGTGGTTGTATGTTGCGGTGTCTTCAGGATACATGGCAACCTTGCATCTGGCGTCCTCGGCAAAGTCATTGGTAAATAGTATGTACAGAAAAGGTGACATGATTGCCCCTTGTGGGACGCCAGCCACCACTACTTGCTGCCTGGATGAGGAGTTTCCCATTTGGACGTAGAAACGTCCATTTTCTAGGAAATTGTGCGAGTACCTACATGCAATTTTGAAGGGCCGGGAAATTGTGGTGCAGTTTATAGATGAGACTATTGTGGCAGCATCGGTCAAACGCGGCTTCTACGTCCAAAAATAGCGTCAATATTGAAGCTCCAATGTTAAATTACTCAGTTATGTCATCAGTTAATCTCAGAAGCTCCAGTTCTATGGAATGTCCTTTTCTAAAGCCAAACATGAATTTGAAAGTTCGTGTATTTCCGAGAATTGCTTTTGAAGTCGAGAAAGTATAAGCTTTTCGAGCAATTTAGCAATTGTATACAAGATACTGATGGGATGGTAATTTTGCGGCTGTGTAGTGTTTTTCCCTTGCTTTGATAACACAATAATCTTGGCTCGCTTCCAAGTGGAGGGGAAGTAGTTGTACTGCAGGCAGGCGTTAAATATCTTTGTCGATTGCACCAGGCACCTTTTCTGGACCGGCAGCTTTCCGAATTGGCAATTTAATAATGAGCGTGTAAACTTCCTGCGGCGTTGTAAGGGATAGCTGTTGCTCTTGCTTCTGCGCCACACAGGTTTGTACCCATGTTTGGATCTCCCCTTCTATTTCACGGTTGGTCATTGGGTTTTCGGTGAATCTGTCTTGGAGACAGTCAGCAAAGACCTCGGCTTTCTCCTCTGCGGAGAAGTGCATCCGCCTTGAGCGTGCAGCGCCTCAGTTGCGGAGTTGATGCTCGTGGAAACTTTGAAATTCTTTAATACTTTCCACAAGAAAGAGTCCGAATGACTAGTACTCAGCATTTTGTTTTCCCACTGTTAAATTTTGTTCAGGCTGACAGGTATACCGCCACAGTTTTGCCAAGCGTCGTCTCCGCGCAATGAGTGGGTCTACCTCGGGATACGTGCAAAATCCGGGTGTTTTTGTGGTGTATGTGGTAGCATTTCTCTTGGCCGTGCGTAGCGAGGCAGTAAAGCTTTCAATGGCGACATCTATGTCTGCCTCGTTATAGTATGACTGCGTAGGTTGCACCATCCTGTGCATTTTCATGGTAAACCTATGCCAGTCGGTGTCGGCCCTCGTCCGAGGGCCAGAGGTACTGGTCGTAATAGTACTCAGTATATCAAAATGCACAGCAAGATGGTTGGAGTCCAGGCTGTGATACACAGTGAAGTTATTTGAGAGTGTCGCACTTATGTAAGTACGAGGTCCAAAATGTCAGAGTCAAAGTGTCCTGATCTGTGCCAAAAGGTGGCTTCTGGGGGAATATGTACCCCAATATCGCCATTTTCAGTTATAAGTTCTACCAGGAGATTTCCGGCCGCGTTTGCCCGGTGAGAAAACCGCCAGGGGTGCCGGGCATTGAAATCTCCTGCAATTATAACGTGGTCCTCTAAAGCGACGATTTGTTCCAGTTCTCGTATGGAATCTGGGGAGTTAGGGGGCCGATAAAGTGCTACCAGCATCATCGTTCTGTTGTTTACGCAAGATTTAAGAGCCGTGAACTCTTGTGCTGCCAGTACAGGCAGCGTGACAGGAGCATGTACAACGGTGTTGCTTAGCAAAATAACAGTCCCTCCCCCCTGTCTGCCAATACTGTCGTTTCGAAAGATTTGATATTCCTGGAGCTTAAACGTGTCCTCCTGTTTTAAGTTTGTTTCGCCGGTGAATGCGGCGCCAATTTTGTTACGCCGTGGGTAGTTTTCAAGTTCGTTTTGCTCCCTGTGGATGCCATCTGCATTCCACAGGAGCGCGCGAATTAAAGTTATGCCTCCCCTTGGATGGGCCATTTACTCTCAGAGGGTTGAGAGGAGACATATGATGGTTTCAATTTTTTCCTTAGTCCTGCTGCAGCTTTTGAATTTGAGGAGGAAAGGCTGCAGGTTTGTTAACAGTACAGGTAGATGTAAGTCTTTTAAGAAGTTGAAGATGTCTTTTAACCCGCTCAGGTCACCGGTGAGCGCCTGTTGGGGAGGAGGACTATTCTGTGGTGGCACTGGTGCCTTTTGTGCCCCGGCAGCTCCCGCAAAGGAGATGCCTGATTTGACCAGTGCATGCCGATCGCAGACATTCCAGTATTGACCCAAATTAGTGCAATAATGGTGCTATAGGTGGGTGTATGCTTCATAGCAAATATAGATTCATTTAGACCACATTTCCCGCTGAAGTCCATTCTGGTTCATGTATCAAATTGAGGAGGTAGTGTAATTAATAAATCTCTCCTTGGTTGTATTAAAATAATTCATCCTCTTCTTTGTATATTTGTCCTCGTAATATACATGGTATCATGAAACAAAGCAATTTTCCTGCCCTTAATTCTTTCTCTTTTCTTTAAGTCGTATCAGTAGATGTACTGATACGAAATGCAGAAGTCACGATTTACAGCTGGAAATCCTACCAAAATTCTTAAACCCACAATAGCCAAAACTCCCCTAGAGACGAGAATTCCGGTGGCAGCACTGGCTGCCGCGAGCCTATGGTTATTTATAGCGTTCCACGAAATAAAGTAGTATACGGTAGATTTACGTGTGCAATTCATGAAAGGTAATGTAGTTAGAATATCAAGTTATCTTCAGTGGTAGGCATCCGATTATATCTCATACCCCATAAATGTTCCCAAACGAATGTCCGCCTGCTTCTTTCACATGTAAGGTGGGCGTTCTGATTTAATCAAGTGAAAGCGCGTTACAACATTTATAAATGCCCGCCTGCTTCTTACTGCTTCGTTGATCGAGAAAGTCACAGCATTTGCAGTACCAGTACTGATCAGAGCAGACTCTTAAGGTTCGTTTTCTGGATTATGAACATCTCCGGAGCCCAACAGCTTCTCGGTGACGGTGTTATTGTATCAGTAGATTCCGGAGATTAATGTTAAAAGTATCTATCTCAGTCTCTGTCCATTGTTTATGTTCCATGAACGAGTTTAATGATTGAAACCATTGCAGCGATCTTTATCATAGTACTCTCATATGAAGTAAAATCTCTATTAAAACATGCTCTCATGATCAGCCAAATTTATTGCATACTGACCCATTTCATATATTTTTTGAATTTATTTCCCCCATAGAAGAAATTAACACTTTATGCAAAAGTTACCCTATGTGAACTGTGACACTGAATAGAATTTGAGACATTTCTTTTTCTGAGGAACAATGTAGGCCTTCTGCATTGCCTACCTTAGAAGCGAGTCTGAGTAGGAGGACTAAGAAATGAGGCCACTAGAGGGGTCCTCTAAGGTGATTGGTGAAGCTCTGTGATGCCCTTTAAGTTATCAGTACGTCTCTCGTTTGCAGCCAATAATAAGGTTGACACATGTCGTAACGTGAGTTTTCCTTGTGAGGCGGGCTGCATTTCTCAGGAAGTTTGTGGAAATACGGCTACTCTGCATACACTTTTATCCCTATCAACCGCACGGATCCAACAGACTAGACATATTAGCTCCATGGGTTCATAATTTTTATAGTGTAGTTCTCTAAGAGTATAAGAAACACTGCTGTCGTGTTTATCATACAGCTACCTACTGTATTTGCGGTCATTGCAATTCTGTGTACTCTAAACATAGCTCTAAGAAATTAATATAGTTGACTATACATACATATAATCATCACAGATTCTGTGATTTCCATGAAATTTTATGACAGTCCGTTCACACTAACTGTCAGTTTTATTTGGTCATACAGCTTTTGAAACTGCAACATCATTTAATTGCTTTTAACTGGATACAAGCTAAAAACCTTCAAGAACACTGTGAATCCAATAGAACGTCGTTTCCAAGTATTTACGCCGTGGTCCAGTCGAAGAGATATTACCTCATGTTTTATCACTAACTGGGTCGGGCATGTTCATGCTATCAGTAATTAGAGCAGTGATTTGAGTTATTATTCTCTTTAATAATAACAGCCTGGTGTCGGTAACAATGGACCCGGCTCCTTATGGCGTACACATAACTAAAATGTTTACAACGATTCTTTCTGGCTTATAAAAGACCGCATGGTGACCGATTGTAGAGTGTTGTTGATGGAGCGGCCGAACTATAGGAGAAAGGGGTCGTCTCCTTGCGTCCTATTGTTCACGCTTGTATATGTATAGTCCACCTGCTCCAACTGGCCAGCTCTTTCGCCTACAGGGAAGTTCTAACGAACATAAACATCGAACCCAAAATGTTTTCCAGTACAACATTACCCTGTCTCATCTGGCAGGTTAAGCCACCTAGCCCCTTGGTACTGAGGTATCGAGGCTCGACCGTGAATAACATCCGCTGGACCAGGACATCCTCTGTCCGCTAGCCAGCATGGAGTTACTTCCTGTGAAGATCTCCAGCAGAATCACTGGCAAAACGTCAGGTGATATCCCTTCGGCTGGAGCAAGACCTAAAGACCCGAAAACTACATTCTTCTGGCCTTTGAATATATTTATGTTGATACTTTCTTTGCTGGTTATAGCTGCTTAAAGTCTACTTATAATAGGATTAAAATAATTTACTTCTTTTTCTGCAGGTCTGTGGCATGTTTTTGTAATATTCAATACGCTGCAAGGTTTGTTTATCTTCATTGCCTTCACTTGCAAAAATGAAGTGTGGAAAGAGTGGAAAATACTATGCAGAGGCATAAGAAACAATTAAAATCTGCTACAACTGAGAGCAGCACCAACAGGAGGTCTTCGGAACTATCAATGCAGGACCTCCAAACATAAGCAGATGCTGGAAAGAAGAACATTATGATATCTTATCTGGCACCTTCCAAATGTACAGCAGAACAATGATAAACGGGGGATGAACAATGTGATATACAACAATGGGAAAAGAAAACTGTGGTAATGTTCCTAAACAACCACAATGAACTACAGCGATTTTATAGGGTTTATGAGGAATAAGTGATAAAATGTTCACTCTTTTGTAAGTTATTTAACTTCAACATCTATTTTACCTCCTAAAATGAAATCTATGGCATGTTGCAGTCATAGATGAGGCACACATTATTTACATTTTACAAAAACTAACCAAATATTTAAGTTAAATCAATGAAAATTAACAGGAAATAGAGAAGATACTAATTTAAACAATGATCACCAACGTTTAAATAAATATTCAATGAGCTTATAAAACCTTAGGCAGTAACATTTAATAATAACGACAAAGAGTTGTTTAAAAGCTTCTGAAACGTATTAACACAACACATGAAGGTTATTGTTGTAATTAAAATTTAACAAACAGCAATTTCTTTAATAAGGGGACATTAAACATGTGCGCTGCAGTTGGTTTATCTTCTGCATTGATGCAAAATGGGTTATTTGTTGTTGCAACCTTGAATGCATCGAAATGTACATTAAAACCTTCCTGTCCTGACATTTTCGAGTAAGGTGCTATATTAAAACCTAGAGCGGTCGTTAATTAAGTTTATATAATTCTAGCATTATAAATAGAGGTTGTGATGGTCAAAATACGGCACAGTCTTTCTGGTACGGTGTTATCGTGTTGTTTAGTCGTAAGTCTGTTGAAATGTATGCATTTATAAATAATTCCATTCAAATTCCTATTTAAACCACAACATTCTAAAGCCTTCCTTAATACGCTTATTCTGAGTTTGTTTTAGTTGAATTGACAGAGAGGACGTTCTTTTTCTCAAAGATAAAACATCTATTTATATAAATGCCTATTATTATAGAGAAAGCAATGTATATTAAATACAGTAGCAACCGAAATCTTCATTAATCAATATGCCAGCATGAGTTACTAAATTTAACGCTCATACCGGCTATTAGTATTGCTGTAAATAAACCTTTCGTTTGGTTTAAACAATGAAATGTAGCACAAGAATTACAAACTTACAATATAGATAAAGTTTAGGGGTTAATGTTTCCTTGACATGGTAATTGGTAACACCATGTTTACTTTGCTCTTCTGCTCTAACAAAATTGAAGACATGAGTGCACAAGTCCAGTCAACAAAGTTAAATTTTGCAGATGATGCCCCAGCACTATGGATTTTGTAATAGTACATGAACTACGGCGTATTATATTTGTTTTATTGCTCGGAAATTTATTTACCACTGGTATTCTGTTATAGTATTTCACCATGTACTTGCTGGGCTTGTGCAGTTATGAAGCTCATCAGTCTGTCTTGATGGATTGGAACGATTATATCAATTGTATAGAGGAAGAAACTCTTTTAAATTGTAAGGAATGGTAAATATATTGTATACTATTAATAAATTGTGTTTGAACTACCTTTTATTTGTAATGTAAGGAGAAAAACAGACATTACGCTCATTCAGTTATCCTGATCTGAATCCCACACCTCACTTCATGATTCGTTCCGTCCTCCTTTGTTCAGCTCCATCTGTTCCATGGGCGCGCAAGAAACATCTCTTCTACCCGCGGTATATTCTCTTGTACCTTCAATGGTATTCTCTCATAATTCATGCTAATCAAAGGTTGTTTCCAAATTTTCCTGGATTCTTCACTTTTATCAAATATATCATATAAATACCAGGGATTACATGGCAAGTGTAACAAATATGACCAATACAATTACTCTCAATAAAAAAAAAAGGTTTCGCCGAAACAAAATAATTTGTGTCAAATATTTGGAGCTATCTAGGTTCCTGACGAATGGATGCAAATTGTCTACTATTTCACTGTTACGCAGAGATTGTACAACAATACTGTAATGCATTTGTACCTTAATTTGAATGAATTTGAATTGAAACAAAAAGATATTACAGCATTATAAGTGCTGAGGCTTCCACGGCCGGCATTATCAACTATGTTAAGTAGATTTTCCGGGCTTGTGGGCCGTGGTCAAGTTGGATTACCTTCCTCCGACGTTTCGCTGAAAACGGCGTCCAGCATCTTCAGGGTCAACCTCTGTTATTTTGGTCTAAATTAAGAAAGCCAAAGAAGACAGTAAAGTCGCCTTCTTTTTGCGTAGCTTCTCCAAAACGCGAACATAACGTGAAAGTAATCCAACTCGACCACGGTCCACAAGCCCGGAAAATCTACTTAACATAGTTTATTACAGCATTGTTCATTGCTTATTGACAGTATTTGAAATATTAGCTGTTCGTCATTGAATTGTTCTTACATATCCCCTTTGTACTTTATTTTAGTTGTGTTTAGCACCCATTCTTGATGCATGCGACACAGATATGACACTGAAAATACCTACATGAAATGAAGTCACAATTAGGTAAGGAAATTTGGGATAAAAACCTTCTTTGGCATTTGCCAATTATGAGGGAAAATCCTTATTCTAAGAGGACGGTCCCGGATGGAACGCTGTTTCATGTGTAACGCTTGTTATAGCTGTACAATTACCCATGTTATTTTACGATTCGGTGTAGCGAACAAGCGTTCGGTGGAAATAAACGATAAATATAAGCATCTGAAACATCTAGCAAACTACGAATATAGGAAGAAAATGCGCGAAAGCAAATACATATAGAAACAACACAACGTAAATGCGTTAGCACACTGGAAAGCTAACTTAAGAAAGGTAAATAAGATTATACGTAAGAATTTAATAAAACATGCAACCCTATCTGCAATTTAATTCTCAGTAGCTATGTTGGCATGCATTTTATTATGGTTTCTCTACCTAGGTTTTGAAATTATTTCATTACTGGCTCTTGGTATTTGAATTATTACCTTATTATGCTTTAGCGATACTTCATGTTATTGGTGGAATAATTCCAGTAATTTTCAAATTTTCTGAAATAACTCTCTGGTCAATTTGAGACTCAAAGCATTATTTGCACCGGAAATATTCGCAAAACAGAAGCCTATAACCAGGGTCTAGATGTTTATAATATGCTGTAGTTCTTGTTTGTGGTTCTTTCCCCATGGAAAACATAAGGGAAGCACGATTTTATCTATACTGATTAAAATTATACAATTCTGATGGGTGCTCTAAAGTCATATTTTGGCTTTTTAACTTTTTCTCGTCCTTTTTCATATTATACTCTTAAATTTTCGTTTTTTTATCATATTTCTGTATTTCTGTTCCAGTTTCGCATATTTACTTGTAGTGGTCCCCTTTTCAAATCTCCTAATTCTTGTCTGTAATATTAGGTATTTTTCCCGTTACAATGTACAGGAGCGTTCCTTTTTGAACATTTAAAACTCTATATAATTTGCTATGTAATTCTACTTTCTGTCGTCTTTTACAATATAACATTTTTGTCACTCTGTGCAGAGCTGATGTTTTGCTCTGGATTGAGCAATTATATAAATTCAAAATGCAACAGTAAAATTAATATTATTTAATTATTATTGAATTATTATTTATTAGGAACGTGTAATATTTTAAAGTCTATTTTCAATATCATGTTAATTTAAACATCATTAGAACTGCTATATATGTTTATCGTCATTTTCTAGTTCTTTCGGTCATTAGTGCTTACATATTTCTAAAATTGTTACGTCATAAATATCCCGCCCGGCTTATAACAATAATGTTACTGTAAAATTATGTACAAACAGCTAATAAAATAAAAAATAAATAAATAACATAAATATAATAAATAAAATAAATTTTAAAAATTTTAAGAATTTTAAATACATTGTATCTATTACTACAGCTAAGGCACGGTGTGCGCCGGAATTTTGTCCTTCAAAATGCTTTACATGCCAGTAAATCTGCTGAAAGAGGTGCCAGTTTTAAGGACACTTATAAACAATCGATCTGGCCGGACTTCAACTCGTAACTCTGGGATCAGTAGGTCAGCGCCTAACTATTGAGCCTCTACGCGCGCGCGCCCATGTGTGCAGTGATATCCAGTGATCTCAAAAATGATCCTACCGTTTTGATAATTCCATTACCTTCAAACAACTTAGCATTTCTGGTGTATTGGGTTATAGGTCACCTAATTTCAAATCATAAATTACTGAAAGGCTGCAGACTATTTAAAAGTTCTGTGTACTAAAATGTGAACTCATTAGCCTTATCAAATAACACATATACTTAAAAACAATGTTAGAATACAGTAGGCTTTGTGCGATAGTCAGATGTTTGAGATTCAGTTACCTTTGCAAACTTAACATATAAAAAAATGAACAACGATGATCCATTTCACGAAGCTTCTAAGTTTTTACACCTACAAGGAAATAGGCAATAACATAATTTCTGCAAATGTTTATCTTAAGTAACAAAAAAGAAGATATAGGAACAAGAGTTTGTAAGAATGGTTAGTACAAGAGTAGAGGAAGTAATGTGAGTGCAACACATCAAATTTTTGAGTCATGCTGCCCACAAGCTGACACACAGAATGATACACACACGCACGCACGCACGCACCCACCCACCCACCCACCCACCCACCCACCCACCCACCCACCCACCCACCCACCCACCCACCCACACACACACACACACACACACACACACACACACACACACACACACACACACACACACACACACACACACACACACACACACACACACACACGGATCTCTTTCTAAAATGCTATTTTTTATACAGGAGGCTCAAAACGTTTATTTCCGATGAAATATCGACATCAAATATTTGGGTGGACACAATACATCCTCTACTTACTCTACCTAGTAGAGAAAGTAAAAATGGGTAAGAATTGCGAAGAAGGATATTAAATGACTAGCGATTGGTTTTCATAGGCGCAGCAAGTTATACAGAGATATTGCAATTCAACTAGGGATAACTAAATCGCACGTGGCACAGACAATAAAACAATATAGGAAAAGTGGCAAATTTTCAGACCTGGAGCGAAGCAGTAGGCAAAGGGTGGCATCGCCGTGTCTAGCTGTCCTCAGGACGAAAAACTGCCGAGAACTTTGAGTAACATTACTGTGCAAGTTTGTGGAAATCTTATCACAAGTATCCCAAGAGAGTTAATTTACTATGTTTTAAAGCCAAAGGAGGTTCATTAAAGTATAAAATCATCTGCAATGTATGTTTGAAGCAATATGCTATGAATTTATAACAATGTATAACATTATGTGTTCTTCGAAGAGATGATTTCAAAATATGAATGGATAACCTTGAACTTTAGGTGGAACCTGTACGTGCATCTACACGTATATCTGCCTGCAGGCAAACTAGGAACATCTTGGCCAAATTAAAACCAAGGGCGCTCAGAGACCTCTGCAGTGAACCGACCACTTGCAGTTGGCTGAAAGCGAACAGTCAGAATGAAGCACGTGTGGGAATATGGTGTGTTGTTGCTGGTCCTGTTGGCCGGGTTTATGACACCGCAACAGAATGTCTCAGCCTCATTAGATAATATTCCGGAAATTCCTTTTGAAGACCGCGAGTAAGTACTTTACATTTATCATGCTAAGAATACAGAGCAAGTAATGATTATTCCTTTGTCTACTGTGTGTGTTTATGTGTGTGAGAGGGAGCGAGAGTAAATTGTAAACACACAGCCTGTTGAATGGATTCACAAATAGGTATTATCTTAATGTGGGTAAACGTAAAATGCAAGAATTATCCCTTGCTGCTTGAAATGTGGCAATGAAAAGCTAAAACGCTGTCTTAATCGAAATTGGTGGCGCCGTGGCCGAGCGGTTAGCGCGCTCGCCTACCACCTAGGCGGCCCGGGTTCGATCCCAGGGACCCGCATGTGGTATTCGTGGTGGACGAAGCGGCGTCAGGGCGGGTTTTCTCCGGGTACTCCGGTTTCCCCCGCCATCTCATTCCACCGGTGCTCCATCTTCATGTATCATCAGTGTCACCGCCTGCGGTGCCGTAGTAGTAAAAGCGGGCGTTAAACACTACAACAACTTAATCGAAATTGAGGAAATGGTAAAATGGTTTAAAAATTTTAAGGCAGTTCATTTTTACTTTCTCTGCTACTCCACCCAAAAATTCGAGTCGAGAGTTCATCAGAAGTTTACATTGAGGCCCCCTGAATCCAAAAGCAGCAATTCTAGATTGAAGATCCGCGTGTGTGCCTTTCAACAGCAAAACTCAAAAACGAAAAGTCGATTAGAAACCACAGTTGCTATTTAAATTTAATATGCTTCAAGGATGCTACACAAAGATTTTGAAGAAAACTCCTCCACCCTTTACTTTAATGAAATGTATATTTTAAATTCTCTGGCCTTGATGACTTTTGCATAACTGGTAAGAGATAAACCAAATCTTACGATACAAAAGATGTAGCCATGCAAATAGAACGGGATCTCAAAGCTTTAAAAGATTTGACTATTGCTGAAAGCCTACAGTATTCCCATATTCCCCTTGCACCTACAAGAAAATTAGTAATAAAATAATTTATACAGATTTTTATTTCAAATAACATGAAAAGGTAGAGGAGTAAGGGTTTGTAGGAATAGTTTCTACAAGAGTAGAGGAAGTCATCTGAGCACAACATATTAGATACAGATTTCACATCAGATTTTCTAGACGAACAATATCCATTATTTATCCTTGTTTAGCAAACAATTTGTTTTTCCAAATAATGCTTGTTATACCGATGGCTTTAGAGCAGCCATTCACATTCATACCTATTAATGCTGTGTTAATACGCGTAGAAGTTTTGATTTCCCAACGATAAGAAGTGAGTACAAACGAGTGAATATCGCTAATAATGGGCAAAATTTCCCAATTTCACCTTAGATGTTAAAGCAACAACAAACGTTAAATAGCAAACGAACATAAATTCCCGTATTTAACACAAGGGAGTGAACATAATTGCACACAAGCAATTGAATGGTTCCTTGGTAATCATAATTTTTACAAAACGAGATACTGGCTTTATTTGCTGAAGGAACTCCAGTCTAACCCCTTTAGGTTTGGTTTACAACAAGAAAATCGGCATAATAATAGAGTTTATAATTTCATGACTTGTTGAAAATACGCCATTGTATTTTATTATAGCAGCCTCGAGGGAAGTTTGGGAACAAACTGGGGCACAGAAAAATGTTCACTCCCAAGCTGGGAATCGAGGTCAGGACTCCCCATACGGCAGGTACGCTACCGACTACATTATATATCCCCTTTTAGGTACAGCCGTGGAAAATATAATTGATAGTATTAGCGCAGCAGAATATTGCTAAATCATATTGGTGCCCGATTTACACAATTCGTTATTTCCAACATATAGCCTGATTTACTGATCTGTAAGAGGGGAATACAATAGACTTAAGCAATTGTCAAATTCTTTAAGAACTGCCCCACATGAGTGAATGCATATATAAGTTTTAAGTTCTCTTTGCGTTACAAGGGAAAAAGTAAAAAAGGCTATGACTTATTAGAAGAAACAGTACGTGAAAACCCTGTTCATATCAAAAGTTCAGTCGCAACTATAAACATGAGTAGCGCAATAAAGATTGAAACAATCAAGAAAACTTTCATACCATTTATTAACTAAACTATAGTGAATACAAGATCCAGATGAAAAAGAACCAGCGCGACAGCCCATGAAGGGCCAAAGCTTGGCGCCCGGTCGCTGCGTTCCCCACCTCTGCCCATTGCAGGCGTCATGAGTGGGTTACAGTACTGGAAGGTGAGACATGGTCAGCGCCCCGAGCCCTCCCGGCCAATTGTGCGGCCTAGGCGACCTGGGGTCACTACTTCTCCATAAAGTAGCTCCTCAAATGGCCCCTCAGGGACCTAACGAGGCTGAGTACACCCGTGCCAGACCTCCCATCGGGAGAAAAATCCCCATACCGGTACCGGGACTGGCGTCCTCCACACCAGAGGCAGGCGCTATGGAAGCGGTCACAGATCCAGAAAATTACTCAAAATGTCTTCCTTTGGAGGCTACAAGGTCTTTTAAACGCCGTGGATAATCATCTAAAGCCGTACATGTGACATTTATATCCAAACTCTGCACTTCTCACTTCAAATCCCGTCTCAGGGCCTCTAGATTAGTGTATCGATTCGAGCAGGATTTACTCTTGATCATGTTTCATAGTAATCCAGCAGATTCACTTCGGGATGACCAGTGCTGAGGAGGCAGCAGCGCGGCGTCGCCAAAGACGCCTAACAGTGGATACTCGGGGTCGAGCCACTTCAGACCACGTACCACGTGCGGTGCATATCAAAGGCGCTTACGACCAAGCTTTCCAGCAGCACCGACGCGAGCAAAACCATGACACAAATTAGCCTTGTTTCTAGTCGTCATTCTATAAGTGTGCGGTGGTCTGCTTGTTAGTAGACCTTCCCGAAAGATCTATCTACGTCATCCCCGCTTGCACAGTGCGTGAAAGCAAGCACTTTTTTAAGTCAGCCAGTGTGTGAATGAGTGTTTAACGAGTTTTGGATGATTGTACCGTTGGAGATAGTGTTTGAAAGACAACGCAGGCGAAGAAAGACAGTTAAAGGAGGAGAAGAAAACAGTTGGGAGTTGTACTATGACGAAAAACTATAGACCGTGTTAACGTCTGCAGAAAAGAACTGTGCCTTTGCGCAAAATTTTAGAAGAAAAATCTAAAGTGCTGCACCCTTATGACTTTCTCTACCCGTGTACCAATCATTCTTACTACCTCTTATTCCTCTATCTTCTTCAAGTTCGTAGAGATAAACATTTTCGAAAATTGTATGTATGCTTACTGTCTTGTAGGTGCAAACATATGAGAATAGAGTAGGGTTTGAGCGATAGTCAAATATTTTAGTTGGTTGCTATATGAAGGCTTAGGAATTCCGTTCTCTTTTCATGGCTAAGATATAAAAAAAGTGGATCACGAATTTCCATTTGATACAAGTTTAAGTATTGCAAAACTAACAAATAACAATAAATATCCCCGAAATTGTTAATTTCAGAGTGACAACGAAAATTATTTAGACATAAACTACATTTTTGTATAGTAATATTTGGTGTATCTTAGGATGTAATGGTAAACATGACTGTGAGCTACAGCCACTAATTTCAGAATATGCAGTTCATTTACCATAAAAATCTGCACTCACATGATTTCCTCTATGCTTGTACTAAGCATTGTTACAAACTTTTATTGCTACATCTTCTTCGTGTTAATTGAGATAAACATTTGTACAAATTATTTTATTTTTTATTTCCTTGTAGATGTAACAGGTATGTTAGAATACAGTAGACTTTGAGCGATAGTCAAATATTTTAAAGCTTTGAGATACCGTTCTCCTTGCACGCTTAACATATAAATAAAATCTGATGTGTTGCACTCACATGACTTTCTCTACTCTTGTACTAACCATTCTTACAAACCCTTATTCCTATATCTTCTTCGTGTTAGTTAAGATAAACATTTGTACAAATTATCTTATTGCTTATTTCCTTGAAGGTACAAGGGGAATATTAGAGTGAGTGAGTATTGTTTAAGGGCCCGTCGACAGCTAGGTAATTAGGGCCCTAAGTCCAAAGAAGAAAACAAGCGAACAATAAAACCTCACCCTGAAAAGCTAAAAGGTGAAAGCTAAAATAACTAAACAAAAATTTAAAATAGCTAAAACCGAGAGCAGTTAAAAGTTAAACAACTGGTAAAAACATAACTTTCTAAAAGCTAAAAATGATAAAATCTTTGGGAATATTAGAATACAGAAGGCTTTGAGCGATAGTCAAATCTTTTAAAGCTTTGTGATTCCGTTGTCTTTTAACACTTAACATATCAAAAACTAAACAGCAATGCATTTCACGAAAAATTTTTAAGTTTTCCGAAACTGACACAACTAACAAGAAATATCTCCGAAATGGTTCACTCTGCAAAAAAAAAAAAAAAAATATCAGACATAAATTGTGTGTTTTAGCAAGACCTACATTTTCATATAGTAAGATTTTACCTATCTCTTACGGTTTACGAGTTATTTAAAAGTAATCCAGAGTAAACAGGACTACATAGGCTTTAGTCAGAAAATTTTAAATAATCATTTCATTTGTCATACAATATAGTAAGCGCCATTTTCAAGAAAATAAAAATTTGCGAAACATTTTCCATGTAAATGGTAGTTTAAGGTGGGGCTTTTTTCTTCAAAATTTTCGTGTCGCATCCTTGAAAGACATTAAACTTAAGTAGGAACTTTGGTTTTTAACTAACTTTTCGTTTTTGAGTTATGCTGTCGACACACACACACCCGTTTGCGCGCGCGCGGACTGATGGACGGACCTTTTTCTAAAAATGCTTTTTTGTATTTAGGGGTCTCAAAACATATATTACCGGTGAAATCTCGACATGGAATTTTTGGGTGGAATATAATTCTTCCCCTACTTACAAGTTGAGAAAGTAGAAATAACAAATATACGGCATTGTAATCAAAAGGTAAGAGTCATTTTCGAGAAAATAGAAAGTTTCGAAAAATCGTGCATGTAAAGGGTAGATTAGGATGGAGGAAATTTCTTCAAAATTTTCGTGTCACATTCGTGAAAGACATTGAACTTGAATACCAACTTTGGCTTTCAATTGACTTCGTTTTTGAGTTCTGCATTTGACAGACGGACACACACACACACACACGCACACGCACACGCGCACGCACGCACACGCGCACGCACGCACACACACACACACTTACACGGACCTTTTTCTAAAGATGCCTCCGTTGGATTCGGGGGCCTCAAATTACATATTTCGGTGAAATCTCGACACCGAATTTTTGGATGGAATACAATAATGCCCCTACTTACTATAATAAGAGCAGCAGCAATAATAATAATAATAATAATAATAATAATAATAATAATAATAATAATAATAATAATAATAATAATAATAATAATAATAATAATAATAATAATAATAATAATAATAATAATAATAATAATAATAATAATAATAATAATAATAATAATAATAATAATAATAATAATAATAATAATAAGAAGAAGAAGAAGAAGAAGAAGAAGAAGAAGAAGAAAGCATATTAATATTAATAGTAATAAGTGATGATGTTTGTGATGATTGTGATGATGATGATTATGATGATACATTTTTATTCAGTAATATTCCACAAGACAATGGGTTTCCTTCGTTCAAAACGATCCTCTATGTCCAAAGGTCCCTTTCACGCCATCCATCCAGCATTCCCTAGGTTTCCCACTTCTTCATTTGCCTTCTATTTTCCAGTTTAGAATATTACTGGTTATTGGTCCTCAGACATTCTAAGTACCTATGTGTCCAGACCATTTCACGTGACTTTCTTCCACAATTACTCTACTCTATTATTCCGAACTTAATTTTTCTTGGATTTTCGTGAACAATAAGGAAAATCAAGTAGAAATAAAGGTCAGCGTCACAAAGAACTTCTGGTGGAACTCCTTCTCTAATCGAGTTGTGAGCGTTCTCCGAAGGGCGAGAAATTTGTTTATCTAGGATTGTTTCCTATCCTCCGAAGAATTTGTTAGTATGAATGTGACAGTAAAGTAACTGTATGTTCTCTGTAAAAGTTAAAAGCCCCACAGTCCAAATTGTAAAAAGCGAATAAACAAGCATTTCTCAAATAGAAAGCTCCGAAATAATCTTAGATGTTAAAGCAAACTGCGTAAATACAATAATTAAAATTTTGCAGTAGATAAATTGATTATAGGTACCAGTTTTGTTTACCCCTTGTATAGAACAGCATTTGCTGTTCTTTAAATAAGTGTATTAAAGCATGATAATCTTCATCCATGGTGATATAAGATTTGTGATATATTTACGTGAAATTAGTTGCACCTCAATTTGAACATTTTGATGGCTAAGCTTCCCTAAAAGCCCGGGCTAAGACATGAAAACCTGCTCAATGACATGTGGACAAAGTTACCTGCCTCGTGTTTGACAAATTAAGCAAGATTCGTTATAGTTGGACTTAGTTTAGTTATTATCTTTTTATTTGCTTTCTACCGCTCAAAACTACTAATATTGTTCGATCTAATTCCCAGAGCGAGATGCGGCAACAACACTGAAGGCACTGAAACACTTGTGTTTGGAATAAGCGGATGTGCTTGCGACCCAGCCTGTAGGGAATACGGAGATTGCTGCCCGGACTCCGCTTTCTTCAAGCCAGAGGAACAAACACTTGGAGCTTCACCGTTTATCTGCAACAGCATGTTTTCGGTGTACATGATGGCCAGGTGTCCACCTCACTGGGTTGATCTAGAGGTTCGCCATCACTGTGAACATCCTGATACAACCTACCGTGACCCCATGAGAGATGCTCCTGTCACCAGCCTGGCCACCAACATCACCTATGTCAACTCTTATTGTGCTGCTTGTCATCGTGATCTGCATCCTGATACCATGGACATCTGGACGCTCGGCATCAGTTGTAATATCAGTCCCCGAATACTGAATTTTACCGATGAGCTATATCTGAAGTACCTAACTTACGACACTGACGCCTCTGAATGGTACTTAAATCTAACAACTGATAGCGAAAGCACTCATTATACTTGTCGAATGACTCCTGTAGAGCCACTTGGAACAAATATCAGAAGAAGATCGTGCGAACCACATGTGGTGAGCAGTTGTCCAGAAGATTGGACGGACAATGTAGTGGAAGAGCAATGCAAAGCATATACCTCCCTAATCTGTTCGTTATCTGCTATTTTTCGAAATCGTTACTGTGCTGTGTGTAACAATGCCTCTAGAAAAGCGATGTGTCTCAAACCTGCATTTCATATTCCATTCTCGGCGCTTCTAGACTGGCGGAATATGAATCAAATTCAACATTGCGATGACGGAGAACTTTATGACCCACTGGCTAACCTCTGCAGAGCTGTAATTGATACAGATAAATGTAAGTAATCACTGGATCCGCCTATTGGATATTTAAAATTCCATGTTCTTAAAAAAGAGATGTCTCGGTAGTTTACTGGAAAAGCTTAGGAATAGTTTCTTCTACTTTAGGAATGTTAGGAATCCATACACTTCTGTATAGTTCAGAAGAGAAACTTATGACTGATAGGAAATGTGATGTAGCTGAACTAGGAATTTCCCGCTTCAGTACCGGCTAAACTGCAACGTATCATCTGTAGCATGTAACCGACAACAGGTACTTACTACGGTAGGTACGGGCTTGGCCCGCCAGGAGTTCCGAGCCACATTCTAGATTGGATTCCTTTAAGAGGTGAGGGCGCATATGCTAAATGTCCAATCAACTTTGGTCCACAAATGTGCTTGACCTCCCTGAAGAATGTCAGGTGGACACCTTTCGTGCGGGTTTTTGATGGGTGACACAATAACCGAGTAATTCCCAACCGCTGATTATCATGTAGTACTTCTATTGGTATCCGCTGATAAGGGTCAGTTCCGGGGAGGGACCACTGCATGATCTGATGCACTTCCGAAGGCGACTGGGACGCTCTGTCTATACAATGGGAGGTATGAAAATAGGGAGAGCAAGGTCCAGGCTAGGACTCACTTAAGCTAGGGTAGCGCCCAAGATATGAGTATGCCATCGGAGACATTTGCAGTGGTGGAGGATATCATCACCATAGCACCTGAAAACAGTGGTCCTCGCTACTTAGTAATCACTAGAACAGAGGAAGGAAAGAACTTTACTGGGTGAATTCATTCATTACACAGAAAGTTCTTGACAAAATAGCTGGCCCAGTGAAAAACTGCATTAGATCTGGCAACGACACCCGCATGGTCGAAGCTAATTCAGCATCTCAGGCAGCTACTATACTAAAAGCGAATTTACTGGCCAGCTATCCCATACGTGTAGAGATGTAAAGGGCACTGAACTCCTCTCGTGAAGAAATTAAGGGAATTTTCGCCAAAGATAAGCGTGAGCCTGAGAATAATTTAGAAGTTTTGATATCGAAATTTTATGCTTCGACGTTTTTATAACCTTGTTTTAATTCTGGCTTTCGACTATCTGTTTGGTAAATATATAAATACACACATACACACCTCCCTTTTTACTGTTATGTTTATTTTATAATGAAATTTATATGTGACTTTTGTCATGATCATTTTATAACGATGTTGAAGACCTAGTATTTCAGCAGCTATAACGTACAAATTACCTCCAGCGAAGTTTGGCACTTGAGATAGAAAGTGAGAATGACAAAGAATACTGTTTAGTTGTTGTCCATAAGACACTTTTATATGGGCTTCCTAAACTCGGCGCTGCATATATTTGAAACATGCGAGGATGCACGAGCAAACTCATTTATGCTGAGGTATGAAGATTAATATTATATTATAATTTTATTGGATTCTCTGCATACAAATACACACTACGTAGATGACATATTTAAAGCTTCGAAACGCCACTACTTACTCCCTTCGTCCAGTCCCTGAATACCAATACAACAAGAACAACATCAGTAATAATATAATAATAGTGATAGTAAGAATAAGAATGCCATAGTTCAACCATAATTATTAATATCATCCAGGGTGGGACAAATATCTTCAAAACCAACCATTCATGTGCTCAGAGCCAGTGATAAAGTTCTTTACCTTTATTCTGAAACGCGTGGTCCGCAAACCTCTGTACCACCGATCTGGATGGGCCAGGCGGTTACGTCTGTGACCCACATTCGGGGAATCCCGGGTTCGATCCCCTTCCTGAACCATGGGCTTTTAGCAGGTTTCCCCGGGTCACCACGCAATTGCCTATCCCTCCATTTGGTTACATTAATCATTTCATTTCACTCTTCACCTCGTTAGGTTTGTTTCAGAGTTGGAGGCTTGGAGAGCGACGCAGTAGCAGGAATTCAGGGGGAACAAATGCACAATGAAAATCTCGTCCCCCAGATTGGACAGCGAACCATTGGTTTCCGGCCCCCACGGGCTCGAACAAGCCCGAGGGGGGAAGGGGGGCTTAGCCAGTCTTCGCCGGGTTGCTTCTAATTGGGAACATGCAGGGACTCCTACCACCGGCTCTGTTGTGTCAACCTTCCGACCGCCTTTAAGATTCATCCTCCCGGGAGTGCCCCAACAGGAGCATAGGCACAAGAAAATCGCATTTAGGTGGAGGCACTGTCCCCCTCCACAAGTTGCCACTAGATAGGTAATTACGTTCCAACTAGTGCGGCGAAACACAAACTGAAATGCTATAGTATGCTACAGTCATTTTTCTTTAACTTATATAAAAGAGCTAGAGCTTATTTTCCATTGTGCATACATTATACATAATTTAATTGCAAACTTTCGTTACTTCAACAACTTGAATTGAATTAAATGTCTTCTATGTTACAGATGCAGAAAATGGGACAGAAGCTCTTGGCTCCTGCAGTAAAGTGAGTTACTCTCAAGATGAGTACCAACTGACAGAAGATAACTCCGCTGTGTATGTCCCTGTACATAATAAGACATACTACGAGCACCAGTTCCTGATCCACGAAGATTTTCTCATCATTTGTGTTCCAGAGGATACTGAGAGTCACTTCGCACCAGAACTTGGCTACTTCACGGTGATAGGTCTATCACTGTCCATTCTGTTCCTTGTGCTCCACCTCAGCGTCTTCTTCATGGTACCTAAGCTACGCAACTTCTCGGCGACCAACCTCAGCTGCCTCTGTATATCTCTGTTGTTGTTGTATTGCAGCTTCATTGTGAGTGAGTCCATGATGGCCCGAACTTCTGGTTGCATCATTTTGGCTTTACTCATACATTACAGCCTGCTGGCATCGTTCTTCTGGATGCTTACTATCTCGTTTGATATATTTCGAGTGATGAAACAGGCTACATCAAAACTGATCGTATCTAAAGGTAAGAGATTCTTACTATATAATTCACTGATGTTTTAGCAAGGCGAGATAATACATTGATCCTGACCAGAATAGCGCTTATCTCCTGATATAGCATTGCGGTGGACTGAACTTAACAGTTATTCAAATGACCTAAAGAATCCAATAATGACTTTCAGTGACCTTCATTGACTTATCTCCTTGCACATTATTTCACTTAGACCTTATCACTGAATGTTGAATTAAGATACGTTATGAACACCTTTTGTAAGCTTTCAAATTGGCAAGTCCTTTATCCACTGATACGGGGTTACTCAGAGAGAAGAATCTTTCAATATACACGGAAGATACTGGGGCATGCTTAAAGCAACAAATAATAAGGGTTTCCACCCTTTCGTCATCGAGGGAATACTTCCTACCTGACAGTACATCAGCAATCTTGCAATTGTGTCATATCCACTGCTCTTGTTCAACACATTTTACGTTTCAGGATTGGTCCATTCCCCTTCCACACGATTTAAACTAGCTGAAACTGATTTCACCAATTGTATTTGATTCTTAATTGCGCAGAAATACTTGTTTTCATTTCGACAAGCTAAAATACAAATATACCTGAACCACTAACTTCTGCTCTGTGAAGACTGCATTGTAACAACAGAGTTGGCGTTACCCTCAAAGGTGGCAGTTAGATTCATGAATAATGATAATGATAATGATAATGATAGTGATAGTGATAGTGATAGTCACAGTGATAGTGATAATCATAATCATAATGACAATGACAATAATGATGATAATGATAATGATGATAATGATAATGATGATAATGATAATGATGATAATGATAATAATAATTTTTTGGAGGGAGTGCAATTTGCAATCTGTAATCCGTAATGTTGGACAATAACAGCATATAAACCTCTAGCGCAACTTCCCATGAAGGGCCAAGACTTGCTGCCTAGCCGTTGCGACCCCCACCTCTTCCCACTGCAGGCGTCATTGGTGGGATGCAGTACTGTAGGGTGGGACGTGGTCAGCGCTCCGAGAACTCCCGGCCAATTATCCGGCCTCCGCGACTTGAGGCTGCCACTTCTCCATCAAGTAGCTCTTCTATTGGTCCCCCCAGGACTTACGAGGCTGAGTGCTCCCCGTGCCGGACCTCCCAGCGGGGGAAAAATCAACTGCGCTACGGAGGCGGTCAATAAGAGCATACACAGGAGTGAGTTTGTTCCCTGGAAAATGAAGTCCTGTAAGTGAAGTGGAAAATGTTCTAAGACTGCTCTTGCCTACATTCACGCGCTGCACACGGTAGTTGAAGCCTTGGTAATTCCTCTCCGGCTCGTCTTCCCATATGACCAGTTTTACTCCTGTGCGTTCTACAACTCTTTTAACGCACCAAGGGTTATCTACTTACTCCAGTGCCGGACGAAGTGGGCCACCTGGTATAGTTCCATAATATTAATGTCTAGTTTCTTTTGGTTTCAAGAGAAGCTTTTCAGGGATTCTTGTCCACCTGTCAAAAATAATTCTTAACTATGTTTGTTATTTTCCATCTTTCTCGAAAATCGCCACAAATACCGTTGTGTTTACATACACTGATATGTTGGTTAGTATATAAAATGTAAATCTTGAGTTATCTGCAAATATCCATCGGTCTTTATTTCCACATAATTTTATGTAACTGTATGCCACCAAAGGTACAGAAAACGTATGGAAAAACTAAGATGTGTATTATTTATGACAACTTGATTCGCCCACCTCTTTGGTGTAGGGGTGGCGAGTCTGCCTCACATAAAAGAGGTCCTGAATTCAAATTTTGGTTAGAGTGAGTTCCCTAAATAAGATTTCTTCCTTTTCTTGAAAGATAAATGTCTGGTAACTAAGCTCTGTGGATTCCGGGCTCATTTAACAATCATTTTCACCATTAGGTTCATCGTCCATTATGATCTGCTAAGCTAAGAAACATTAAACCTAAAAAGAAAATTAGAAGTACACTGAACAGTTTTGGCCAACATATTTCTTAATAGAAATAGAAAAAATATGCTTTTAATGAATAATTCATGAAACAGTTTTATAAATAAAGGATTGGATGGAAAAGGTGCTGCAAGTACTGCACTACACATTTACCTTTGCTGTGTGCAACTTAAGGGCACGGACATTCATAAGCGATATAAATGAGAGCAGAGGAACTTGCATTCCCTATAGAATAGTATTGTTTGTTTATGTTATTTATTTGCATAATTCAATAGTTTATCTAGCTTAAATAGCAATGTGCAAACAGCTTTTCAACAGTGACTCTCAAGCCATAACTTCTAAACATAGAATATATGTAAATACTAATAGAATGACACATATTCTCTTCCCATGCAGCATATGTAAAGTAAATGTCTTTATATTGCAGGTAAACAACGGATAAGGTTCTGTCTGTATTGCATGGGAAGCTGGCTGCTACCAGCAGTAATTGTGGGGACAGGATTAGCTATGGATAGCTGGTGGTCAGAATCATCCTTTGCACCTGGATATGGACAAGGTGCTTGCTGGCTGAGCCATCCTGGTGCTCTCTTGATCTTCTGCGTGGCCCCTCTCGTTGTAGTGGTGTTTTTCAATGTGTGCTTCTTCTGTTGGACGGCATATCTCATTCACGTGAACAGCGCAGATTCATCAAGTGCCTCCAGTACCCGGAAGGAGTTCCCCCTGTTCTTGCGTCTGGGATTCATCATGGGCATCACCTGGATCATTGGAGTTGTAGCCGCATCAGTAGAAGTTCCAGGTATGCTATTGGCATGAGATTCGCAAGATGTGAAACGTATTCAAGAATCCACTTGAGTTCTAAATAATTTGAAATGTCCAATAAAAATCCTTATGTCCTTGAATGTGAATAAAGCTTTAACCATAAGCAAAGAATCAAGAAACTACTCAGCACGTATCCAAATGTTTGTATAACATGGAATATATGCACAGGATATACAGAGAAACATTTTAATTTCAAGAAGATCTTTACTACAACATATTCTTTTTGTGTTATTTTATTCCTAGCACAATGGGTATAGCTTATAAGTTGTATGCAAATTATCAACTCTGCAATTTACCCTTCAAGATCTCCTTTCTTGGAAAAAATAAAGCTTCCACCACGCCTCCAGATAGTCACGCTGTATTCGGTATTTTCTGGAAGTTTCCCAAACTATTAGTACCAAATGTTGAATATAGCTACCTCAAATCTCTAAACAGCAACGACCCGAATTCTTTCACTAAATACAAATACCTTTGTAGACGCTATTTGGGATTTGATGGCTGACAAAGTAATGGTAGAACATTTTGCGTCAAGAGGTGTCTCTGGTTTTGACGGTTCGTTCCTTGTAATGTGGGGGAGGATGGAAAAAATTAGCTACCCAATCTTTTGTACTGTAACATCCCAATGTCGAAATTGGAGTCTTAGATGTCACACAAGCAAAGTGGACATGTCTAAGAGTGAACAGTGCGAGAATTTACAGTGCCATCACCTCTCTAAGTCGGTCAGGCGAGTCTTTTCGCTGTGTCTTTTTTTAACTCCATAGATGGAGATTGCTAAACAAACTGTTAGAATGCAGAAACAATAATTCCTTAAGATACTGCATCAAGAGATAAATATCTGAAAATAAATACTTGTTGATAATGAGCCATTTTACTTGTGTTGAGTTGTTTCACTAGGCAATGGGCTTCATCCGTGAAGTGCATTCTGGGGAACACTTTACCGTCACAAACAGTTAACGGAACAACTGTTGGGTAAACATCCATTAGCATCACACAGGAGTTGTGATGGTTCTTGCCATTCTGTCCTCTGGTAACATCTCCATGTTATGTCAATACTACTACAGGAGATGCTCTATGTAGTTACAATGCA
The DNA here is from genome assembly GCA_030765045.1 of Tenodera sinensis. NCBI lineage: Eukaryota > Metazoa > Arthropoda > Insecta > Mantodea > Mantidae > Tenodera > Tenodera sinensis. Next base: position 25,778,373 of record CM060972.1, read on the forward strand.
TTCTTATACATGATTCACATTTTCCCTCGGGTTTGGGCATATCCATTGGTCACACGCTCTTGTGACGTGTGCATATTTTCAATGGATTTGGCACACACCAAGGCACGGAAATGTCCCCATAGCCAAAAATCTAATGCATTGAGATCCGACAAACGGGAAGGCCATACTGCTTGACCTCTTTAACCAATCCATCAGTTGGATGACGTCCAACTGTTGTTGCTGTAACAGGCACCTTTTATAAACAACCCTTACTATTAGATTTCCTAACTAAACGTCCGCCTGATTCTTCCACATTTAAACAGATATTCCGATTTAATCTAGCGAAAGTGCTCTTGAACATTCGTAACTGACTACCCGCTTCTCACCATTTCACTAGAATAGAACGTCTCAGCATTTTCTGTTGAAGCATTGATCGGAATTGACCCCTAATGTTTCTCTTCTGGGTTATGACACCTCTAGAACCCAACAGCTTCCTCAGTGACAGTATTATTACATAAGTAGGTTCCTAAGATTCACACTAGAGTACGTGACCGCCATATTTCACCATCGCTTGTGTTCGAAAAACGAATTTTACGACTGAAGTCATTGCAGTTGTCTTTGTCATTCCGTTCTCATTTATGTCAAGAGAAACCTCTCTTAAACAATGCGCCAAGTTTGATTATTTTGAATCCAATTAATTATATATTGACCGACATGTTATTCCTCATAATGCCTTTCCCCACAGAAGGAATTAGCACCTTTGTTGCAAAAATCACCTAATGCAAACTGTAACATTGAATAGAATTTGAGACCTCTCCTGTGAAGAACATAGCGAGGCTTCTGCTGACCTTTAGTGGCAAATTTCGTATTTAACGATTTGTTTGTGCCTGAGTTATGCTATTCACAGATACAGCCACATGCACGTACTGGGGACCTTTTCTTCCATCAATGGCTGTATTTATTCAGTGGGCCATAAAGCACCTATTTTCAATAAAATATTGAAATCGAATTTTTTTGTGTGGAAGGCATAATTTCTACTTGCTAAGTTGTAGACAAATTGAAAAAGTCACCTACTAATGTGATGGAAATTGAATGGGAACACAACAAAATATTATCCACGTTTCGTTCGTTGACACACTTGTCAACTATTTGCATTACTGCGCTCTGAAGTCATTCACGAACCTTTGAGCAGTAAGATATAGATAAAAAATCTGATCTCACATGACTTTCTCTACTCTTGTATTAGCCATTCTTACAAACCCTTTTCCTATTTTAATTGTTAAGGCAGATCATATATATATAAACTCATCACTTAACAAATTGACTGTAGCTGCATAGCGCTATTCGGAAGGCAATCTTCCATCTTCAGGCAATGTAGATAGCTGCAAGCTCTGATTGTCGACTTTTCCTAACGTTGTTGAATCTTCTTCTGCCCTCTGGTGGTGAAAGTTGGAGTTGACTTGAAGTGGAATAGACGACATATTTCGGGTGGGATTCGGAATCGTTCTTCTTTCTTCCTCTGACGACAGTAGTTGCAACATGGGGTCTAAATAGGGCATATCAAAGTTAACAACTTTTTTCTTATTCCTTATGATGTACATTTTTTCCCAAATATCTAAATGAGAAAATTCTTGAATTGATCCTAATAGTTGTATCTCTTCTCCAATATTATGTTGAGAATTCCAGAAATGGTTGGCAACAGCTGATCTATCCATTTGTTTTAGTTTAATATTTCTTTGATGTTCTTTAAGTCTGGCTTTTAAATTTATTTTTATAAATACTTGTGCAATCTGGACAATTGATCTGATAAATGCCAGATTTTTTCATAATATCCACAGAATTAGACAATGGTTTGTTTACAACATTTTTAACTGTAAAGTTATTTTTGTAGGTTAGTTGTATATTGAACGTTTTAAAAATATTTTCAAATTTTTAAAATAATCCTGGATGGAAAGTGAACTTCTTGTAGATAACATCTTTTTTAATTTGTTTCAAGTTTGTATTATTATATAACAGAAATCTTTTACTGGATTTTTTAAACATACTATCAACCAAGGAAGATGGAAAGTTATTATCAATAGCTACTTGATGTATATGTTGCAATTCTGAAGCAAAATGTTTTTTCGATAACGGTACATGAAGAAGTCTGTGTATCAAACATCGGAATACTGCTTGCTGATGTAATATTGGGTTGAAAATATTGTGTTTAATATAATTATCCACATGTGAAGGTTTTCGATAAATATTGAAGGTTAAATTTCCACTATCTTTTGTAATCAATAAATCCAAGAAAGAAAGTTGATGATTGTTTTCTATTTCCATTGTAAATTTAATGTGGTCATCTTGAGAGTTCAATATTTCCAATGATTTATCAATTTGGTCACTTGGAATTATTGCGAATATATCATCTACATATCTAAACCAAGTCTTAAATATCTGTGGGTATGTAGTTTATATTGTTATTTCTAAGAAACTCATGTATAAATTTGCTAATTTTTATTAAAAATTCCTTATTCCTATATCTTCGTCATGTTTGTTGAGATAAACATTTTTACAAATTATCTGATTGCTTATTTCCTTGTAAATGCAAGATAAATGCGGGAATACAGTAGGGTTTGAGCCATAGTCAAATCTTTTAAAGCTTTGAGCTATAGCCAACTTAATGTTCCACAGTATATATTAAAAAATCTTAAGATGTTTATCTCTAAGAAAGTCATATATACCACAAAGACAATACAAAAAATGTGATTTTCTGCATTCACATGACTCTCTCTACTCTTGTCTAACCGTTCTTACAAACGCTTATTTCCGTATCTTCTTCGTGTTAGTTGAGCTGAACATTTGCAGAAATTATCTCAGTGCTTATTTCCTTCTAGGAGCAAGGGAGATATAAGAATTCAGTAGACTTTGAATGATAGTCAAATATTTTAAAACTTGCAAATTCCGTTCTCTTTCCACAGTTAACGTATAAAGAAATGAATAACAAATTTCCATTTGACATTCTCCTAAACTCACGCAAATAACAAGGAATATTTCTGAAATGGCCCACTCTAAAAAAAAAAATTTATTTATACATAAATTGTGTGTTTTAACAAGATCTACATTTTTTGTACAGTAAGATTTGGTCTGTCCCTTATGGTTTACGAGTTATGCAGAAGTCATCCAGAGTAAATACGGGTACACGGGCTATAGCCAGAAAATTCAAGATATACTTTTCATTTGGCATAGAAGTATCTCAAACATATGACATTTTAATCAAAATCGGAGTCATTTTCAATAAAATAAAATTATTCGAAAAATTTTCCATGTAAAGGGTAGTTTAAGGTGAAGCAATTTTCTTCAAAATTTTAGTGTGGCATCCTTGAAAGACATTAAACTTAAATGCCAACTTTGGTTTTTAACCTAGTTTTCGTTTTTGAGTTATGTTGTCTACAGACTGACACACACACACACACACACACACACACACACACACACACACACACACACACACACACACACACGGACCTTTTTCTAAAAATGCTTTTTTTTTTGGATTCAGTGTACCTCAAAACATATTTCGGGTGAAATCTCGACATCGAATTTTTGGGTGGAATACAATACTTCCCCTACTTTACGTAGCATAGAAAGCAAAAATGTTTTTATTTCATTTTATTTTTTATTTTATTTTATTTTTTTTTCCGGTGAAATCTCGACATCGAATTTTTGGTTAGAATAGCATACTTCCTCTACCTACCATTAGAGAAAGTAATAATTAAAAATCTTATGTGTTGCACTCACATGGCTTTCTCTACTCTTGTACCAAACATTCCTACGAAATCCTATTCCTATATCTTCTTCGTGTTAGTTGAGAAAAATTTGCACAAATTGCTTATTTCCTTGTAGGTGCAAGGGGAATATATAGGCTTTGAGTAACAGTGAAATATTTTAAAGATTTGAGATCCCGTTCTCTTTGCATACGTAACATGTAAAAAAATGAACAATGTTGCATTTCACGAGTTTTCCAAAACTGACAGAAATAACAAGGAATATCTCCGAAATGGTTCACTCTACAAAAAATTATTTGTACCTAAATTGTGTGTCTTAGTGAGATCTACATTTTTTGTCGGATAAGATTTTGTCTATCACTTACCCTTTACGAGTTATTCAAAAGCCATCCAGAGTAAACAGGACTACATAGGCTACAGCCAGGATAGTAAAAATATGCATTTCATTTGTCATACAAATATCTTAAACAGACGGCATTTTAATCAATTCATTAGAGCCATTTTCAAGAAAATCAAAATTTTCGATACATTTTCCATGTGAAGGATAGTTTAGGGTGGGGATATTTTTTTCAAAATCTTCGTGTTTCATCCTTGAAAGACATTAAACTTAAATAACGACTTTGGTTTTTCAGCGTATTTTTGTTTTTTTGAGTTATGCTGTCCACAGACTGACACACACACACACACACACACACACACACACACACACACACACACACACACACACACACACACACACACACGGATCATTTTGTAAAAATGCTTTTTCTGGATTGAGGGGATCTCAAAACGTATTTTCGGTGAAACCTCAACATCGAATTTTTGGGTGGAATACAATACTTCCTCTACTTATCAGTAGAGAAAGTAAAATACTTTTTATTCTATGAAAATAGGGCTTATATAAAGGGGTTGAGTACCCTCATTGTCCAACACGATTTCAAAATAAACATCTTTAACCTTAAAATGTAGGAAAGATGTGAATTTGGTCTGATAGAGAATTACCTTCAGATCCCGAAAAGAGGGCATAGCCCTAAAAGTTAGTGCTCCCAAAATTGTAAATGATAATTTATTTACTACTCACATACTTGTAGCTCAGGTATATGTTGTGCAAACTCACCTGAAAAACAAATACCACAATTAGATAATGGTCTTATTTTTGTTGGAATTTCAACATTTAATATATTACTCACACAAACACACACAGACATGTGATATACCTTTCAATAAAAGGGTCTTTCTCCTCAACGATAAGACGCGATACATCTGCGCAGGCGCGCTGGAACTACAAACACAAATTAAAATGTCTCCCATACTGATATTTCACTAACACTGGATCCCATTTATTTTACAAACTGCAGAAACAAATATTAAAACGTATACTTAGCGTATAACAACAACACACTCTGAGCAAGCCAAGAATATGCAGTAAAAGGTCGCAAAAGGTCTAACTTACTATCTCACTCGCATCCGTGTGGATAGCTAGCTAGCACTTACAGTCCCTTAGGTTTGTCTGACCAGGTGTTAGAACTGCCAAAGCTGTCCAGCTATTAAGGAAACATCTAATATTCACCTAAGAAACACACATAAAACTCAGTTTTTATACTATGACGCAAGCAGAGCACCAGTTTATTAAAGTTTAAGGGTTTCTAGTGGGGAGTTGCCACGGTACTGGTATCTGGTAATGGATGACGTGATTTCCAATCTTATCTTGAAAAAATATAGGAAAATTTTAGGTTCCTATTTTATAAACCTTTGCTACCTGTTACCTGCCAAAGCCTCGATGATCCAAAATTCTCGTTCCTACCTGTGTTGGGGGCATGCGCTGAGAAGCTTTCAGATTTTATAAAATAAGGAAGGTCTGGCATTCATGGGCTGTTGGGCTATATGTACTATCGCCGGTCCCTTAAGCATTTCCACGAAAACTTCATGTGCGCATCTTTCATTTGAGGACTACAAATATCTCTAAGAGTTTAATATAATTGATTGCACTTGTACATTAATTTAACAATTAGAAATAATCATAACGAATTGTGTCAAATCCATTAAATTTTATGACGGTCTTATTCACATTCTTTGTCAGTATATTTGGATTACAGCAGGTTTATGAACGCAGTAGGCCGCGGTCCAGTGGATTTCATTGACATTTCGCCGCCAGCTCCGTCAGGCATCTTCAGAGGTGACTCTATGCTGGTTAACAACCAGAGCTGTTTTGATTGCTTGTGTTCTTTATTAATACAACTAGCCTGGTGGTGATACAATGGGTTCCGGCTTACAGGCTAAAATTTTCATCGCGTACACTGAGCTAAACTTGTAGTTGTAGAGTGTTGGTGCGGCCGAACTTAGCTATTGGCGAGAGGGACGATCTCCTTGTCTCCAATTGGTTGCTCACGCCTATAGTGCATAGTTCGGCCGCTCCAACTGGACCGCACCTCCGTTCGTGGGGAAGTCCTAACCAACGAAACTAACGAACCCAAAATATTTTCCAACAGTATCCTACCTGCCTAATTTCGCATATTCAGCTGCGTATCGGCTCGGCACTGTGGTATTGACCCGCAACCGTGGGAAACAACTCCCATCGACAGGACATCCTCTGTTCTCTGACCAGCATGGGGTCACTTTCTCTGAATATCAACCTGACCAGATTACAAGCTTGGAAACTACATTCTGCTATATTTTGAGTATCTTTCAGTACCCACACTTTGTTTGCACGTTATAGTTACTTAAAGTCTACTTAAAACAGATGTAAAAATGATTTACTTCTTTTTCTGCAGGTCTGTGGCATCTTTTTGTAATATTCAATACACTTCAAGGGTTGTTTATCTTCATTGCCTTCACATGCACCAAGAAAGTGTGGAAGGAAATCCAAAATACGATACAGAGGCATAAGAAACAATCGACATCATCTGCTGCAACTGAGAGTAGCACCAACACGAGCTCTTTGGAGCTAGCAATGCAGGACCACCAACCATGAAAAGATGCTGGAAAGTCATTCTGATATCTTATGTCTCATCTTCCAAATGTGCAATTAAACGGAAAGTGAACACTGTGACATAGAAATCGCAAAAGAAAACTGCGGTGATGTTCCTAAGTAACCAAAATCAGATTACATCAATGTTATCGTGTTTATTTATTAATCTACAAAAAATGAAATCTAAGGTATGTTAGGCTCACAAATGATGTACAACTTAACTATTTACTTTTTACAAAACAATCAAACATTAAAGTTGAATCAAACTAATTTTAACAGGAATTAGAAGAGATACAAATGTCAACAATGATTAAAATATGTAAGTACATATTCAATGAGCTTATAAAACTTAAAGAGGTTAATTTATTGAGAAACAAGCTGTTTAAAGGCTTCTGAAAGTTTTTAAAGCAATACATGAACTATATTGTAGTGATATATTAAAAAATAGCTATTTCTTTCAAAAGGGGGAAGATAAAAAATAATGTGTTATACTGCTTTATTGTTTTCTCCACAGATGCAAAATGTGTGATTTGTTGCAACCATGAGTGTTTAAAAATATGCGCTACAACTTATGTGACCTGACATTTTCGATTAGTCTGTTCTATTGGATACTCGAACGGTTGTTTATTAAGTTTATGCAACGCTAGTATTATAAAAAACGCCTTTGTAGTGGTCAAAATAGGGCAGAATTGGGTCATTCTGGTGCTATGCCATGGTGTTGCTTAGTAATAAATCAGCTGAAACGTTTGCATTTATAATCAATTACATTGAAATTCCCTCTTAACCCACAGGATTCTAAGCCTTGTATAATATGGCTCTTTTGAGTTTCTTTTAGTTGATTGACAGTAAGAAATCTCTTTTTCTCAAAGAGGAAACAGTTGCTTTATATAAATAGCTATTATTATACAGAAGGCAATGCATATTATATACAGTTTCAACCGAAATCTTCATTAATTGATATGCCAACGTGAGTTACCATTAATGTAACACTCATGCTGGCTATTAATATAGTTACTCATGCTTTTAAATGAATCTTTCGTTTCGTTTGATCAATGTAGAAAGTACTAGAACTGCAAATATTATAATTTCATATTTTCTTGACATGGTAATTGGTATCCAATACAAAGCTTGTCTTCTCCTCCCACAAAATTTAGTAATAATCTCTCTCATGTGATTACTTATACTTCTAGCAGTGCTTCAGTTTCCTCATATAATGCTAAAGGAGTTTCTCCTACAATCGGATTATTATTCTGTTCATACATTTTATAAATAAAAAGCTTGGTGTTATATGTCTATATTTTTCTATGTCTTATAGTTTATTTTCACATGCCTTCTACATACATTTTTACAAAAGATAATTTTTTATCTACCTCATGCTAATCAAGACAAACCATTGCAGAAATAGTTTGTGAGGAATATTGTTTTAAGTACAAGGGGGTTGAGCTAACCGAATCGATGGTCACGCGTTTTAGTGACGGGGGCCCTTAAATTGCCTTGTACAATCCTGGGCATATGTTAGTGTACGGTATTGACACATTATACCTATATATGCATTTTATATTACATACATAATATTACTGCATTACAGACATGCTAACAAAAATACTCACATTCACATATTACTATTTCTATTACGAATTATTGTTCACCTTCAGCATTTACATACACTTGTAGTCTACATGCCATACTCAAACATACTCTTGTGCACAATTTGTTTAGCTTGACCAATTTCTTCACCTCTCTTATGTACTGAATCATTTCATCAACAGTATGCAGTGTTGTTTCAAATACCTTATCTTTAACAAAAAACTCCCGAAGCTATGGGAGTAATATATGTATTTAGGCTTTCACGGCCGGTGTTTTGATTATTCGAAATGTTCAGATCTTCCGGGCTTGCAGGCCGTGGTCTAGAAGTCATGGTAGATACCAACGTTTCGCCAAGTATGATGCTAAGCGCAGTACTTGGCGAAACGTTGGTATCTACCATGCCTTCTAGACCACGGCCTGCAAGCCCGGAAGAACTAAACATTTCGAATAATAAATGGGAGTAAGTTCTGCAGAACTTAGTCAGTATCCACCCGTTTCGAAATACATCTAGAAGGCGTCGCACAGTTAGCGCATAGAGAGCAGAAGCTACATCTTGCTGGAAATAGAAGCCATTATTACCTTGCTGAATTCGTACTTGTGGTATCACAATCCTTAAGATGTTGATGTACACGTGTTGGTCTACACTTGTCCTCAATGTTGATAAGTCCAACGTCTGCTTTACATGACAGGGCTGCCCACACTTTAACGCCGGGCTGATTCAGCTGTTCCTCAAGGGATTTTCTGTAGAGTAATAGACGCAGTTATGTCTATTTAGAGCACACGACAGTTTAAAATGTGCTTTGTCGGACCACACAATTTTTGGAACAATTCCATCACCTCCATACCCTTCATTCAAAACAGCTTCACATAACTGTAAACGACGATATGGACCATCCTCAGGTAAATCATGTATCAATCTTGGTCCATACATTTTCAATTAAACGTAACATCATACAACTCAAAGATCTGCATGAGGTGTTCAGTCCGTGGCCACTCTTTGCTTTGATTTATGTCGGGCAAACGTTTGAGCAACTTGTATTGCATTTACAGAAGTTGTAACAGTGACTGGTCGACCACCTTTTGGTGTACTCGTATTACTAACAGACCCTGTCTGATGAGATTTGTTGCGTAGCCTGTAATTGTGAACCTGGTGGAGGTGTTCAAATTCTTCACACCATGTCTCTCGAATCGTTTGCAATTTCCGTGTTCCAGTAATGTTCCAAAATCCAGATTCGTTGATCTTTAGTTAAACTACCCGCCATTGTGATTCGAGAACAAACGAATGGACAAAAGACAAATTCAATAAGGCTGTGAAACTTAAAAATGCAATAAATAGCCATAAAAATCAAAATTACTCGTCTTATCCATTAAACTGACTAATGATACAACTGTATATCTATATATGTCCATTCCTGTAGTTTCCATGACCGCGAGAAACAGCTGAATAGTGACAGGAATACAAACATTGAAATGAATTGCATGTTTTAAAGAGAGCTACTTATTTGTGTAGCGCGCTTTTTCTACTTCTACAGATTTGTCAGTTCTAAGAAACTTCTTTTGACTGGAGAGGACTTTAAAGGCTGTTGCCAGGAAATTTAAGTTATAAACGTGGTCCTGTAAATACCTTAAATACATGTAATTGTAATAAAAATAGTTAAAGCGAGTTTTAAGGCAATAAAAATTAATGAAAGTTTGTCCAATGAAACGAACGGTTTGAGTTGGGAGAGAATTTCTTGAAAATCTTTGTGTCGCATCCTAGGAAGATAAACTTAAGTACCAAGTTTGGTATTTATCCCAATTTTCGGTCTTGGGTTATGTTTTTAATGAACAAACATACACGAGCACACATTTATGTATTTGGTCCTTTTGTAAAACTGATATTTCTAGATATAGAAAACATTTATTCTATTGAAATCTCTAAATGGGATTTTGAGTGGAATACAATACCTTCACTAACTACTGAGTACATGGCAGAAAAAGCAAAAGCAAACACAATATGGCAATGCAGTAAGTGAATTTGTGGTGTTTAGGGGCCCGTCAACAACTGGGTCATTAGGGCCCGTTTGCAATGTAAATAACTATGCAAGGCTCCATGTCATTGTACGGCTAAGTAATATGTACCTAACTGAAAGCCATAATTTTAATTTATTATACAGCCACAGTGCTAAGATTGCATAAAATATTGCAGGCAACTTGTGTACATCCTTCACTGTCGCTAGATCAGGTATGGAGTAGAGGGATGACAGGAATGCAAATCCTGGCCAACTCTTTTTCCGGTTGTTTGTTTACCTATACGCATGCATTCACGAACAACGTATGTTTCGGCAGAGACATGGTGTTTTGGCGTTGTGGTTACGTTACGTACATTTCCTTTTGGCATGGCAAACACAAATGTTAATTACTTTCTCAATTACGTATAGAAGCACGAGAAGTATTGTATTCGACCCAAAATTTCGAAATATATATTTTGAGACCCCTGAATAAATTAAAAAAAGTGTGTGTGTGTGCGTGTGTGTGTGTGTGTGTGTGTGTGTGTGTGTGTGTGTGTGTGTGTGGGTGAGTGGGTGGGTGGGTGGGTGTATGGGTGGGTGTGTGGGTGTGTGAACAGCATAACCAAAAACGAAAGGTCGGATAAAAACCAAAGTAGGTGTGTAAGTATAGTATGCTTTAAGGATGCAACAGATAGATTTTGAGGAAAATTACTCCACCTTAAACTACCCTTTACGTGGAGAATTTGTAGAAAATTTTCATTTTCTCAAAAATTGGTCTAATCATTCTGATTGAAATTCCATATTTTTAAGCTACTTATGGCAAATGAGAATTATATTTTTGTTTCTGACTATAGCTTATGTAGTCGTGTTTATTCTTTATGACTTTTCTTTAGCTGCTAAACTGTAAGAGATAGACCAATTCTTACTATACAAAAACTGTACATCTCGTTAGCACACACAAGTTATATCCAAATGCGCTTTTTGTGGAGTGAACCATTTCGGGGATATTCCTTGTTATTTGTGTGTTTTGCAATATTTAACTTTTCTCAAATTGAAGGTCATTATTCACTTTTAATCTCTTGGTCGTGCAAAGAGAAGGAAATTTCAAAGCCCTCACATAGCGACCAGCTTTAAAAGATTTCACTATCACTCAAAGCCGACGTACTATATTCCCCTTTCTACAAGAAAATTAGTAATAAAATAATTTCTGCAAATGCTTATTTCAACTAACAAGAGGTACAAGAGCTTGTTAGAATAGATAGCAGAAGAGCAGAGAAAGTTAAGTGACAGCAACACACTTTTTTTTAGGAACGCAAAAGTACTTCTGTTCTCATTCGACTTTAAAGTATATTTTTAACTTCTTTTGCGACATGACTTCACCACTGACACAATGTGAAGGACTGACCGGTTCTCTGAGGTAGATACATAACAGTGGGGGCGTGATCTGGTAGCTAGTCGTGTGTGGCGGAGTGGATGGTGTCAAAAGTACGATGTAAGGGAAATGACAATCAATCTGCAGTCCTTAAATGTGGTTTTGTGCACTTATACTAAGGTAAGAAAATAGCTTACATCCCTTCAGGGCAATGATTTCCTGCTCTTTTTATGATAGATCAGTATAAATTCCCAAGGCGAGTAGGACCATCAGACATTTTACCCTTAGCTGTCTTTTCTCATAAATCTTTTCATCAACTTATATCATTGGCTGTGATTTTAACCCCATGGCGGCAACTTTTGCATATTTGGCGGTCCATGGCCAGAATGGCCATCTTTTTCTAGCTACTCGTACCTCTTCGTCTGACCATCTGTGGTGACCACTGCTTGTTTCCACTGTCCCAAAATGTAGTTCCAAGGGCACATCTTCTATAGTCCATCCCAATTTCCACGCAAGTCGTGCGCGTATTGCTGCGTTTCCCTTCATTCTGTTGATTTTGGTACTTTGTATACTATTTTGTGCCTGATGTTCAGCATTTTCCGTTCCATTTTTCTCTGGCACACATACATGAGTACTGGTACCACGCATGATTTCAGGACTTGTATTTTCAGTTTCAGATAGTTGTTTATTAGGTTGTTGTGTAAGCTCCAGAACTGTCTCTAGGCTGCGTTGATTCATCACTTCCTCTTTGCCTTGGTGTTTCCCACCAGCGAAATACTTTGTGCTAATAAGTGTAGGACTGCACATTTTTCATAGTTTTTCCTTCCAATGTTATTGGTAATTTTCAGGATTTATCGTCAACATCATCTTTGTCGAGCTCGCCCATAACCTTGTTCTTTGCTGATAATATTTAGCTCTTTGAGCACGGTATCTAACTCATTTACTGACTGCACGAAGCGTATGTGGGGCAGTCTTCTTCCATTTATATTGAAGCCTTTTTGTTTATCGTCCCAGTTTACTGTGCGGAATGCAATTTCCTCTAGGAATGTGAAAAACTTAGATAAGATGGGTCCGCTTGCTTTCCTCCTCTTTTCAGTTTGAATGTGTCTCCATTGATACGGGTTTTTATTCTGTCGCAGCTGTCACTGATGTATTTGCTTTCTATTTCCTAGCTTGTGATGATTTTTTTACTTTATTGTGGTCAATACTTGATGTAGTATAAAATGCTTACATACTAATCTCGTCTGTAGCTGCCTGTCTTTTCTATTATCTGTTTTTTTTTTTTTTTTTTTTTTTTTTTTTTTTTTTTTTTTTTTTTTTTTTTTTTTTCCATTTGGTGGTGGTCGATGTATCCTATTCTTCTGGCTGGTTTTGATCTAGGATCTTGGTTAACCAACCCGCAATTATTTGTATGAACACTTTATAAAGAAGGCTTAGTTCCGAAGTTGCTGGCATTATTATGTTCTTTTGCCACAGGATTGGTATCTCTTGCGTCTGTAGTAGTTTTGCTAGCGTTTCCGCCCCCTCTCCATTTCAGCGTAAATTTATGATCGTTCCTACCAAGGGCATTTCATTTGTTTCTTACGTATATGTCCCATTCTCTTGGTACTATGGGTGACTGTTAAACCTGCTTCTCTTACGAAGTAGTATGTTTGATAGGGTTCCTTGTAGAATGTTATTTAAGGCTTGCATGATGGTTATTTTTGATATGCCATTGCTCAAATATCAAATTCATTTAATTTTTTGTTGTTGCATTTGGAGTCAAGAAAATATTCGTTGTTTTCATTCTTCAGAGCGAAAACTCTAATAGCTTATCCCTTCCCTGGTTTCTTCTGTCGCAACCATAGGGGCTAGCAGTTCCTTTTAATCTTTACATTTACATCCTATTTTACAGCACAATTAAGACCTCATAAAGCTGTTCCAGCTCTTCCCTCGAGCTTGCTCCATTTAGATGATCATATTGCGATTTTATTGATTTAAATTCTCAGATTTTCGATTTGTTCGTTTATTCCAAAGTGTTCTTCATTGTGATGTCGAATTTTCCAGCATATTTTAAAGCTTACTCTCTTCTGTCCTGCGCCACATCATGAGTAGCCCTCTGACGACTTGACTTAATCCTAAACTAAATGTCAACATTTTTGGAGTATGTCCTAACCCTAATTCCGTCTCCTATTTCAACAGTGTCCTCCTCTGTTTATGAGCTCATTTAGTTTTGTGTTCCAAACTGTGATTTGTAGTGTTTTGGTGCTGTGCTGGTCGTCCTTTTTGCCACTGGACGCTTGCAGCACCGTAATTTCTCGTTTATCTTTATCTTCACATATCCTGCTTTGACTTCGCTTGTATTCTGTGGTTGTCTGTAACTCTTAGGCGTAATATTGCTTCGAGTGGTCTTCCTTCTTTACCAATATAATTTTCCAAGTATTATTGTATAGTATCTTCTCCTTGCGCAGCACTTCAATTTAAGCTTTCGAAGTTTAGCATTTTCAAAATAGTTAGGCCTCTGACCTTCCGTACTTGCTAAGTGGCATGTGTTACAACTTATGCTAACTTTTTTTAACTTCTTTCTGTAGTTTATGTTGATTTTCCAACATTTCTAGGCGTTTTATTATTAAGTAATTATTCAATCTCGCTTCTGTTAGCGTTGCTATCACTTTATCAGCCGTAGAAGCCGTGTTTCGATCGTTGATAGCACTTTATTCATCGTTGTTTCAATTTACCTATCTGCTGCATATAATATTCCTCCTATTTATCATCCTTCGCGTACAGCTCTTCCTTCGGCACCTTTATTTCTCCTCTGAGGCCGCCATTCTAGTGTTCTATTTCTGTAATTTGTTATAGGAGGTTATAGGAGAATCTTGCCATTTCCTTATTGGTTTGTCCACCTTTTTCTAGTTTGCTTTTTAGTTGGCTCTTGCTTCCACTTAATTTTCCAGATTTACATGGTATTCTGTTGCTCCTTCTTCACGTAGTTTCACATTTACATACTAGATATCTCTTGGTACAGTGCTGTGTTTTTTGGCTCTCTGCACAAGGTTTCCTATAGGTGATTTATCTTTTCCTCTGCATAGTACTATATCTACACCATTTCCGTTCCAGCTTTGTGCACTGAGGGCTCAGATTTTGTTTCCTTTTGTTTCATGTTTCGACTGTGTTTTCGATGCCTCACTATTGTTTTTTGTGTGTTTCTTTGCCTTTCAGATTGTTGACCAAACTGTTTTCACGTCCGTCAATAGAGCACTACAAAAATTATACATTACCTGACAATTCACATACACTACATCTTATGCAGAAATCTGCAGCTTAGTACATCTGGCCAAAAGATTGCATAATTATACTTAAGGAATCAACAAAGCAAAATTTTTTTAATCAATTGTTTTTAAACAATAGCATTTACGTCTTAATTCCAGCCTCTTGGAGAGAATTCCTGTATGGCTAATCAGGGCACTATTATCTGTTCCAGCTGCTCGCTCCTCGGAACTGCACTATTCCACCCGCCTGCAGGCACCGCTGAAACCATACGGGCAGCGGTGGCATGCTCCTTCTCCACTTTATTACAGCGGCCGTGCACGTCCGGCCAGGTGTTTTCTACAAGTTATCCGCATTGGAGTGGGTACTTCCCTTCCGGTGTTCTGAGATGAACTTGTATTCCTAGAGTCTCTGGACCCAATAAGCTATCTGACCTTCTGGCTATCTAAAAGCTGAACAGCAGACAACTGAAGGGCTCCGCGATGTTGGATAAGTCTCTCACCGGCGGTGGTAGCTGTATAGAACAAGAAAACTGCGCAACTCTTCTTTATTCTTTGGGGCGAGGCCAGTCGCTCACAGCCCCAGCCTTATCCGGATATTTAGCTAACCCTATTGGTGAGACAACTTAGTCCAAGTAGTGAACCTTCTTGTTAAAAAGCTGGCAATTATTCGGTTCAGTCCAGATTGGCTATGCATGGCAGAAACCAAATGGCATGACTGTTAACTTTCAGGACTTTGGCCCATCCATAATGCTATTTTCTTCTCGTTTCTGGAATCTAGAATCACATATCAGTACTCCGACTTCAAGGTCAACGTCGACAACCATGACATACCGGCAAGAGTGTCCAGGGTATGAACAATCCGGGCCACGCAGAAACGAAGTTGGATGCTCATTTTGTTCACCAGGACTACAGAATAGCAACAATACTCTCAAACACTTCAGTGATTTCATTAGAGCTTATGTTCCACAGCATGTCGCATGTCTATGCTTGCTTTGCCAGAGAAACACGTCGAGGTACTGCAGAATAGGGCATCTTCGGTGTAGATGTGTGGAAGCACTCGGTCAGTGTAACCGCAAACGTCGTTCCTTTGACTGAAGACTGACTGGTAACGTCCAAGTAGATGTCACATTCTCTCCAGTTATTCTCCACTCAGATGCTTATATTGCACCAAACGGCTTATGATTCGTCGTATGATGCCATACTCAAAACTAGCTAGCACTTATAGGGATCCCTTTTACCTTCCATGCACCAATTGCTGTCAGATGGGTTCAGCCGCCTCACAGGCACTTCCTTCCGAGAAGGCAACAATCCCCTGGCGACGACTAATACGACTAAGGCTGTGGTTCGGTACAGCCCTAGGTTTCTCGACTATTGCTCATCCAGGCGGGCCTTGCCCTCGTCGACTGAGTGTGGAAAGGCCCTCAGCAAATGTCCTGGCTGCCCACACACCCAGCACACACCAATGGAACACTCCCTTCGTCGTCCATGGGTTTTTTCTCTGTCCCCGTCATTTTGGATTCTCCTGGTCTTCGAAGTCGGTCCAGTTGTTACCTTGGTAATCTTCATCTTCAGCACGGCCATCAGCACATCCTGAATGGCTTTGTAATCATTGAACTGATATATTTGGGTGTGACGCACCCCGTCGGCAAAAGGGGTCTTCTTGGGATAGGTATTAATCACCGAGCTTCATTAGCGCCGCGGGGAATTCCTGCAGCGTTCCGGTCTGTAGAACCCTCACTTGAGATGGCTGGATAGGCTGCGGCCAGATCGTGGCTTCCGAACCGGTTTTCAAGAGGTCCATAGAGATCTTTGGACGCCACTGATGTAGGAATTACGATCAGTACTTCTACCGCTCGTCCCTGGAGGCCAGCTACCAGTTTTCAGCTTACTCTTGCGTTGACCATCGGTTGTGTGTGTGACGGTGAATTACCGGTGGAAGACTTTAAAGATTGCCGTCCCGTCGTATTTGGGTGGCTTGTGGCCTGCGTACGTTGTGTCACGTCCTGATGCCTTGAACTTCAAGATGTTAAGTTGCTCGCTAAACATTTTTTCCACCCTGGCAAATCTATCAGGGCGCTAAGCCGTTCCCCGAGTCTTCCAGGGCGTTAATGCGTAAATCAAGGTCTTTCATCTTTCCGGTGAGCTCCTCCATTCCTGTTTTGAGACATTCCGGAATTCATTTCTTTCTTTGCTGCTTCAATCTTCTGTATTGTAGAATTCACTGTTGCTATTGCTCCTTCCATCCCGCAGTTTCTGTTTCAATTCTAGTATCATTTCCTGGTCTATCTGCTGCATTTTTGAATTCTTTTGTGCCTTCATCAGCTGTAATTTGGCCAAGATTTTTTCCCACATTCCCTCCATCGTGGCGTATACGTCGGACGTGTTGACAAAATAAAGAGGCCAGCTTATTTTTAATTCACTTTATTTCTTCAAAACTTAATCACAACCCATAATTCGTGACCTCGCATTCAGCTGATCTGTTGTGTCGTAATCTTGAAACAAACGTCACAAGCACTACTTAGTTGTTCATATTTCACTCTGATAATTAATTATCTCACTACCTGCTTGGTCCATGCCGACTACCTAGATCATACCGGTGACTTTTTTGGAAGTCCTACACATTAAAAGCTTCTAGAAATGCCTGCAACGATATTCGTTGTGTATCCACATTGTTGTATGCTGCATAGCGGCATGGGTCTTTTTCCAATCTATAGAGAAAGTGACACTATGGTGTGTTAGGTTTAGTTTATAACATGGCTGTCCATCACATAAACCGGAATTACTGTGCTTTTCAAATGGGAAGGAGTTAGTCCTTGAGCGTCTCCAGGCCGGTAACCAATCGGAGTTCTGCTGTGTTGTCATATTGCAGTCCCCTTAAGTGGGGCTTGACGCGCGCCAAGAAATATGAAGATTGGGTGTAATAAGCTTGCAACGCTGTGCATGTAAACGTATCTCATTGGCTGCAGATCAGAGCCGTTCCCATTTGAAAAGCAATGTAGTATACATTTTCTCATAGAATAGAGCCAAAGTGTAATTGTTTATAACACGAGAACTATTGTTCAATTAAAAAACTTAGCATTAATAATATATCAAGGTATTAGTTGTGTTATTAACAGCACATATGTTTTATGTGTTTCCTGTACTGTTGCATTCCCCAGGCCTCAAGCTGTTCTATGTCCGTCTGCGACAGCAATATAGAGTGCAGTGACGTCACACGCTGAACTCTTCTTCAGTGGCAGCATGATCAACGGTGTGAGCTGACGTCACACTGGCACAATGTGTCCTCCCCTGAATAAGATAATAAGAATGCGCTGAATGCGTTACCGTCAGACGTGGCTAACGAGAGAGACAGGCTACGGCGCGAATCCGAGTTACGTAGTAATGGTAGTCATTATGGTTAACATTGTATACCATCATGATAAAACCATCCTTTGTATGAATCCAACGAGCAATTTTTACCTTCTCTCCTACGTATAGTATAGTAGAGGAAGTATTGTACCACCCAAAAGTTCGATGTCGAGATTTCACCGGAAATATATGTTTTGAGGTCCCCTGAATAAAAAAATGCATTTTTAGAAAAAGGTCAGTGTGTGTATGTGAGTGTGTGTGTGTGCCTGTGTGTGTGTGTGTGTGTGCGTGTCTGTCAGTCTGTGGACAGCAATAACTCAAAAAAGATAGTCGGTTAAAAACCAAATTTGGTATTTAAGTTTAATGTTTTTCAAGGATGCAACACGAAGATTTAGAAGAAAACTGATCCACCCTAAACGACCCTTTACATCGAAAATTTTTATTTTCTTGAAAATGACTAACGGTTTTTATTAAAATGCCATATGTTTGAGATATTTTTATGGCAAATTAAATATATACCTTGAATTTTCTGGCTGCAGCCCATACAATTCTATTTACTTTTACTCTGGATGACTTT
The DNA here is from genome assembly GCA_030765045.1 of Tenodera sinensis. Taxonomy (NCBI): domain Eukaryota; kingdom Metazoa; phylum Arthropoda; class Insecta; order Mantodea; family Mantidae; genus Tenodera; species Tenodera sinensis. The sequence goes on from CM060972.1 coordinate 25,797,210, forward strand.
TGCATAACTGGTAGGGATTAACCAAATCTTACTGCACAGAAAATGTAGATCTTGCTAAAACACACAATTTATGACTAAGCAATGTTTTTTTTTTTTTTTTTTTTTTTTTTTTTTTTTTTTTTTTTTTTTTTCTTTTCAGAGTCAGCCATTTGGGAGGTATTCCCTGTTATTAGTGTGACTTTTGGAGAACTTTTACTGCTGTCGAATGGAACATCGTTATTCATTTTTTATGTTAACCGTGCAAAGAAAATGCAATTTGCAAGCTTTAAAACGTTTGGCTATGGTTCTCTATGTATTCTCATATTCTCCTTCCACCTACCAGGAAATAAGCAAATAAGATAATTTCTCGAAACAGGATACATCTCTTCTATCGAGCGGCATATTCGCTTGCACCATCAATGGTATTGTCTCATTACTTATGCTAATCAAATGTTGTTTCCAAATATTCCTGGACTCCCCAGTTTTATCATCTATGTCAGCGTTAACCAGGGATTCTATATGATAAGTGTAACATACATGTCCAATGCAATTACTGTCAATAGAGAAACGTTTCGGAGAATCAAAATAATGTGTCTGAAATATATGGAGCCATCTAGGTTCTTGACGAATGGATATAAATAGTTTATTGTTTCACTAACTGTCGTGCAAATATTTTACAACAATGCTGTAATTCATTTATACCTTAATTCACAAATTAATGTTCAAGTGTGATGTAAAGTTAAATTTCCAAGACAGATTTGCCATGTCACGTCAACATTAAATTGTGACTAAATTCATTCGAATTGAAACAAAAGGATGTTACAGTATTGTTCATTGCTTGGAGACAGTATTTGAAATATTAGCTGTTAGTCATTGAATTGTTTCCACATATGCCCTTTGTACTTTATTTTAGTTGGGTTTAGCACCTGCTCTTGAAGCATGCGACACACATGTATACCACATGACTATACCGCATGAAATGTATTCTCAATTAGGTAAAGAAATTTCGGAAGAAAAGCTTCCAAGCCTAAGCTTAGCATAGCTCATTGACATTTGTCAGTTATGAGGAATAATCCTTATTCGGAAGGACGATCCCGAATGAAACGCTGTTTATCTCACCAAACGTGAGTCTGTAATACGTAATGCTTGTAATAGCTGTACAATTACCCCATAGTACCTTACGATTCCTTGCGGCGAACAAGCCTTCAGTGGAAATAAATGGTAACGACAGGTGCCTGAAACATCTAGCAAATTACGAGTATAAGAAGATAAAGCGCGAAAGCAAATACATGTAGAAACACAACACATCGTAAATGTGTTAACATAGTGGAAAGCTATCATGAGAAAGTTAAGTAAAAAGATCATAAGAACTTAATAACATATGCAACACAATCCGAAATTTAATGCTCAGTAGCTATGTTAGCGTGCGTTATATTATAGCTTCTTTGGCTAGGTAATGAAATTAATTCAACATTGATTGTATGTATTTGAACTATTGTCTTAGGGTGAATTCTTTAATTCAAGTTATTGGTGGAATAGTTCTACTTAAAGAACACTCGTGATTTTTAAATTTTCTGAATTAACTCTATGGACAGTTTGTGACTCTAGGCATTATTTACATAGGAATACCACTGACAAGAAGCTTATAAGAATTATGTTTCTGTAGAATTAGTTACAAGTTGCCCTTAAAGTGAATTTTAAGAATTTCCAATAACTTTTATCTATTATTATTATTCCTGTAGGTAGACGGCTAAGACAGGATGTGTGCCGGAATTTTGTCTGTAATCTGCTGAAATGAAGTGCCGGTTTTAAGCACCTGTTAGGTGCGTGCCCCGGTAGAACAACGTTGGTTGTATGGGGCCTAGTAGGCCCTCGTCAATAATTTGTGCTTATATCTTTGCATTTGTTCTTTATTTGTATTTTGCCCTAATTCCCATGGTTAATTATGCATGTTTTATCAGCTTTATCTTACCGGATTAGTCAAAATACATAAATCGTACTAAGAGTACACTATTGATTATAATTTGCACTAGAGTACATGGAAAGATGATAAATTGCGATGTTCAAGGTGTACAGCTTGGAATTTGAAACGTACTGCCAGAGATAATAATGTTGTTGATAGTAGTATTAGTAATAATAATGATAATGATGATGATGATGATAATAATAATAACAATAATAACAACAACAACAATAATAATAATAATAATAATAATAATAATAATTATTATAATTATAATTATAATTATAATTATAATTATAATTATAGTTATAATTATAATAACAATAACAGCAACAGCAACAGAACAACAATAATAATAACAATCACAATAATAATAGTAATAATAATAATAATAATAATAATAATAATAATAATAATAATAATAATAATAATAATAATAATAATAATAATAATAATAATAATAATAATAATAATAATAATAATAATAATAATAATAATAATAATAATAATAATAATAATAATAATAATAATAATAATAATAATAAAAATAACAATAACAATAACAACAACAATAACAATAACAGCAACAGCAACAGAACAACAATAACAATAAGAAGAAGAAAAAGAAGAATAAGAACAATAAGAACAAGAACAACAAGAACAACGAGAACAACAAGAACAACAAGAATAACAAGAACAATAAGAACAATAATAATAATAATAATAATAATAATAATAATAATAATAATAATAATAATAATAATAATAATAATAATAATAATAATAATAATAATAATAATAATAATAATAATAATAATAACGACGAAAATAACAATAACAACAACAGAAATAACAATAACAACAACAACACATCTTTAACAACCATGCAATGTTACATATAGAATACATTTTATTCTGACATTGGTTGCTTTCATGTTCTTCTCTATGATCACCTTCTCAATCTAAAAAATTCGTTTTCAGTTTATCTTCAGAATTAAAATTATCTCATTCTACAAGTTGTCCTACGAGTACACTTCTAAGACATAAGGTAGATGTAAATCATAAATTTTACTCCTGTTTGTGAGAAGTAGTAACATCTACTTGCAATGACAAAGCAACATTGCACAACTAACAAGGTAAAATGTTTGAAAAATATAACCATTGTTATGTGTGTGAGTTAAAAATCAACCTATAATTTCAATTCATAAATAACTGAGAAACTACAACGAATTTAAAGCGCCTATGTACCATAAATATGAACGCATTGGTGTTATTAAAGAACATATGCTAGCAAAGAATTCTTTGGCTCTAGATTTGAGAATTCCATGGAGAGAAAATGGTTGTGGTTACTGAACGAGCCTTCATAGAGAGAACCAAAATTTGCGGAGTTTGGACTATAGGAAGTGGGACGGATCAGTCTGTCACGAGATCACCACACAGAGAAGGCCAGGTAGAGTCGACGGACGAACGTTGTAGACAACCTTATTGCATAACACATTCAATGTTGTCACAATATACAGTAAAGTATTCACATCCAAATTCTTGTACAAGCTCAGCCATATGTGAATATTTCAAGTTTTTTGTTGCACCCATTTTACTGGAGGTAGTGTGCTTTGTGCGGTCACTGTAATGGAGCAATGACGTGACGCTCTGCCCGTGTGGCAGGTAACTGACGACCGCCTCATTTCGCGATAGCTGTATAAAGGTTCGAAGGGTAGTTGTGGTTAATCAACAGAACGTTCATGTAAAGGCTTTTTTCTGCATTTTGCATTCATTTCTCGAACAATTAGTGCGCTTAATCGCAAACGCAAACTGAAACTTGATAGAAGTATGCTCACGTGCTAACCTGTACGTCAATAAGGTATGTGTTGTATTCAGTTCCATTGGAGTTCCGTGGTTGAAAACAAGCCTAACATTAAGTTACTAGACTAAAAAGCAAAATTGACACTTCTACTGTTGCCTCTTTCGATACCGCCCTAAGTCCAACTTTCGCCGAGAATACGCTGACAGTGGGAGAGATTAGGTGAGAGAGAGGGGGGGGAGAGCGAGAGAGAAGGCAAATTGGAGGTATGACTATGAGCGAGTGAAAGAGAGGGACAGAAAAAGAACCTCCTTCTGCATAGCTAAACTCCCAACAACAAAAATCGCAGTTGTCTGCAGCTTCTGTACATTTATTGTATTTCATCGTACCAAAGTAATGTATTGGCATATTCACCATCATTCATACAAGTCCAAACAAGATGGCGAAACTTGATTCACCCTTTTAAAACAAAATTATTGGTTTATTGCATAGATGGGAAGAATTAACACAGTTTCATTTTCCTTGTATCCTAGTTTTAACCCCGTCCTCTCGACCTTACACCGATCAGCTATCAGGCCACGCCCCATGTTGCCTGTCTACCTCAGAGAACCGGTCAGTCCTTCAAACTGTGTCAGTAACTGGAAGGGGTAAATACTCGACTGCAATCATGTCACCCCTCTTCCCCATACCTGGCCTATTGTCTGGTTCTGCAAGTAGACACAAAGCTACATTACCTACAGATAGTTTAAGGACACCTGCAAATTTCACCGAAATACACTGTCCTTAAACTAAAGCGCGTCTCATCCTTAGAAGACAGTACAGGTTAAATGGGGTGCAACGTTACTATATGTGTGCCTTCGTTTATATTCGAACCCCAAATCATGTAAGAACCGACGCAGAGCGGCCCTTGAGAAATTTGGTAGAGTATGATCACCGTGATGATACCGTGACAAAATTATATTCAAGTTGGGTGAAATATTTTCAAGCAGTAAAGAATGAACAATTCAACACACTCCGCTTTGCACTATTCCACCATATTGCGTTACCGGTTTTTTGTCCCGCCCTTTTTGCTTTCTTTCTCGTGGCGTTCTTAGAGGTCCTTTCATTAGTTCCTTTGTAATCCTATACACCACTGTTTCTGAACACCCGATAGCTTTAGCTGTTTCTTTTACTGCCTTACTTAAAGGCATTTTACTTGAAAAATAATATAACTGAGTCATAATTATTTAGCGTTCTTTACTTCTTAATTTTACAGTATATTGTCTCTTCCTAGCTTCCCCCTCCATAGCTACAAATATTTATGGAAAATGTTAAATAAATGACGTAATAACACCTCACATGTTCCACAAAGTATAAGCACATACGCTTAATTGAAGTTAACTTTTACTGCTAGCTTCTGTTGACGCCGTTTAGCTGAATAGGTTCACACCTTTTGTTTGCCTTTACATAATAAAAGAAAGAGGCTACAAGCTTCTGGTTTATTTTAAAAACTGTCTCTAACCCTCCTCAACATTTGCTCTCGCTTCATCCCCAATGTAAACCCAATAATAAAAAAAGTTTCCCACTGCGTAACTTTTGCAGCGCACAGATATAAAATTTTCCAAAAACATTTAATTTAAAAAATTGTAGCACTTGACTGAGTAAACATAAGGAATTCAAATTACGCAGGTAGTAGCACCATCGTTCACTCTAGCTAAGCAAAAAATAAAAACGTGTTCGAGGAGTTAGTCTATTAGTGCGTGGCAAGTATATAAGTAGAAACAGCAAATATCGGACTTTTGCCGCAAAGAACGTTTTCTGTTAAAATTTGGGCCTATAGAAATGTATAATGACTCTAAAAAGGATATAATCTGATGAAAAAAATTCTGCATAGGATAATATGTTCAAAGCTGAAACTTATAACAGCTGAATATTTACACCATGCTATTAGTAACCTGGCAACATAGTGAGAGCAGAAAAGGACCAACCTAACGGCAGCTTTTATGGGCTACATAGAGACAGATATATCCCATTTAATTCCATACTGTAATCTAAGGGTGAGACAAGCTATATATCGTCCAGCGACCTTTTTCATCAAAAAATTAAATTATTAAAGAGTACATTTAAAAACAAAACGACACTATAGATGCGATTATTTTTAAGAATTTATGTTTTTTTTCAGTTTTAGAAAAACCGAAAACAAATACATTTTTAAACTTTTTGGGGATGTGACCATAGAAATATATGGGATGTCAATTTCTCTCTAAAGGTAATCTATGTTAAAAATGTATACATATGCATTGTTGTCATGTCTGTTTATTAACAATTGATATGATGTTTATTACTTTAAAGCGAATTGGGAAAATAAAGCTGAAATTATCACTATTTGGCAGTGGATTCAGTTCCATGTTGGATGAGCCAGCGAAGTCGCAGCGGTGTCTGTTTATATCCTATTGTTTATACAGCAAATCGTACTACTGAATGTTACCTTGTTTACATTGTTAGGATGCCACGACAATCAGTTGCATTTTGTTCTGGTATTAAAAGAGGTTGTTAAGCAAAAATGGGTAAGAACGGTGAAAAAGGATATTCAATCGCTAGCGATTGGTTTCCATTAGTGGGTCAAGTGAAATACAAATATTGCAATTCAACTGGGGATAACCAAAACATGTGTGGCACGGACAATAAAACAATACAGGAAAAGTGGTAAATTTGCAGACCTGGAGCGAAGTAGTACGCCAAGGGTTGCATCACCCGGGAGGATAGAACTGTGTCATATGCAGATAACATCGGACGGTAGAGCTGCCCTCAGGACGAAAAACCGCCGAGAACTTCGAGATTCTTAATCCGAATGTTGGAACAATACTACCGTGCAAGGGTATAGGAATCTTGTAAGGAGTATCAGAAAAGAGTAAATATAATGTATTTGAAGATCCTTAAAGTTTTGGTTGAACCTGTACGCGCATCTACACGAGTATCTGCCTGCAGGCAAACTAGGAACGCCTTCTTGGCCAAATCAAAACCAAGGGCACTCAGCGACCTCTGCAGTGAACCGACCACTTGCAGTTGTCTGAAAGCGAACAGTCAGAATGAAGCACGTGTGGGAATATGGCGTGTTGTTGCTGGTTCTGTTGGCTGGGTTTGTCTCAGCGCAACAGAATGTCACCGACACAGAAGATAGCAATCTCGAAGATGGCAGTTATCTCGAAGATAGTTATCCTGAAGATAGTGATCTCGAAGATAGTGATGTAGAAGACAGTGATCTGGAAGATAGTGATCTCGAAGATAGTTATCCGGAAGATAGTTATCTTGAAGATATTTTTCCCGGTGTTCCTTTTGAAGTTTTCGCGTAAGTACTTAACACTTACAGAATTATGGTTGCAGAGCAAGTAACGGTTACTCTTTCTGAGTACGTCTGTGCGTGTATGTGTGTGCGTGCACACGCGCGCTTATTTGTCTTTCTGTGTGAGAGAGATAGAGAGAGAGAGAGAGAGGGTGAAAGGGTGTAAGTGAAAAACGCACAACATATTGAATGCATTCACAAACAGGATCTTTATCTAGGCGAGGAAATGCTTTAAAATTATTCTTAAGCAAATTTACAGTGGAACTCGAACTTTTTAAAAACTTTTAACGTAGTAATTGACTTTTAAAGTTTTCTAGGCTAACAATTAATTATTTATCCTTGTTTAACAAACAATAATTTGTTATTCCGGGTAGCATATGTTACGCTAACATCTTTAGTGTCCATTCACATTCATACCTAATAACTTTGGGCTAATATGCGTCAAAATTTTGATTCCCCAACATTAAGAAGTGTGTACAATCGAGGAAAAATCGCTTATAATGGGGAAGAGTTCCCGTATGACCGTAGATGTTGAAGCAATAACAAAGTTTAAATGAACAATAACATGTTTCGTGTATCCACTACAAACAGATTTCATATGACTGCCTCTGTGATTGGCATCATAGTATTACGCGTTCATAGCATTTTCACTCTCTCTACCACGTATACAAAAGTAGAGGAAGTATTCTATTCCACCTAAAAGTTCGATGTTGAGATTTCACCAAAAATATATATTTGAGGCCCTCTGAATTCTAAGAATAGCATTATTAGAAATAGGTCTGTCTGTGCGTTTCGGTGTGTGTTGTGTGTGTTGCGTGTGTCTTGTGTGTGTTGCGTGTATTTGTGTGTCTGTGTGTGTTAAGTATGCGTCGTGTGTGTTGGGTGTGTTGCGTGTGTGTTGTATGCAGTGTTCTGTGTTTTGTGTGTGTTTTCTGTGTTGCGTGTGTGTTATGTGTGTTGTGTGTGCTGAGTGTCTGTTGTGTGCATGTTACGTCTGTAGCGTGAGGGCATTTTGTGTGTTGTGTGTGTTGCGATTGTGAGATATGAGTGCTGCGTGTGTTGTCTGTGTATGTGCGTTTTATGTCTGTGTGTTGTGTGTACAGTGATTTTTGTATGTATGTGATGTGAGTGTTTTGTGTATGTTGTGTGTGTTTCGTGTATTTTGTGTGTGTTGTGCATGTGCCCTGTGGGGTGTGTTTTGGCGTGTGTTTGTTTTGTGTGTGTTGTGTTGTGTGCGTTTTGTATGTTTATTGTGTGTGTTGTGTGAGTTTGTGGTGTGTGTTGCGTTTGTGTTGTGTGTGTTGTGTGTTGTGTGTGTTTTGTGTCTGTGTGTAGTAATGTGTGTGTTGTGTGTGTTGTGTGTGTTTTGTGTCTGTGTGTAGTAATGTGTGTCTTGTGTGTGTTGCGTGTTTTGTGTGTGCTGCGTGTGTGTTTTGTGTGATGTGAGTGTTGTGTGTTGAGTGTGTTGCGTGTGTGTTTGTGTGTGCTATGTATGTTGAGCAAGTGGCGTGCGTGTTTTCTGTTTTTTGTGTGTTGTATGTGTATGTGAATTGTGCGTTTTGTGTCTGTTGTGTGTTGTGTCTCTGTTGTGTGTTATATGTGTGTATTGTGTGGGTTGTGTGTCTGTTTTATGTTGTGTGTGTTGGATGTGTTGCGTGTTTGTGTGATTTTTTGTCTATGTGTTGCATGTGTAGTGTTGTGTGTGTTTTGTGTGTGTGTTGTGTGTTATGTATCTTGTGTTGGACTTCTCCGCCGCAAAATCTGTAGGAAACAGGAGAAACCAAACTACACCATCATGTGACTAAGGGATAGACGCTTGCGAGAAGCTGACACAGCTTTAACATCGCACGAGTAAATCCGTAATAAACGGGTAAGGTACCTTGGCGATATAGGAGCGACCGGCTCCTGCATTTGGCTCGCTCTTGGTCCTAGAAATTTCTTTGTGAGGAATTATTTCCTATCCTCCGAAGACTTCGTTAGCATAAACGTTAGAATGGAATAGTTGTGTGTTCATTGTAAGGGTTAAAAACCCCGCAGTTGGGACTTTAAAAACAGAATCAGTAAGTGTTTCTGAAACAACAACCTCCGAATTCACCCTAGATGTTAAAGCGTGACTGCAAATAAGATAATTAAAAGATTTGCACCAGATAAATTCACAATAAATACCATTTTTACACGTTTTATGCAATAACATTTCTGTCTCCTCAAATGGGTGTAATAATGTGATAATCTTCATCTTTGCGGTGCAGGATTTACCATTTATTTAAGCGAATTTAGTTGCACCTCGATTTGAAAAATTTGATGATTGAACTTCCCTATACGTTCAAAACCTGGTATGACTGTCAAGTAAGCAAGATATGTTATAGCTGAGCCTAGTTTAATTACTATTTTAATATTTGTTTTGTACTGCTCAAGACCCATAATATTGTTTGATCTGATCCCCAGACACAGATGTGGTAACGACACTGAAACGACTATGTATGATCATGGCGGATGTGCTTGTGACCCAGCCTGTAAGGAACACGGAGACTGCTGCCTGGACTCCCCTTTCTTCAAGCCAGAGGAACAAAAATTTGGAGCTTCGCCATTTATCTGCGACAGGATGTTTTCACTGTACATAATGCCCAAGTGCCCACCTCACTGGGTTGATCCAGTGACTCGCCATCGCTGTGAACATCCTGATACAACCTACCGTGACCCCATGAGAGATGCCCCAGTCACCAGTCTGGCCACCAACGTCACCTATGTCAACTCTTATTGTGATACTTTCCTGAACTTGCTTTGGTAATATTATGTCAAATAAAATGTAGATGGTTGCGGTGGTGGTGGCAGTAGTGGCAGTGGTAATGGTGATAGTGGTGGTGGTGGCGGTGGTGGTGGCAGTAGTGGCAGTGGTAATGGTGATAGTGGTGGTGGCGGTGGTGGCAGTAGTGGCAGTGGTAATGGTGATAGTGGTGGTGGTGGCGGTGGTGGTGGCAGTAGTGGCAGTGGTAATGGTGATAGTGGTGGTGGCGGTGGTGGCAGTAGTGGCAGTGGTAATGGTGATAGGGGTGGTGGCGGTGGTGGTGGTGGCAGTAGTGGCAGTGGTAATGGTGATAGTGGTGGTGGCGGTGGTGGTGGCGGCGGTGGTGGTGGTGGCGGTGGTGGTGGCGGTGGCGGCGGCGGCGGTGGCGGCGGTGGTGGTGGTGACGACGATGATGATAATAATAATAGAAAAAACAGCGCAACTACCTATGAAGGGCCAAGACTTGCCCCCGGTAGTTGTGTCTGCTACCTCTGCCCACTGCAGGCGTTATTACTGGGGTCTAGTACTGGAGGGTGTTACGTGGTCAGTGTCCCGGGCCCTTCCGTCCACTTATGCAGCGTTCATGACCTGAGGTTACCGCTTCTTCAAGTAGCTCCTGAGCTGGCCCCTCCAGGACCTAACGAGACTGAGTTGTGCCCGTGTCAGACGTCCCAGAAGAGAAAAATCCCTACGGCGGTATCGGGGATCGAATTCGGACGCGCCAGAAGCACAAATTAATAATAATAATAATAATAATAATAATAATAATAATAATAATAATAATAATAATAATAATAATAATAATAATAATAATAATAATAATAATAATAATTATAATAATAATAATAATTATAATAATAATAATAATTATAATAATAATAATAATTATAATAATAATAATAATTATAATAATAATAATAATTATAATAATAATAATAATAATAATAATAATAATAATAATAATAATAATAATAATAATAATAATAATAATAATAATAATAATAATAATAATAATAATAATAATAATAATAATAATAATAATAATAATAATAATAATAATAATAATAATAATAATAATAATAATAATAATAATAATAATAATAATAATAATGATGATGATGATGATAATGATAATGATGATAATAATAATGATAATGATAATAATAATAATGATAATAGTAATGGTGATAATAATGATAATAATAATGACGATAATAATGACGATAATAATGACGATGATGACGATGATGGCGATGATGGCGATGATGGCGATGATGGCGATGATGGCGATGATGGCGATGATGACGATGATGACGATGGTGACAATCATGATAATGATGATAATGATGATGATAATGATCATGATAATAATAATAATGATAATGATAGCGATAACGATAACGATAACGATAACGATAACGATAACGATAACAAAACGAAACGAAACGAAACGATAACGATAACGATAACGATAACGATAACGATAACGATAACGATAACGATAACGATAATAATAATAATAATAATAATAATAATAATAATAATAATAATAATAATAATAATAATAATAATAATAATAATAATAATAATAATAATAATAATAATAATAATAATAATAATAATAATAATAATAATAATAATAATAATAATAATAATAATAATAATAATAATAATAATAATAATAATAATAATAATAATAATAATAATAATAATAATAAAATAAATTATTTTGCCATAGTTCAAGCATAATTATTGCTACCTTGCAGCGTTGGGCGTCAAAACCAATCCTAACGTTCGTCTACTCGGAGCCTGTGATAAAAATCTTTTCCTTGATTCTCAATCCCGTGGTCATTCACGTTTCAACCATAGATATGGATGCCTCAGGCGGTTACGTCACTGGTCCGCATTCGGGAAGTCACGGGTTCAATCCCCGTGGCCCTACCTCTTCGAACCATGGGTATCCCGGGAAATGTTGAGAAGAATTTCCATATTCTTCGAATTTCCTGTACACCCCATTTCGTTAGAACAACCATTTTATTTCACCCTTCGTCTGTTAGGTTTGTATCAGGGTTGTAGGTCTGGAGAACCTCGTGGTAGCAGCACGTCAGGGGGATCAATTCTTCAATTGTGAACTTTCGTTGCTTCAACAACTGGCTTGAATTATGTACCTTCTATGTTGCAGATGAAGAAAATTGGACAGAAGCTCTTGGCTCCTGCAATAAAGTGAGTTTCTCTCAAGATGAGTATCAACTGGCAGAAGATAACTCTTCTGTGTATGTCGCTGTACATAACAAGACATACTACCAGCACCAGTTCCTGATCCACGAAGATTTGCTCGTCATTTGTGTTCCAGAGGATACTGAGAGTCGCTTCGCACCAGAACTTGGCTACTTCACGGTGATAGGTCTATCACTGTCCATTCTGTTCCTTGTGCTCCACCTCAGCGTCTTCTTCATGGTACCTAAGCTACGCAACTTCTCGGCGACCAACCTCAGCTGCCTCTGTGTATCTCTGTTGTTGTTGTATTGCAGCTTCATTGTGAGTGAGTTCATGAGGACCCGAACTTCTGGTTGCATCATTTTGGCTTTACTCATACATTACAGCCTGTTGGCATCGTTTTTCTGGATGCTTACTATCTCATTTGATATATTTCGTGTGATGAAGCAGGCCACATCAAAACTGATCGTATCTACAGGTGAGAAATTCTTATTATACATATCACTGATGTTTTAGTCGGACGAAGTAGGTCTTTGGCCCCGAATAGAACAGCAGGTATTACTGATCTGCACTACCTTGAAATTTATTAAACATATCCTAAAATAGCAAAAAATGACTTAAAATGATATATAGGATAATAATAATAATCGTATAATATATTGTTTGATCTCCTTATGCGTTATTTCGTTTATAACTTATCACTGAATAGTGAGTTAAAATACGTTACAAACATCTTTTGTACGTTTTCAAGTTTGAAAGTCTATTTTTAATTGATACGGGCTTACACAGAGAAAAGCACATTTCAGCATCCATGAAAGATACTGGAATATGCTCAAACTAACAAATGCACCACTTCCACCACTTCGTTATCGTGATAATACTTCTTACCTGACACTACACCAGCCATCTTGCAACTGAGTATATTGTTGTACCAGATTCGTTTGTAATTCATAATTTTGTCATTTATATTTTTATATCCCTCTAATATCTTCTCTTTAATATGGTCTCTGAGGGTATAACCATCAACATATCTAAACATTTTATTTTTGTTCTTTCTATCATACTTTTCTTTTCATGACCAAATTCTCAGACCTATAAGACAAAATGAATACTCTCATTATTTTACAACTTTTTGGCACAGTTTTATTCTGTGATTTATTTCTAATAGTCCCAATAGCGGCTTGAAGTTTATAAACGTTATTACTTTCCCTACTGGTAAGTAGATGAAGTATTGTATTCCACCCAAAAATTCGATGTCGAGATTTCACCGAAAATATGTTTTGAAGCCCCCTGAATCCAAAAAAAAAGCATTTTTTGGAAAAAGGTCCGTGAGTGTGTCTCTGTGTCAGTCTGTGAACAGTATAACTAAAATACGAAAATTCGGTTAAAAACCAAACTTCATATTTAACTTTAATGTCCTTCAAGGATGCGACACGAAGATTTTGAACAAAATAGCCCCACCCTATACTACCCGCTACATGAAAAATTTTGATTTTCTTGAAAATGGCTATAACGATTTTGGTTAAAATGCCATATGTTCCATATATTTTTATGACAAATGAAATGCATATTTTGAAGTTTCTGGCTATAGCCTATGTAGTCCTGCTTAGTCTGGATGAGTTTTGAATAACTGGTAAACCGTAAAAGATAGACAAAATCTTAATATACAAAAAATGTAGATCTTGCCAAAGCACACCACTTATGTCCCAATACATTTTTTGTAGAGTGAAGCATTTCGGAGATACTCCTTATTTTTTGTGACAGTTTCGAAAAACAAAACTTTCGTGAAATGGAACATCGTTATTCATTTTTTATATGTTAAGCGTGCAAAGAGAACGGGTCATCAAAGCCTTAAATTATTTGACTATCACTCAAAGCCTACTGTATTCTAATACATTTCTCTTCCACCTACAAGGAAACAACCAATAAGATAATCGCCACAAATGTTTATATCAACTAACACAAAGAAGATGGATTAAGAGCTTGTAAGAATGGTTAGTACAAGAGTAGAGAAAGTCATGTGAGTGCAATACATAAGATATTTTAGTTTTATTATTGATAATTATTTTAGACCTTATTTGGATATTTTCCCAGTGATGTCATTACTTTTGTTTTCACTACCAAAATATTTAAATTTTAAACTTTCATTGTCGTCTCCAACTGAAATGTGACTGCTTGTAGCATACCCTCATTTTCTGCCAGAATAAACTGATCATCAGCAAACAGAATCGTATTTAAAATATGTATTAGCAATAATATAAGCAAATAGAAAAACACGCTTTCATTGTATAACTTATAAAACATACGATGTGTTGCTTTCAACACAGAGAAAGTAATAAGTACTGGATCCATAATGTAGAGCAACTCCTGCCCTTCACATTTTCGTTTGCTTTGTTCAACTTCAGGTCGTTATAGTTCTAATACTTTTGAATTCTGAACCTAAACTTCATGTAAAACATGTTTTAGTTTTTTGCTACAGTTCAATAATTTGTCTACCTTAAGTAACAACGTGCAGAACTTTTCAACAGTGACTGTCGAGTCATAAACATTACATTTAGAATATAACTAAATATTGATCCAATAATACATATTCTCTTCCCATACAGCATATGTAAAGTAAATGTATTGATATTGCAGGTAGACAACGGCTAAGGTTCTGCCTGTACTGCATGGGAAGTTGGCTGGTCCCAGCAGTAATTGTGGGGACAGGACTAGCTATGGACAGCTGGTGGTCAGAATCATCCTTTGCACCTGGATATGGACAGGGTGCTTGCTGGCTGAACCATCCTGATGCTCTCTTGATCTTCTGCGTGGCCACTCTAGTCGTAGTGGTGTTTTTCAATGTGTGCTTCTTCTGTTGGACGGCATATCTCATTCACGTCAACAGTGCAGATGCAGCAAGTTCCTCCAGTGCCAGGAAGGAGTTCCCCCTGTTCTTGCGTCTGGGATTCATCATGGGGATCACCTGGATCATTGGAGTTGTTGCCGCATCAGTAGAAGTTCCAGGTGTGTTATTGTTTGGCCTGAGATCGACAATACATTAAAGGTATTTAAGGCTCTTACTGAGTTATAGATCCTTTGAAACGTTGACCACCCAAAACATTTACCTGTGCAAAATCCTATCCGCTCCTTGTTGTACCTACAAGCGTATCCATGAAACCACCCTGCCAACTATCCAAGAGCTGATGCTTAGGAGAGCCTCCTCCAAATGGGTGCGTATTAATTAATTAATTTCTGAATTTTTAGACATAAATCTGTAATAAAACCGTAAAACCCACACAGATTATACAAAAATGTCCATAGTTGTAAACCCATAAAATCTGTAGCCTGTAAGCCAAGGCCCGTGTACCGGCAGCAGGTAATAATCTTTATGAATAAACAAATCTTTATTCTGTAATGTATTAGATCTACCACAGAGCTTGTACGTCGAAAACAAAGTCACGAAAAAAAGGAACTAAGGACCTTGGAGGTGGTCAATTATCACATTTCGGCGATGTTAAGAAATGCTATTTCGATGTGAGCGCCCGTAGCCCTAATCTGTTAACTGCCTGGGATATAACGTTTCCTATCTTAGAAATGTATCCGAGCAGAAAGTTAGACCAGTGAAGGGGTCCTCTAAAGTGATTCTGATGCCACCAAGTTATCTTC
Source organism: Tenodera sinensis (assembly GCA_030765045.1). NCBI lineage: Eukaryota > Metazoa > Arthropoda > Insecta > Mantodea > Mantidae > Tenodera > Tenodera sinensis. The sequence continues at coordinate 25,812,925 of CM060972.1, forward strand.
TGTTTCTCACTACTTCACTTGTCTGCAGCTAACAATGCATGATTTTAATTCCCTTTGAGCGTGTGCTTGCTAACACTTTCACGGGCGACATTAATCCAGTAGAATTTAGCTTTCGGACTTCTAGCTGTGGCCCAGTCGATATCAGCTGACCATTTGCCTGAACACTCAGGCAGACATGACCAGTGGTAATAAGGGTGTTTACCATCATAGAAACCATCGTGAGTCTGGTCGGCTGAAGTTGAGACACCTCACAGCCTCCCTGAAAAGCCATACTCCAGAACCGAGAGCAAAACAGGCAGCTTCAATTTTCATTTAACAGAGGGATAAGTGACAAAGATCCGTAATCAAATGAGGTTAATCGAAATCACGGCAGGTCACCGCTCAATGAGCAAATGCTAACTAGCATTCGATCGGAAGGGCAAGCCTGAGTACCTCCGTCCGTGGATATTCTTACCAGACCAATCCAAAACATATACAGCGCACTATCCCATTTGCCTCAACTCCCAGAATGTAGCGACTCGGTACTGCGGTGATCAAACTCGTCCGGCGGAAAAATAACCACCGCTTGGCTAGAGCAGCGTGGTCAACCCAAGCGCAATATCGTGACCTTCGTAGCACTCATGGGGATGAAGGTAGCGACGGCCTTATGCAAAGCATAGCAAAACATGGGTGTACAACGTTCGAAAAGAAAATATAGTGTATTCTTTTTATTATTCTGTTTTTTTTTTTTGGTTTAAACAATCATGAGGTCATCATGAGGTTTTTGTATGAACAAGAATAACTAATTATTCAAAAACAAGTTAATAACCCCAAAACAAAATATAAAAATATAAAGGATATTATATAACTTTTAACTATACAATTGAAAAAGGAACAAACCTCTAACATACAATAAAGAAAGCTCCACATTAAAATTTCCACTCGTGGTTTTAACCTAATTTAATTTGCCCTATTTGTGCATTGCCATCAATATCTCAATATTTGGGGACACATTAGTTGCAAAAGTAGGTTTCAAGGCAACCGTAGGGCTATCGTCGGAGAACTTTGTTCTTGGACGGCACAGCAAGTTCATTAAAGACAAATTTTTCCACACGTGTTTGTATTACAAAAAAATACCCATAGTCTCTGCAGCAAATTTATGAAATTCTGGGTAGGTTTGTAGATTGAACCCTTGATGAAAACTATCGTTTTAAAATCTGGATCACAGCACAGATCAGTAAGTTCTAGTTGAAGATCGGTTGGAATATTCCTGCTATCAGTGAATAAGCTAATGAATAGAGATCCAGTTTAGATCTCAGAGGTTTCAAATCTAAAAATCTCCTCTAAGTTTGTAGCAATACTTAGTTTCTGTGCTCATGTTAAGGCACTGCAAATGTGGAAGTGGTTTCGATTTGTGCATGGTATGCACGTTGTACAGCCCTGATTAACACTGTCCCAAGCAGAGCAAGCAGGTGCTGCTGTTACGGGCACCGTGGGTCTGCTAAGCTCCAAAGCGCGCGCTTTGCCATCACTGCTCTAGCCCCAGGCCATCAACAGTACTCAGGTTGTTTACCAGTATGCAGATGCCCACACAGTCACGGTGAAATCTCATTGGCTGCACCACGGTCTACAAGCCAGGACACTGTGTTCCACTGGCCTTTGGGTGTATTTCACTATTTATATAAATACTTTACTTGTAAGTTATAGTTACTTAAAACCATTATTGTAGGTTTAAAATTAATGTATATACTTCTTTTTTACACAGGTCTCTGGCATCTGTTCGTAATATTCAATACGCTGCAAGGTTTGTTTATCTTCATTGCCTTCACATGCAAGAAGAAGGTGTGGAGGGAAATCAAGAATATGATGGAGAGTCATAAGAAACAATTAACAACACCTCCTACATCTGAGACCAGCACAAACACGAGCTCTTTGGAGTTTGCAATGCAGGACCACCAACCATGAGCAGAAGCTGGAGAAACAAATATTGTGATATCTTTTACATCAAGAAATGGCTTATCTTCCGAATGTGAAGGAGGACTGCATGAAGTGAGGAATGGACAATGTGATATGCAACAATGGTAAAAGGAAACTTTTGATGTCACAAAACATATTCAGACTTCTACCATTTTTGTACTGCTTAAGAGGTACCAGTTATAAACGTGTACTCTATAAGTTATTTCACTACAACATTACTGATCATTGAATACTCAGACGGTTGATTTGGTTTTCGTTACTCGGTTGTTTCTTTCGCGTCAGATGAGCTTCCACCTAAACAGCTTCTATTTTAAAAATGTGATGTTTTGCGCTCACATGACTTTCTCTATTCTAGTACTGACCATTCTTGCAAATTCGTATTCCTATATCTACTCCGTCTTAGTTGAGACAAACGTTTAGAGAAATTAGCTGATTGTTCATATCATTGCAAGTACAAGAAGAATGTGGGAATACAGTAGACTTTGAGCGATACTTAAATCTTTTAAATATTTCAAATTCCGCTGTCTTTGCATGGTTAACTTGTAAGAAAGAATTAATAACGATGTTTCATTTGACAGAAGGATAATTTCTTCAAAACTCACATCAATAACCAGGAATACCTCACTTTGAAAAACATAGGCATTAATAATTGTGTGTTTCAGCAAGATCTACACATTTTTAGTAAGATTTAGTCTTACGGTTTACCAGTTATGCAAAGGTCATCCAGAGTAAATAGAACTACATATGCTATAGCCAGAAAATTCAAGAATACATTTCATTTGCTATAAAAATATCTCAAACGCATGGCATTTTAATCAAAATCGTTAGAGCCATTTTCAAGGAAATCAAAATTGTGGAAACATTTTCCATATAAAGGATAAATTTTCTTCAAAATCTTCGTGTCGCATCCTTGAAAAACTTTAAACTAAAATACCAACTTTTCACTTTTGACTTATGCTGTCCGCAGTTTGACAGACACACCCAGAGAGACAGACACACGTAAACACACGAACCTTTTTTACTTTCTCTACTAGTAAACATGGGAAGTATTGTATTCCACCCAAAAATTCGAAGTCGAGATTTCACCGGAAATACACGTTTTGAGGCCCCCTGAATCCAAAAAAAGCATTTTTAGAAAAAGGTCCGTGTGTGTGTCTGTGTGTCTGTGTGTCTGTCAGTCTGTCAGTCTGTCAGTCTGTCAGTCTGTGGACAGCATAGCTCAAAAACGAAAAGTCGGTTAAAAACCAAAGTTGGTATTTAAGTTTAATGTCGTTCAAGGATGTGACACGACGATTTTGAAGAAAATAGCCCCACCCTAAACTACCCTTTACATGGAAAAGTTTTCGAAAATTTTGATTTTCTTGAAAATGGCTGTAACGATTTTGATTAAAATGGCATATGTTTGAGATATTTTTATGACAAATGAAATGTATATCTTGAATTTTCTGGCTATAGCCCCTGTAGTCGTATTTACTCTGGACGACTTTTGCATAACTGGTAAACCGTTAGAGATAGACCAAATCATACTATACAAAAAATGTAGATCTTGATAAAATACACAATTTATGTCTCAATACATTTTATTTTAGGGTGAACCATTTCGGAGATATTCCTTGTTATGTGTGTGAGTTTCGGAAAACTTAGAACTTTCGTGAAATGGGTCATTGCTGTTCATTTTTTTATATGTGAAGTATGCAAAGACAACAGAATCTCAAAGCTTTAAAACATTTGACTATCCCACAAAGCCTACTGTATTCCCACTTGCATCTACAAGGAAATTAGCAATCAGATAAGTTGTACAAATGTTTATCTTAACTAAAACGAAGAAGATATAGGTATAAGAGTTTGTAAGAATGGTTAGTACAAGAGTAGAGAAAGTCATGCGAGTGCAACACATCAGATTTCTTAAAAATGTTTTTCTTGGATTCTGGGTCCTCAAAGTGTATATTTACGGTGAAACCTCAACATCAAACGTTTGGGCTGAATACAATATCTGCTCCACTTTGCTTAGTAGGGAAAATAAAAATTAATAGAAAGTACCTTATAACAGTGTGTGAGATAAGTTAAAAAATGTTGTTCGAAAATGTTTAAACAACTTATTCTTACATAAACGTTTCATAGTTTGTGTAGAACTCACTTACAGACCCTTTACTGTCATAGGCACACTGTGGTACAAGTACGGTAGTTCATTTATGTCAGAAGGAGGAAGAAGTTTGAAAACAGAGACGAGGTCAAGTTTTTTCACTTTCGTGCTCCCCAAGGCACCTATGTGTATTGTATATTAGAGGTCTGCACGGGCCGACTTTCTTAGGCCCGGCCCGGCCCGGCCCGGTACCAATCAAGCCCGGGCCCGGCCCGAGCCCGAGAATAGTCTATAGGCCATGGCCCGGGCCCGACCCGAGCCCGATTGTGCAATTTTCTTTTAAAGAAAATTATCCTGCAGTTATTGACATTATTATTGTTATTATTATTATTATTATTATTATTATTATTATTATTATTATTATTATTATTATTATTATTATTATTATTATTATTATTATTATTATTATTATTATTATTATTATTATTATTATTATTATTACTATTATTATTATTATTATTATTATTATTATTATTATTATTATTATTATTATTATTATTATTATTATTATTATTATTATCATCATCATCATCATTATTTATTTATTTCCTAAAATCCAATTTGTGTTCAAATACTTACGCTAGCGAATGTTGGGTACTTGCATAAATAACGTTAGTACATTCATAGTTTTGAGATCATGATATTATCTCGTTAAAGCCTTAGAAATAACCTTTTTTTCCAAGTTTGAAGAAAAGGTTATTGGTGTGTTTCTAAGGGTTTATCGGGGCAATATACGATTATAAAACAATATTAATGTACTCAATGTAAGCTATCCGCAATTGGCCATAGCAGAAATTAGGAGGTGGGAAGTTTAGGCATTATAAATCATTAAAATAGGCAGGCAAAAAGACATTATAAATAGTTAAAATAGACAGAAAAAAGGAATTATAAATACTAAAACAGGCAATAAGAGAAACCCAATAATACATTACACTATTCAATAACTGATCGTCATATTTTAAAGAATTTCAAAGTTTTAAACGAAGTACTGCCGCGATACATGTCCCCCATCTCGTTATGATAGGTTGGGCGGGGGTGGGGGGGGGGGGCAGAGTTACATCTGGTACAATGTACTTAAATGTCATTTGCCAACATCCAGAAACAAGCATCGTATCTCTTCTAACACCCTGTGAAAGCCATGTGCTACGCAGGTCATGTGAAGCATGTTTGGAAATAACACTTGTAACGCTATTCCAGCCTTTTTCATATATGATGCAGCGTCACTGATGAAAAGGAAGGTGTTGTATTGAACCTCTTCAGGTCGCAGCAAATTTAATGAACTGGTGAATAACTGCGCAATAGTTCGATTGTTAACTTTCTCAAGACACTCTGTAGTAAGCAGGAATGATTTCATTGATTCATCTTCTGTAGGATCTAATCGTCCATTAGCAAATTGGCAATGAAACGACCTATGGTATCAGTTGACTCGTCGATATTCGTCGATATCCCAGATCATCTTATTTTTCATTTTATCTTTAGTTATTTTCATTGTTTCATCGTAACATTCGGTTAAGTAACATTTTCGCAAACTTGACTCGCTAGGTACAGATTGGTTAGTATACTTCTCCAAAAACTGTGATAATGTAGGATTCTGTAATTTCCAGAAAGGGATTCTGGCGCTGAAGCAAGCTACATAAGTCGAATGCAAACTGGGACTTTTGACTCCATGTTGCAATTACTGTTGGAAGCAAAGGAATCTTCTGCCTGTAGCCCTGTTTGATTGTGCGGATATGTTGTGATATAAAATACTTCTTTTCGTAGTTCACTGACTGCTCGCGTATTTTGCATGTGAGTACTTTACCGTCGGTACAAAATCTGCCGGATCCAAAAGTATTAACATAACTGTGTAATTTAGTACGTAAAGGAACATTGAATTTCGGCATCTTGCTGCTAGCTACAACGTCGCAATGAAAACTAAAGGAAAATCATAGTTAGACCCACACTCATTATTGCATTTTAAAATAAACACACGTGATAATTCATATGGTTTCTTTATCTATACATTTATTTGCGCGGCAGCACTCATTGTTGCAAAGAAAATAATGAATTGAATGAGGGACGTCTATGTCGTCTGCAACTTAAAGACAATAATATATATTCGGCGAAGTAACTTTCATTGTCACGGTCTAACGGTTGTTGAAATAAAATGTACCTGAAGAAAATGCTTAATAATTAATAAATAATACATAAATAATGAAATAAAGGCAACAAAAAGGATATATTTTGTAAAATAGACATATTAAAAAGGCAGCAAAAGGCAATATAAAACTGTGGCATTTCAATCACAAAGGTATAATTCGTACAGATTCACTTTCAAATTGAAGATAAATTTGACGCATTTAAAAAGGCATTCCGCCTAAGTTCCGGTCTCTGGTTATAATTATTTTTACGATGGATATGTGCATGCCTGTGCATGTTTTAAATCAAAGTAAACATTAATTATAAGTTATTGGATTAAGGACTCACCATGTTTAATGACCCAAAATTGTCGTGCAGAAAGAGAATGGAATCGACACTCTGGCTGCTCAGGTTAGTTCGACGTTCTTGAATAACTAATCCTGCTGCACTAAAATTTCTTTCAGTACTCGCACTTGATGAATGCTACCACCTTTTCTACGAATAATCCCTTCAATGTCTTTGGTTACCAGTATCAAATGCTGACGAGATATTTTTTTCTACATATACCTTGGTTGTAAGACAGAAGGGCTATGAAAAATGAAAGTGTCACAACTTGGTGATGCTGACTAATGGGCAATGGCCCTGATGTACATATGATATATATAGTGACTCATGTCATGATAATAAAATAAACGTTTCAATTTGGAGAAATGCTGAACAATAATGATGCAGTAACATTACTACAGCGTCAGCCACAAAACAAACTGTAATTGTATCAGTATAAACATTGATGCTGTGTTTACACTTTACAAAGCAGGAGGAAACATGCGTTACTAGCAGTATAAAATAATCAAATACGCCTTGGGTTCGAGATAAGAGTGTAAGATTTTATACGTGGAATGGACTGAATTGCAGCCGAGTAGTGAGAAATAATATTGTTGCAAACCCTCTCATTCTGTGCTTTGACTAGCATCAGTAGCAGCATTTGAAACGTGTCAGCAGAATAATTAATTAGAATTCCTAGTAAAGAAATGCTGCGGTAATTATTGTGCTATTCTCGGCATTTAAACATTGGTAACCAAGAAATATGATACATTATTTTGTGCCTCCTAAGTGAATGTAACACTGAAATTTAGTACAAATCTAGCAAAACATTACATTTGTATTCCATGGCTTTAAAATACTAAATGTGTTTTGAGTTTTTATATTACAAATACTTGTAGTTGCATAATGTACCCTAAAAATGCAGAATAACAATGTCTTTCATTTTAAAATTTAAGGTTTTTCAAAATTATGTTTTCACCATATTCACTTTTTGAAAATGTCACGATGCAGTTTTCACACAATTCTTCGTATCATTCCAAAACACAAACAAGTAAATCTGCCATATACTTTTTTTTCTTTTGAACACTTTTGAGTTACTAAAGAAACTTGCAGCTTATATAAAACTTTATATTAGAAATTTCAAGCGACAAAATTTAAAAACGATTGTCTTTTGAGCTGAGGCTAATAAAACACAGTTGTATGGCAGATTTGTACATTATAATCAGATAAATATAATAGAACCTTAAAAAAAGAGGCATTTTTTAATTTCGTCGTGTAGAGCATTTGGCATAACATAATAGAATCCGGATTCAACATTTCGTAACTCGGAAACTGAAGGATATATCATACTAAAATTCAAAATCCTCTAATGCTGGTATAAGACAGCATTGAAAATAAATGTTCAGCTAACTTGGCTGAAAAATTTAAAAAATCCATTTTCAGTTATTTATTCCCTTAATTTTCAAGCCCGGGCCCGGCCCGAGCCCGACCTAGTCCAGCCCGAGCCCGGCCCGAGCCCGACAAGCATTTTTCAAATTAGGCCCGAGCCCGGCCCGCGGGCCGGGCCGGGCCTAGGCCCGTGGGCTTGGCCCGAGCCCGTGCAGACCTCTATTGTATATACATACATAGTACGTTCTATACTTTTTTTCAACAGCAGTGCATAACAGAAGTGTTTACACGGAAACCAAATTAATAACTATTAGCTGTTCTAAAGGAGTATCAAGGTTAGCCTTTGCGAATTGATGATCGACAAGTCACACCTGGAAGTACTGGCCACGTCAGCCAATAAATAAAGGTAAGTTGGACACTTGAGCCGAAAGAGTTATACTTAAGCGCTGCAGGCTGCAATGCTATCCTTTCTTCAGCTTCATCTCCTCCTTGGACGACCAAAAAATTTGTTTTCCACCGCGCGGTATATACTCTTGTACCATCAATGGTATTCTCTTATTACTCATGCTAATCAAAGGTTGCTTCCAAATCTTCCTGGACTCTCCAGTTTCATCACACACACACACACACACACACACACACACACACACACACACACACACACACACACACACACACACACACACACACACACACACACACACACATACACGCGCGCGCGGACTTTTTTCTAAATGTGCTCTTTTGGATTCAGGGGCTCTCAAAGCATGTATTTCCAGTGAAAACTTGACATCGAATTTTTTAGTGAAATACAATACTTCCTCTACTTTATGATACCTAGTAGAGAAAGTAAATAAATAACAGCCCTTTTCATTGCTTGGTGACTGGATTTGAAATACAGGGCTTATCAAAAAGAAAGAACAGATTTCAAACATTTATTACTTCCAAACTACAAAAGCTAAAAGCATGATTCTAACGTTCATGGACAGAGAAAGGTTTACAATTGAAATAGCGGGGATAGAAGTTCCAATCACGGCCACATTGGCTCAATCTCTCTTGTGATTTGATAATTATTACGGTAACGATAACAATGAACGGTGTCGCCACCATTTCACTACAAACTACAAACAACAATGTTTTAGAATACTCCGTGTGATTTTTATCTATGGGGTTACGTAAAAGACCATATGTATATCCCTCCTATGTCTGACACTCTTGAAGATCTACGACATCGAATTGTTGAAGCTGAGAATTTGATAACTGGAGACCAGCTGATTCGTGTGTGGCAAGAAATGAGCCACTGTTTTGACATTTGTCAAAACACGGTGCTCATATTGAATGCATAATATAAAATTGCAAACTTTTTCCTCTCCAAGAGCGTTGGAATCATGCTTCTATCTTTCGTAGTTTTGAAGAACTAAATGTTTGAAATCTGTTCTTTCTTTTTGAATAGCCCTGTATTAGTTGTTGGTCATTGAACTGTTCTCAGATATGCCCGTTCTTGATACATGCGACACAGATGTAGACATCAATATACCTACATGAAATGCAATCTCAGTTAGGTAAGGAAATTTCAGAAGAAAAGCTTCCAAGCCTAAACTTAACATAGCTCTTTGACATTTGCCAGTTATAAGTTATAATCCTTATTCCGAGAGGACGGTCCCGAATGGAACACTCTGACTCACCAATCGTGAGTCTGTAATGCTTGTAATTGCTGTACAATTACCCCATCTTACTTTACGATTCCTTGCGGCGAAGAACTGTTCAAGGAAAACAAACGGTAAATACAAGTGCCTGAAACACAACACATCGCAAATATGTTAGCATACTGGAAAGCTAACATGAGAAAGGTAAGTAAGAATATCATATGAATCCAATAACATATGCAACCTAAACGGAAATTTAATGTTAAGTACCTACGTTTGATTGCACTATATTATAGGTTCTTTGTCTGGGTTATGAAATTAATTCATCATTTCTTGTAAGTATTTGAACTATTATACTAGTGTGTATGCTTTAATTGAAGTTATCGCTGGAATAGTTCTACCTAAAGAACACTAATGATTTTTATGTTTTCTGAATTAACTCTCTGGACAAAGTGTGACTCAAGCCGTCATTTACGTAAGAAAATTGAAGAAAAGAAGCTTATAAGAATGATGTTCCTGTAAAATTGTTTACAAATTGTCGATAAAGTGAACTTTAAGAATTTTGAAGAACCTTATAATTATTATTACTCCGTAGGTAAGTCTCAATGTGTGCCGGAATTTCGTCCTCCAAACTTTTGCCGGTAAATTTGTTGAAATGAGGTGTCGGTTTTAAGCACACTTAACCCTCCGTTAGGCATGCGTTCTGGTAGTACACCGCAGGTTGCTGTTGTTGTGGTAGTGTTTAACACCCGCTTTTACTACTACGGCACCGCAGGCGGTGACACTGATGACACATGGAATGAAGATGGAGCTCCGGTGGAATGAGATGGCGGGGGAAACCGGAGCACCCGGAGAAAACCCGCCCTGACGCCGCTTCGTCCACCACGAATACCACATGCGGGTCCCTGGGATCGAACCTGGGCCGCCTAGGTGGTAGGCGAGCGCGCTAACCGCTCGGCCACGACGCCGCCCCGCAGGTTGCATGCGGCCTAGTGGGCCCTCATATATTTGTGCTCATATGCTTGCATTTATTTTTTTAATTGTTATCTTCTTTCATTCCTATGTTTGGCTTTACTTAGGTTAAATGTACCTATATAGTTTTATTGGTATTATTTTACTAGATTGATCAAAGATACATAAAACGTAGTCTGAGTACACAATTAATTAAAATTTGTACTACGCTACACGGAAAGATAATAAATTGCGATGTTCAGGTATGCAATATGTAATTTGAAATGTGTTGCCAAATATGCCAATAATAATAATGCTAATAGCAATTAATAATACCATATTATCTTTGAGAAGCATGTATGTTACATATAAAATACATTTTACTCTGCCCTTGGTTGCTTTCATGTTCTTCTCTATGATCAGCTTCTCAATCTAAAAAATTTCATTTTCACTTTATCTTCAGAATTAAAATTATCTTATTCATACAAGTTGTCTTACGAGTACAGGGCTAAGATACAGGGTAGAAGATGCACTTCTTCAAATCATTTTAGACTCTGTAAATCATACAGTTTATTCTTGTTTGTGACAAAGCAATATTGCACATCTAACAAGGAAAAACCGTTTGAGAAACCTAGTCTTTGTGATGTGTGTGAACTATAAATCAACCTATAATTTCAATTCATAAATAACTAAAACACTACAAGGAATTTAAAGCGCCTATGTACCATAATATGAACGCATTGGTGTTATTAAAGAACGTGTACTTGCAAAGAATTCATTGGCTATGGATTGAGAATGTGTCAGAGAGAAAATAGCTGTGATGAGTGAACGAGCCTTCATACAGAGAACCAAAACTTGTGGAGTTTAGACTATAGCGCGTGGGACGAGTCAGTCTGTCACAAGATCACCACACAGAGAGGGCCAGGTAGAGTCGACGGACGAAGGTTGTAGACAACCTTATTGCATAATTTACATTCAATGCTGTGACAATTTATAGTAAAGTATTCACTTCCAAATTCTTGCACAAGCTCAGCAATATGTGAATATTTCAATGTTTGTGCTCCAGCCATTTTATTGCGTGAAAGTAGTGAACATATCCGAAAGACACAATGCACTGCAGATAGTGTGCTTTGTGTTGTCGCTGTAATAGAGAAATGTCACGCTCTGCCCGTGTGGCAGGTAACTGACGAACGCCTCATATCGCGATAGCTCTATAAAGGTTCGAAGCGTAGTTGTGGTTAAACAACATAAAATTCACGTAAAGGCTTTTTCTGCATTTTGCATTCGTTTCTAGAACAATTAGTGCGCTTAATAGAAACATACTCACGTGCTAACCTGTACGTCAATAAGGTATGTGTTGTATTCAGTTCAATTGGAGTTCCGTGGTCGAAAACCAATCTACCATTATGTTACTAGACTAAAAAACAAAATTGAAATTGCTATTGTTGCCTACTTTCGATACCTTTCTTAGTCCAAGTGTCGCCGAGAGTACGCTACACAGTGGGAGAGGTTAGCTGAGAGGGAGAGAGAGAGAGTGTGCGTATCAGAGAGAGAGAAGAAGAAGAGAGAGAAGTGAAATTGGAGGTGTGACTATGAGTGAGTGACAGAGAGGGACGGAAAAAATACCTCTTTCTCCATAGTCAAGCTTAGCAACATCAAAAATCGCAGTTGCCTGCAGCTTCTGTATATTTAGCTTCAGGCCACGCCCCTTTGAAGTCAGTCTGCCTCAGAGAACCGGCCAGCCCTTCAAACTGTGTCAGTAACTGGAGAGGATAAACACTCGATTGCAATCATGTCACCCCTCTTCCCCATACCTGCTCAATTGTCTGGGTCTGCAAGTAGAGACAAAGCTATATTACCTGCAAATAGCTTAAGGACACCTGTAAATTTCACCGAAATACACTGTCCTTAAACTATATCGTCCAGCGGCCTTATGTTTTATAAAAAACTACCTTATTAAAGAGGACATTTAAAAAAAAGGATAATGTAGATGTCATTATTTTTAAGAAGTTATGTTTTTTTCTTCAGCTTTAGACAAAACGAAAACAATTTCTTTTTTCAAGTCTTTTGGGATGCGACCTCAAAAATATATGAGATGTCAATTTTATTTTTCTCCCAGCCAGGATAGCACTATGCTAGTCATATGCGCATAAGTTCGGACGGTAGAGGAGTAGCTGCCCTCAGGACAGCGCCGAGAACTTCGAGATTCATTTTCCGAATGTTGGAACAATACTACGTGCAAGAGGTAGAAATCTTCTAAAGAGTATCAGAAAAGAGTAAATTTACTGTGTTTGAAAGTTCTTAAAGTTTTGTTGGAACCTGTACGTGCATCTATACGTATATCTGCCTGCAGGCAAACTGGGAACACCTTCTTGGCCAAATCAAAACCAAGGGCACTCAGCGGCCTCTGCAGTGAACCGACCACTTGCAGTTGTCTGAAAGCGAACAGTCAGAATGAAGCACGTGTGGGAATATGGCGTGTTGTTGCCGGTTCTGTTGGCCGGGTTTATCTCAGCACAGCAGAATGTCACCGCCACAGAAGATAGCGATCTGGAAGATAATAGTTATCTGGAGGATAGTGATCTCGAGGATAGTGATCTCGAAGATAGTGATCTCGAAGATAGTGATCTAGAAGATAGAGATCTCGAAGATAGTGATCTCGAAGATAGTTATGTGGAAGATGGTTATTCTTTACGTAGTTCTCTGGAAGATAGCTTTCTCCCTATTCCTTTTGAAGTTCTCGCGTAAGTACTTAACACTTATAGAGTTATGGATGCAGAGCAAGTAGCGATTATTCCTTTCTGTGTGTGTATGTCTGTGCGTGTGGTGTGTGGGCACGCGCGCGCTTATGTGTCCTGTATGGCAGAGAGACAGACAGAGAGAGAGAGAGAGAGAGAGAGAGGCAGAGAGGGGAGCTGCAAGAGTGTAAGTGAGAAATACACAACATATTAGGTGAATTCAGAAATAGGTTCTTCATCTAAGTGAGGAAATGCTTTAAAATTATTCATAAACAAATTTACAACACAACTCGAACTTTTAAAAAAGTTTAACGTAGTTAGTAATTCACTTTTAAGATTTTTTAGCCAAACAATATTCAATATTTATCATTGTTTAACAATCAATAATTGTTATTTAGGATAGCGTATGTATGTGTATGTTGTGTGGTTTGCGTGTGTGTTGTGTGTGTTGCGAGTGTGTTGTGTGTGTTGCGTGTGCTAAGTGTGTGGGTGTTGTGTGTGTGTTGTGTGTGTTATGTGTGTTGAGTCTGTGTGCGTTGTGTGTTTAGTGTGTTTTGTGTTTCTGTAAGATATGTTTTTTTGTGTTTGTGTTGTGTCTTTGGTGTTTTGTGTGTTGCATGTGTGTTGTGTGTGTTTTGTGTATGTTACGCGTCTGTTGTGTGTGGTGTGTTTTGGTGTGTGTTTGTTGTGTGAGTGACGTGTGTGTTGTGTGTGTTGCTTGTGTGATGTATGTGTATCGTGTAGGTATATTGTGTGCTGTGTTTTATGTGTTGCTGTATGTTTATTGTATATGTAGTGTGTATTTTGCGTGTGTTGTGTGAATGCTGTGTGTGTCGTAAATGTTGTGTGTGTTGTGTTCATTGTCATGTGCTTTTATATTTGTTGTGTGTGTTGGGTGTATGGGTGTATGGGTGTTGTGTGTGTTGTGTGTGCTGCATGTGTTGTGTGTTGTCTGTCTGTGGCGTGTGTCAGTGTATGTGCCAGTGTGTGTGTATGTGTGTGTGTGTGTGTGTGTGTGTGTGTGTGTGTGTGTGTGTGTGTGTGTGTGTGTGTGAAATGCATAACTCAACCGAAACTCAGTAAAAAATTAAATTTGGCATTTAAATTTAATATCCTTCGTGAATGGGACTTGAAGGCTTTGTAGAAAATTCCTCCATCCTACTGCCCTTTACACGGAAAAATGTTATTTTCTCAAAAATGGCTCAAACGATTTTGATTAAAATGGCACATGTTTAAGATATTTTTATGGCAAATTAAATTGATATTTTAAGTAATTTGGCTGTCGCCCACCTAGTCCTGTTGACTTTTAATGGCCTTAGCTGGTAAACCGTAAGAGACAGACCGAAACTAAAGATACAAAAATGCAGATCTCGTTAAAAGGCGTAATTTATTTCGAAATCAACTTTTTCGTGGAATGAGTTAATTCATAGATATTCCTTGCTATCTGTGCATAGAGTTGCCACAAATGGAAGATCGTTGCCTAGTTCAGAGTATGTTAGTCATGCAAAGAGAACGGAGTTTGGAAGCTTTAAAAGATTTGACTACCACTCAAAGCCAACTGTATTCTCATATTCCCCTTGTACCTACAAGGAAACCAATAAGATATTTTCTGCTTATGTTTATTTTAACTAAACTGAAGACTTTTTACTACTCTATTTGTACCCACCTTCAACTTTAGCGGTAATATCGGCGGCTTGGATGGACAGACATCCCGGTGGACTTTTCCACCTCACAATCTGTAGGAAACAGGAGAAACCAAACTACACCATCATGTGACTAAGGGATAAACGCTTGCGAGAAGCTGACACAGCTTTAACATCGCATGTGTAAATCCGTAAAAACGGGTAAGGTACCTTGGCGATATAGACCCGCTCGGGATAACCCGGGCAACCTACTGCTGCTTTTGGCTCGCTCTTGGCCCAAGAAATTTCTTTATGTGGAATTATTTCCTATCCTCCGAAGAATTCGTTTGCATAACTGTTTGAATGGAGTAATTGTGAGTGTGTTCATGGTAAAGGTTAAAAACCCCGCAGTTGGGACTTTAAAAACAGAATCAGTAAATGTTTCTGAAACAAGAACCTCCGACATCATCCGAGATGTTAAACAGAGTTTGCAAATAACACAATTAAAGATTTTCACAAGATAAATTGAACCTAAATACCAATTTTGCTTACACCTTGTATAGAATAACATTTCTGGCTCTTTAAATGAGTGTAATAATATTTTTCTTTGGCGGTGCAGGATTTACGATTTATTTAAGCGAATTTAGTTGCACCTCAATTTGGAGAATTTGATGCCTAAATTTCCTTAAACGTTTAGGCTAAGACCCACAAAAACCTGGTCAATGACTGTCAAGTGGCACGTGGAAATCTTAGTCTGCCTAACTGCCACGCGTTAGACAAATTGAGCAAGATCCGTTATAGTTCAACCTAGCTTAGTTACTATTTTAATATTTGTTTTGTCCTTCTCAAGACCCATACTATTCTTTGATCTAATTCCCAGAGAGAGATGTGGCAACGACACTGAAATGCAATTGTCTGCAAATGGCGGATGTGCTTGTGACCCAGCCTGTAAGGAACACGGAGATTGCTGCCTGGACTCCCCGTTCTTCAAGCCAGAGGAACAAAAATTTGGAGCTTCACCGTTTATCTGCGACACCTGGTTTTCACTGTACTTGATGCCAACTTGTCCACCTCACTGGGTTGATCCTGTGGTTCGCCATCGCTGTGAGCATCCTGATTTAACCTACCGTGACCCCATGAGAGATGCCCCTGTTACCAGCCTGGCCACAAACGTCACCTATGTCAACTCTTATTGTGCTGCATGTCATCGTGATCTGCATCCTGATGACATGGAGATCTGGAATCTAAAAATAGATTGTAAAATCGATCCCGAAATCCTGAATTTAACCGAAGAGCAATATGTTAGGCACCTAGCTTATGACACTAACGCCTCCAAATGGTATTTAAATGTAACAACTCATAATGAAAACACTCATTATACTTGTCAACTCTATCGTGAAACACCATATGAAATAATCAATAGAACAAGATGGTGCAATCCATACGTGGTGAGCAGTTGTCTGGAAGATTGGCCGGATGATGAAGTGAAAGAGAAATGTAAGGCCTATACCGACAACATCTGTTCCGGCAGTTATCTTTATCGGAATCGTTACTGCGCTGTGTGTAACAATGTCTCGATAGGACATTCGTGTGCCGCATCTCCAAGTTTTACTCCATTCTCTGTGCTTCTGGACTGGCGGAATATGCAGCAAATTCAACATTGTGATGATGGAGAACTGTATGACCCACTGTCCAACCTCTGCAGAGCTGTAATTGATGCAGATAAATGTAAGTAACGGCTGAACCCATCTATGGGGTAGTTAACATTCCATACTTTTTAGAAAAAGGGGTAATTTATTGAAAAATCTTAGAAATACTTTCTTCTACGTTAGCAATTTTAGGAATCCGAACACTGCAGGTCAGAGGAGAAATTTATAACTCATGGGCACACGTAATGCACCCACACCAAAAGACGCGCTGATCTACGGTGGTCTTGATTAAAATGCTGTTTAGGGTAACTATACTAATTTGAGAGGTAGAATTGGAACTAAACAATCCAGTGCTACAACCAGGATATGAACCATAGACTAGTCTACTAATGCAGTAGTGCAATTCTCAGCCTTTTCCCATATATAAAGCGAAACTTTTGAGCTTTCATTGCAGGAGCTAAAATCTGAACGCTCTTTGATGAAGGACAAACGAATGTTTTGTGATGCTCACTTATGCTCGAGTATTTAGTTTTTAGGAGAACATGTAGCTGTAGCAAAGCGTCCAGAGGAGCGAAACCGTAACTCTGAATCGTGAGCTGTGTCATGGGTCACGCGCCTTCATGGCTTACCCTTAACATATCAGCTGTAGCATGTATCGGTAAGTTCGAGTTTGGCACAGTCGGGGTGCCGAGCCACACTTTCAGTTGGGTTGCCCTAAGGGGTGAGAGCTTATATGCCAAACGCCCAATCAGCTTTGCTCCGCATATGTGCTGGACATGCAAGCTTATACCTCCCTGAAAATAGTCTGATGGATACTTTTCGCGCGGGTTTCTGATGTATCGAGAGACGCAAAAGGGGACTGGGTAATTCCCAACTCCTAGTTATAAGGTAGGACTTGAATGGTATCCGTTGATAAGGTTGAGCACCGGGGAGGGGCCATTGTAGGAGCTGATGCACTCCTGAAGGCCAATGGTTCCCTCACTCTATACACGGCGAAGTGTTACCCTAGGGTGAGCATGGTTTAGGCCGGTACTGAAGCGGGAAACCATTACACAAACTAGCGAACACAACGGGTCTCACCTTCAGAAAGGATTCTCGTAGTAAGAATTCTTCCAAAGTCCACGTCTTCAGGCACATCTCGGTCACCTATCAAGTCCGTAAATATAACGAAAATCTATGCAAGGCCACCATCAAAATTGCCAGTCTCCAACAATAGCACTAGTGAGCCCATTATCGATGATGCATCACCGAAAGGTTCAAAACTTGCTATGCAAAACTGACTTCCTCAAAGAAGGTAACGTCTCTGTTCTCAGTAAACCAAAGGGAAATAAAAGGTATGTGCGTAAAAACGGTCTAACCCACACTTTTTTAAAACTGAGAAAAACAGAGTTTTGCATATGTTGGAAAAAAAAATATTAGTTGATACATGTGGCAAACTTTATTTGAGTTAGGGTTAAAGGACACACCTCAAACATTTTTTAGTGCAGTTCTAAGAATATTAAATTATTTTTATTAAACTTATAAAAGAAAACAGTAATAAAAAAGAAACATTCTAAATAAAGCATAACTTAGACTACATATATTTTAATTGTTCTTAACAAAAGAGCATCCTTGCACATAAAAATAATCTACATTTATTACATTACTATCTATTATAAAAAATAGCTGTTGAAAACATATAGGCCTTTATGGGCCTATTCAGATAATTAAACAAAATCAGGTATGTCAAACAATTGCTCATCTTCATGAACATCATTACTTTCAAGACACAGATGTAAGACTTCTGTAATAATCATGATGTATTGGAGGCACATAATTGAGCAAGTCAAGTACATCTTTAAGTTTTGGCAAAGCTATGGGCCTTGGATTTACATACTTAGGTGCTAAGGACACATTCTTAAGGGAAGGTCTACCTGACACTTTTTCTTAAGTCTACACAATCATGCTCTTCAATATCTGAATAGGTATATTTAAAAAACATCTGAACGGGCTTGTCCTTTGTCACTTTATAGGACACTACCTTACTTAACAATACTTTTTATTTAGATTCTGATATTCTGTTTTTCTTTATTTTATCTAATAATAGTTTTGTTGATATGAAACAACATCATCTGATGCTCTGCCAGCAATATCCTCCAACCACACAAACATAGATGTGTTACCATTGGCAACATTATGCACACCAAAGTTGTAGGTCCAAATCTGGCGTTTGTAAAATGGTACTCCTACAGTTAAATGTGGGGTCGGAAGACATTGCTGCATGTCAAAGGCAATCACATGCAAAGAGTCACCAGTTTTAGCTCCATCATGTTTTAAAGTTTGATAAGCTGTTTGGGCTTTTCGTTCATGTAGTTCCAACTGTTCTTTCAGTTTGTTTCACTTTCCTTGTCAGACTGATCAACATGGTGCCTTCATTTCTCCCCAACATGCAAGTTATAAAGGCTGTATAAAACACATCTTTGCAATTTAATATAATAGTGTAATAATTATCAACAAAGTATAACAGAATAATAAAGTGAAACTCATAAGGAAGCAGTATATTAAATGAGAATCTGCATAAGTAACTGACAACATTAAAAGGTTGGCAATCCTACCCTAGTTTCTTTTCTTCTGCTTTTAGACCATTTATGCGCTTCAAAAGATGAGGTAAAACAGATCGCAAGAAATGGAAGTCCTTATATATACTTCAAATCAAGCTTTTGGATGTTAGACCTCCCATAAACTGTTAGTACTTGTTTCAAGCAAGAGATTGCAGCACCAATCAGATTTTTTTTTGTTTTGAGGGTTAGACCGTTTTTACGCACCTACCTTCTAATAATTCTAATAAAAATAATACTAATAATACTAATAACAACAATAACAATAGTAGTAATAGTAGTAATAGTAATAAATTAATAATAGTAATAATAATATGAATAAATAACAAATAATAATAATAATAATAATAATAATAATAATAATAATAATAATAATAATAATAATAATAATAATAATAATAATAATAATAATAATAATAATAATAATAATAATAATAATAATAATAATAATAATAATAATAATAATAATAATAATAATAATAATAATAATAATAATAATAATAATAATAATAATAATAATAATAATAATAATAATAATAGCAATAATAATCATGATGGTGGTGGTGATGATGATGATGATGATGATGATGATGATGATGATGATGATGATGATGATGATGATAACTGTGCCGCAGTTCAAGCATAATTGTTACTACCTCATAGTGTAGGGCATCACAACCAATCGTAACGACAGTGATCAAACTGTTTGAATTTATTCTAAAACTCGTGGCCTATTTACGTTTCTACCACAGATTTGGATGGCTCAGGTGCTTACGTCTGTAGTCCGCATTCGCAAAATTGTGGATTCGATGCCCTACCTCCCGTTCCATGGGGTTTTTAGGAGGTGTCCCGGGGTCGCTAGACAAATGCTGGCATGAATTTCCATATCCTCCGAATTTCCTGTCCTTACATTTCGTTACACCAACCATTTTATTTCACCCTTCGTCTGTTAGGTTCGTATCAGGGTTGTAGGCCTCGAGAACCTCGTGGTAGCAGCACATCAGGGTCACTAATTCCGCTCTGGATATCTCGCCTTCCAGATTGGAAAGCAAGTCACTGATTTCCGGTTCCCGCCCATGGGCTAGTAGCAGCCTTTAGGATCCATTTTTTTGTAGTGTTTAACGCCCGTTTTTACTACGACGGCACCCCAGGCGGTGACTCATGACACATGGAATGAAGATGGAGCACCGGTGGAAACCTGAGCACCCGGAGAAAACCGGCCCTGACGCCGCTTCGTCCACCACGAATACCACATGCGGGTCCCTGGGATCGAACCCGAGCCGCCTAGGTGGTAGGCGAACGCGCTAACCGCTCGGCCACGGCGCCGCCTTTTAGGATCCATTCGCTTCGTGCATCTTCACAGCATAAGCACAAAACAGCGCATTTTGATGAAGGCGCCATGACCCCCTCCACAGTTGTGAGTAGGTCATTACCTTCCAACTACGGCGGCAAAACACAAATTGAAATGCTCTAGTATGCTATAGTCACTTTTCCTTAACCTATATAAAAGAGCTAGAGCTTATTTTCCATTGTACATACATTATACATAATTTAATTGCAAACTTTCGTTACTCCAACAACTTGATTTGAATTAAATGCCTTCTATGTTGCAGATGAAGAAAATTGGACAGAAGCTCTTGGCTCGTGCAATAAAGTGAGCTTCTCTCAAGATGAGTATCAACTGGCACAAGATAACTCCTCTGTGTATGTCGCTGTACATAATAAGACATACTACGAGCACCAGTTCCTGATCCACGAAGATTTTCTCATCATTTGTGTTCCAGAGGATACTGAGAGTCGCTTCGCACCAGAACTTGGCTACTTCACGGTGATAGGTCTATCACTATCCATTCTGTTCCTTGTGCTCCACCTCAGCGTCTTCTTCATGGTACCTAAGCTACGCAACTTCTCGGCGACCAACCTCAGCTGCCTCTGTATATCTCTGTTATTGTTGTATTGCAGCTTCATTGTGAGTGAGTCCATGATGGCCCGAACTTCTGGTTGCATCATTTTGGCTTTACTCATACATTACAGCCTGCTGGCATCGTTCTTCTGGATGCTTACTATCGCATTTGATATATTTCGAGTGATGAAGCAGGCCACATCAAAACTGATCGTATCTAAAGGTGAGAATCTTATTACATACAATTTACTGATGTTTTAGCAAGGCAAGCTAATACATTGGCCCTGAATAGGATGGCGCGTATCTCCTGAACCAGGATCATGATATAGCATTGCGGTGGGCTCAACTTCATGACTTGAAAATTTATTTAAAATATTCTAAAATAACAAAAAATGACATATAATGATCTTTATTATTTGATCTCCTTGTGCATTATTTAGTTTATAACTTACACTGAATACTGAGTCACAATACGTTACAAGCATCTTTTGTAAGTTTTCAAGCTTGAAAGTGTATCATCAATTGATACGCGCTTACACAGAGAGAAGCATCTCTGAATATCCACTTGAGTTTTATTTCTTAACGTTCTCTTAATAGTCCCACTATAGTTTGAAGCTTATAAACTTTACTTTTCAAATCATTTTCATAGTCAAACGAAACATCGCATCCTCACAAATTAAAACGCTGTAGCTGTTTTTACATGCTCCACTCGCAAGTAGAGGTGTTCCATTCCAGGCAAAAATACGACGTCGAGAATTCACCGGAAATATGTCTTTAGAACCCCTAAATCCCAAAAAAGCACTTTTATAAAAAGGTCCGTGTGTGTGTGTGTGTGTGTGTGTGTGTGTGTGGGTGGGTGGGTGGGTGGGTGCGTGCGTGCATGTGTGTCATTCTGTGGACAGCTTAACTAACAAATCTGATGTGTTGTACTCACATGACTTTCTCTACTCTTCTACTAACCATTCTTACGATCTGTTATTCCTATATCTTCTTCATGCTAAGATTAACATTTGTAGAAATTATCTTAAGGAAATGTTAGAATACAGTGGGCTTTGTGAGATAGTCAAATCGTTTAAAGCTTTGAGATTCCGTTCTCTTTGCACACTTAACATATGGAAAAATGAAAGACGATTTTTCATTTCACGAAAGTTATATTTTCCCAAACACACATAACAAGGAATATCTCCGAAATGGTTCAACCTACAGGAAAATTTATTCAGACATAAATTGTGTATTTTAGCAAGATCAACATTTTATATAGTATGATATGGTCTACCTCTAACGGTTTGTCAGTTATACAAAAGCCGTCCAGAGTAAATGCGACTACAGCGGCTGTAGCCAGAAAATTCAAAATATACATTTCATTTGTCATAAAAATATCTCAAACATACATTTTAATCAAAATCGTTAGAGCCAGTTTTAAGAAAATCAAATTTTCGCAGAATGTTCCATCTAAAGGGTAGTTTAGGGTGGGGTTATTTTCTTCCAAATCTTCGTGTCGCATTCTTGAAAGACATTAAACTTAAATACCAACTTTGGTTTTTAACCTACTTTTCGTTTTTGAGTTATGCTGTCCACAGACTGACACACACACACACACACACACACACACACACACACACACACACACACACACACACACACACACACACACACACACACATCAACACACACACACTCGAACCTTTTTCTAAAAATGCTTTTTTTTTTATATGAAGGGGGTCTCAAAACATGTTTCCGGTAAAAACTCGAAATCGAATTTTTGGGCGGAGTAGAATACTTCCCCTACTTACCGTTAGAGAAAGTAAAAATGAAAGGTGAAAACACCAAACTTGGTATTTGACTTTAATACCTTTAAAGGATACGACACTTATATTTTGAAGTAAGTAGCCCCACCCTAAACTACCTTTTACATGGAAAAATTTGCGAACATTTTGATTGTCTTGAAAATGGCTGCAACGGTTTTGTTTACAATGCCATAGATTTGACATATTTTGTATGACAAATAAAACGTATGCTTTGGATTTTCTGGCTATAGCCTGTGTAGTCCTGTTTGCTCTGCATGACTTTTGAATAACTCGTAAACCGTAAGAGATAAACATAATCTTACTATACTGTGACTTTGGTGGGTGTAAAGTAAAGAAGACAGATGTAGTCGGGATAAAGAAACACTTTTATTTCCGTAAACAGTAACTTTTTACACTCGTTGCAACAGCAAGAAAGTCTTTACCGATTCACCAACAGCACGGCTCCGAATTCGTAACACAAGAACTGTCAATTCTCAAACTTTACCGCTATTTATATCTCCCAGGCACTATTCTAGAAACTTCAGGAAAGTTCAGTTATTATTGCGGTCAAATACAAAGCAGAGAATTCCAGAAGCCTCTATCCCTTTCTCTCTTTTGCGTTAGTGCCGACAATAATGCGATGGGCGACACTGCTCCCTCCTCAAGGCTGGTCGTTAGGCCAGGTAGGCGACTGGCTGGGTCCCCCCTCCCCAGTGCGGCAATCAGATGCGGCGGGCGCGGTGACAATACCAAATATTTAATTGTTGCTAAAACACACAATTTATGTCCGAATATATTTTATGCAGAGTGAAGCAGTTCGGAGACATTCCTTGTTTTTTGTCACAGTTTCAAAAACCTTAAAAGTTTCGTGAAATGGAACATCATTATTGATTTTTTCATAAGTTAAGCATGCAAAGAGAACTGGATATCAAAGCTTTAAAAGAGTTGACTATCGCTCAAAGTCTACTGTATTCTAATACATTCCTCTTGCACCTACAAGGAAATAAGCAATAAAATAGTTTGCAAAATTGTTTACCTCAACTAAAACAAAGAAGATAGAGGATTAAAAGCTTGTAAGAATGGTTAGAACAAGAGTAGAGAAAGTAATGAGAGTACAGCACATTAGATATTTTAGTTTTATTATTGATAATTATTTTCGACCTCACTTGGACATTTCCCCAGTGATGCCATTACTTTTCTTTCACTACTAATATATTTAAACTGTGAGCTTTCATTGTCCTCTCTAACTGAAATGTGACTGCTTGTAGCATACCCTCATTTTCTGCCAGAATAAACTGATCATCAGCAAACAGAATCGTATTTAAAATGTGTATTAGCAATAATATAAGCAAATAGAAAAACACGCTTTCATCAAATAAGTTATAATACAGCTTCTTTAAAAATCTAATGTGTTGCTTTCAAAAAACTTTTTCTACTCTTGTACTAACCATTATTACAAACTCTTATTTCTATATCTTCTTCGTGTTAGCCTGAGATAAGCAATTTGAGAAATTATATTATTGCTCATTTTCTTGTAGGTACAACGGTAGTATGGAAATACAGTAGGCTTTGAGCGACAGTCAGTAATTTTAAAGCTTTGACATTCCGTTCTCTTCGCACGGTTAACATATAAAAATGAACAACGAAAGCTTTAAGTATCCTATAACTCACACCCACAACAAGGAATATCTCCCAAATGATTCACTGTACAAACAAGTTTATTCGTACCTGAATTCTATGTTTTAGCAAGGTGTACATTTTTGCATAGTAAGATTTTGTCTATATCTCAGGGTTTACTAGCTATGCAAACGTCATTCAGAGTAAGCAGGGCTATTTATGGTATAGAAGGAAGATTCAACATATACATTTCGCTTACCATAAAAATATCTCAAGCAATATCTCAAAATCGCTAGAGCCATTTTAAAGAAAATGAAAATTTTCCAAAAATGTTTGACATGAAGGTTAGTTTAGGGTGAAGGAATGTTCTTGAAAATTTGCTCTCACATCCTAGAAAGACATTCATCTTAAATACTAAGTTTGGTTTTAACCATCTTTTCGTTTTTGAGTTACGGTAGTCACAGTCTGACAGATAGAGCCACACAAGGACTTTTTTTTTCTAAAATTGCGTTTTCTGGATTCAGGGGGCTTCAAAACATATTGTGACTTTTGTGGTGGGGTGTGAAGTAAAGAAGACAGATGTAGTCGAGATAAAGAAACACTTTTATTTCCGTAAGCAGTAACTTTTTACACTCGTTGCAACAGCAAGAAAGTCTTTACCGATTCACCAACAGCACGGCTCCGAATTCGTAACACATACGTCTCTTCTTTCCGTCGGCACGACTACTCAACGCTTCACATACGTCTGACTGTCTCCTCTGTCGCACTTTACCGCTATTTATATCTCCCAGGCACTATTCTGGAAGCTTCAGGAACGTTCAGTTATTGCGCTGAGATACAAAGTAGACGATTCCAGAAGCCTCTATCCTTTTCTCTCTTTCGGCAAGCGCCCCAACAATACGGCCATTCTCTGTCTCTTTCCTTCGGCTCCTTTGCGGTAGTGCCGACAATAATGCGATGGGTGACACTGCTGTTGTCGGCAATTAGATGCGGCGGGCGCGGTGACACTATATTTGTGGTGAAATCTTGACTTCGACTTTTTGGGTAGAATACAATACTTCCTCTACTTACTAGTAGAGAAAGTAAAAAGAAGTACTGGATCAAGAAGGTGGAACGATTGCTGCACTTAACATTTTTCTTTACTCAGTACAACTTCACGAAGCGGAGATTTGTAAACGACATAAATGAAAACAGAGAGGAGAGAATCTACACATACTTATACACTTTGCCTTTTAATAGTTCTAATACTTTTGAATTCTGAACTTGCACTTCATGTAAAACATATAGGTTTGTTTTCGCATTTTGCTACAGTTCAATAATAAAATTTATCTGCCTTAAGTAACAACATGCAGAATACCTGAAATGCAGAACATTTCAACAGTGTCTACCGAGCCTTATAGAATTTAACTAATTAATATTAATTCAATAAGACATATTCTGCTCCCATACAACTAATGTAAACTGTCTTGATATTGCAGGTAAACAACGGCTGAGGTTCTGTCTATATTGCATGGGAAGCTGGCTGCCCCCAGCAGTAATTGTGGGGACAGGACTAGCTATGGATAGCTGGTGGTCAGAATCATCCTTTGCACCTGGATATGGACAAGCTGCTTGCTGGCTGAACCATTCTGGTGCTCTCTTGATCTTCTGCGTGGTCCCTCTAGTTGTAGTGGTGTTTCTCAATGTGTGCTTCTTCTGTTGGACGGCATATCTCATTCACGTCAACAGCGCAGATTCAGCAAGTTCCTCCAGTGCCAGGAAGGAGTTCCCCCTATTCTTGCGTCTGGGATTCATCATGGGGATCACCTGGATCACTGGAGTTGCTGCCGCATCAGTAGAAGTTCCAGGTTGGTTATTGTCTGGCCTGAGATTGACAAGACGTAAAACGTATTCAAGGATCCTACTGAGTTCTAAAACTTTGAAACGCGCACTAAAAGGATCCTTGTATACTTGGATGTAAATTTAAGTTTAGCCGTAAGCAATAAACCGAAAACTACTCAGCACATTTCATAAATTCTTATACAGCATAGGAATATATGGACAGCATATAGAGATAAAGATTTCAATTACATGGGAATTTTTGTTACAAAATGCTGTTTATGCATTATTTTATTCACATCACAATGTGTACACTCTTGTAAGATTTATGAAATGTTCAACACTCAATTTGCTCCTCTAGATCTTCTTTCAGGGAAAACATTTTGTATCGAGGAGTGCCTCTAGTTTTGACAGTTTGTTCCCGGTGTTGTAGGAGGGCATGGAAAAAATTAGCTACTAACTTTTTGTGCTGCAACATCCCAATATAGAAGCTGGAGTCTATGATGCCTCAAAAGTAAGGTGGAAATTCCTGAGAGTGAGCAGTTCGAGAAGCTAAATTGTCATCCGTACACGATGCGTCTAGTATTATCGATCTCAGTGAACTGAAGTTAGAAGGTTGATTAGGATTCAAAATCAGTTATGAACATTTGCAATGAAATCAAATTTAGGTGGTACGAATTTCGCCCAGTCATCTAGTATATTATATAATAATCCCGAGACGCAACAGCGCTATCTGGACCGAAGCCTACCGCTCGAACGTTCCGTCTCCGACCTCTGCCCACTAGGGTGTTATGGTGGTACGTGGTCATCGCCCCGGTCCCTCTTGGCCGGTTAGGCGGTCTTAGTAGCCAGGGATCGCTGTTTTTCAATCAAATAGCTCCACAATTGACTCCTCTGGGTCCTAGTAAGCTTGACTGCAGCCCTGATTAAGTCTCCCAGCGGGAGAGAATGCCTGTTACTCTGGTAACGGTTATCGAACATGGGTCTCCCGCTTGGTAAGCAGCAGCACTACCACCACGCTAAGGAGTTGACCCATAGGATATATGATACATCATATGTGTCAATAAAAGAGCAGAATATTTCCGTCTGCTACCACATACAGGTGGAAGGGAATTCATTACATTCCTTCTAATATGTGCTTCATAGAAGCATTAGAAACAAAAAGTCTTATGGCATTTTGTTCTTTGATCAGCCCAATTCGAAAAAAATAATCTTTTTGTTCCAAATTGGATGCGCCATTCCACAAAAATGTACGAGGATAACAGCTTGTTACTTGTAAGATGCGTAGAGTAACTTATTTCTGACATTGCTTCGGTAGTAATTATGGAACATCACAAAGAGTTTCAAAATAATTAATCACTTAAAAGACGTGAAGTAATTCTCCGAGCACCTTTTTCAGAGCCGAGGTAAGTCGAGAACGTTGCGTTGAGGTTGGTCAGGTAAATGACCTGGTTCCCGGAAGTAAACACTTCCTCTTTCCTCTGATACTTTGGCAGGTAACGGTTGTGATTGGCCTACACATGTAAGGAGACCTCCACGAGACGCTTGGTAGTGACACCTGTTTGTTTATGTACAGAACCAGTGAAAGTGACACACAGTCTGTAGTGTCGACAGCTTGTTTTTGACAAAACGATCTCCGTAGGAAATAGAGACAAACACGTAGTGAGTTTGGGTTACAGTATGCCTTACTGGAGAATTCAGGTGTACTTATTCATTACGACGATGCAGACAGGGCATGGTACATTGTCTTATGTTTACACTCATGAGCCGCGTGGCTCCGTGACGAGTGTTTATGTACTGACCCAGTGAAAGTGAAACCTGCAGCGTTGCTAGCTTGTTTTCAATAAAACTAAAATATCTACGTAGGAAATGGTCGGAGACAAAAACGTAAGATACAACATGTGTTCCAAATACCGAGATCTATCACTGGTTTAAATTAATGTAATGACCCCCTTTCATCCTGTATATAAGTTAACGAGAGTGGTTCAACAAAAATCATGGTTAGGAATTTTTCAAACATGCAGTATTTATTTCTCAATAGGTGTATTCCTCGTTTAGGGACATATCCTTCGCCTAACGTTTCTGCCGTTTTGGTCATTCTAAAATGGGAAATTTCAATCTCTGCAAACTGCCTCTTGCTGGACGATGACCTAACATGACCTACATTTTGTTTCCGGCAGACATTCTTCCATGTTTGGGAGCAAGACACATGAGTGCTGGTAGCATTATCCGGGTAAAGAAGCAGTTTATTCTTCTCTAAATGGGGCTGAGACTCTTTAAACTTCCCATCTAATTGGACCAGTAACTCGCTATAGTAGTGTTGAGTAATCCCATTCTCCCTGTTCTAAGAATTCAATGGCTTTCCCAAAAGATCGTCAACATCCCTTTTCCAGTCAATGGACTCGTCTTAACCTTCTTTGAAGCATATTCTCCGGAAGTAAGCCTTTCGTTTGATTGCTGCCTGGTTTCCAGAGTATAATAATAAATTCAGGTCTCATCGACGATAACTACTGAAACCTCCTTCGGATTTCCCATAAATAGTTCCTAACGTATCTTTGAACTTGAATGCCGCAACCAACCACCTGTTATCCTATCTTACAAAACGGAATGCCCATGGGCTGACAACTTTTACTTTCTCTACTGGTAAGTAGGGGAAGTATTGTATTCCACCCAAAAATTCGATATCGAGGTTTCACCGGCAATATATGTTTTGAGGCCCCCTGAATAAAAAAAAAAAAGCATTTTTAGAAAAAGGTCCGTGTGTGTCTGTCTGTGTGTGTGTCTGTGTGTCTGTCAGCCTGTGGACAGCATAACTCAAAAACCAAAAGTTGGTTAAAAGCCAAACTTGGTATTTAAATTTAATGCTTTTCAAGGATGCGACAAGAAGATTTTGAAGAAAATAGCCCCACCCTACACTACCCTTTACATGGAAGATTTTTCGAAAATGGCTCTGACGATTTTGGTTAAAATGTCAGATGTTTGAGATATTTTTATGTCAAATGAAATGTATATTTTGAATTTTCTGGCTATAGTCCCTGTAGTCGTATTTACTCTGGACGACTTTTGCATAACTGGTAAACCGCTAGAGATAGACCAAATTGTACTATACAAAAACTGTAGATCTTGCTAAAATACACAATTTATGTCTCAATAAATTTTCTTGTAGGGTGAACCATTTCGGAGATATTCCTTGTTATGTGTGTGAGTTTCGGAAAACTTAGAACTTGAGCGGAATGCAACAACGTTCATTTTTTTATGTTAATCGTGCAAAGAGAACGGAATCTCAAAGGTCAAAAAGATTTGTCTGTCGCACAAAGCCTACTGTATTCTAATATTCCCCTTGCACCTACAAGGACATAAGCAATAAGATAATTTGTACGAATGTTTATCTGAACTAACATGGAGATATAGGAATAAGAGTGTGTTAGAATGGTCAGTACAAGAGTAGAGAAAGTCATGTGAGTGCAACACATCAGATTTTTCATCTACAACTTAATATATAAAATACTAATCGCCGTTCCCATTGGCCTCTACCACTTTGCACACTTTCGTTCAACGATCAGTGAGAATCTTTTTGTGTTTTATTTTATTTGACTTTCTTGGTAACCACATTTTCCGGGCGTCCTATGCGCTTCTCATCAAAAAACGGATGCTTCACCACGTTGAATCAATATTTAACACAGTTGGCGAAAGGTCTCCAGTAACAGCATCAATATTGCTTTTATCTTCTTGCAAATTTACCTACCTCCAGAAGTAAACTACTAAGCTGTATTGGATTGTTTTCCGTTTTAGCGAAAATGACGTTTAATACCTAACTGAAATTCCTGTAACATATCAAATTCGTTTTGGCAAGCTGTGACAGATGACGGTGCATAATGGCAACACCAACTTGCCTTTGCCACACCATAGGTTTTGAACCACCCTCGTAAAATATTGTGCTTCTGACTGGTATATGTACAGAGCTGGTCCACCCAGATACCGCCACCTAAGTCAGGCAGCGATTGAAGTTTGCACCTCTATCTTCCACAGCAAACATATGAACTTCGAATCAAAACGTTCTACAAATCTTTCACTCTTTCTGTGGCCCTGTACACTTTTGTGACCTGGGCGAACGCATCCACCACCGTAATTAAAAAACTATAGACCACCCAATACCTTTACCTGTACAAAATCCTATCTGCTCCTTTTCGTACCTCCAAACGTATCCTACACCATGAAACCAACCTGCCGGTGCTCAAGAGAGCCTCCTCCAAACGGGTGCGTATAAAGAGGCTCTAGAACTCCGCAATATCCAATATTAGCAAAGAGGAGCCGAAACCTGCAGAGTCAAAATGTTATCATGGCTCCCCAACTCTACGCCCCCATTCAGTCTGCCCTTAGAACACTGGAACTCTGGGATAGTACAGGTTGCGCGCTGTCACACAGCTAAACCGTGGAAAGTGTACATAGTTTAAATAGCGAAGTGTGTGTGTGTGTGTGTGTGTGTGTGTGTGTGTATGTGTGTGTTTGTAATAATAATACAAGACATACAGCTTCTTAATTAATAGAATTAAGCTCTAATAAAGCCATACAAACCACAAAGACTATACCAAAAATGCGCATAGTTATAAACCCATGAAATCTGTAGCCTGTAAGGAGAGGCCCATGTACCGGCAGCAGGTAATAATCTTTATCAATAAACAAACCTGTAGGTTGTAATGTATATAGATCTACCACACCGCTTGCACATCGAAACCTAAGTCACGAAAAAAGGGAACTAGTAACACAGTAAGAAATGCTATTTCGAACTGAGCGTCCATAGCCGAATCCCTTACTCCCTAGGATATAACGTTTCCTACCTTAGAAGAATATCCCAGCACCTCAGTGGGAGGGCCAGAAAGTTAGGCCAGTGGAGGGGCCTCTAAGGTGATTCTGATGCCACCCAAGTCATCTTCTGCTTCTCACTACTTCACTTGTGTGCAGTTAACAATGCATGGCCGTAATTCCCTTTGAGCGTGGGCATGGTAAGGATTTCACGGGCAACATTAATCCATTAGAATGTAGTTTCCGAACCTGTAGGCTATGGTCCAGTCGATATCACCAGACGATTTGCCTGAACACTCAGACAGATAGGACCATTTATAATAACGGCGCTTACCATCATAGAAACCATCGAGAGACATCGTGAGTCTGGTGAGCAAAGGTCGAGACACCTCACAGCTGCCCGGAAAGTCATACTCCAGAACCGACAGTCAAACAGACAACTTCGATTTTCATTCAACAGAGGGATAAGTGACAAAGAGCCGTAATCAAATTGGGGTTAATCGAAATCACGGCAGTTCACAGTTCAATTAGTGACTGCTAACTAGCATCCGGCGGGAAGAAAACCGCTGTTATCTCAATAGTGAGCACCTCCGACCGTGGGCAACTTCACCAAGTAATCCGAAACATTCTCCAGCACACTATCCCACCTGTCTCAACCTGCAGGCCGTAGCGCCTCGATACTGCGGTATTAACACTCATCCGGGGAAAAAATTAGCACCGTTTGTTTAGGATATCCTGTAGCCCAGCTGTGTCAACGCATGCGCTATTTGGTGACCTTGGTAGTACTCATGGGCAAGAAGCGCTCGGAGACAGATTATGGTAAACACAGAGATAGCAACGGCGTTATGCAAAGCATAGCAAAACATGGGTATACAAAGTATATATATATATTGTGACTATGAGGTTTTTATATGAACAAAAATAACTAATTATTCAAAAACAAGTTAACAAAACCAAAGCAATTTGTTAAAAGATAAGGAATATTATACAACTTTTAACTGTACAATTGAAAAAGGAACTAACTCTTCCTCTAACACTAAATAAAAATAGCTCCACTTTAAAATTTCCACTTGTGGTTTTGTCCGAACTTATTATGTCCTGTTTGTGCATTTCCATCAACATCTCAATATTTGGGGACACATTTGTTACAGAAGTAGGAGTTTCAAGGCAGACGTAGGCTATCATCAGAGAACTTTGGTCTTGGACGGCACAGCAAGTTTATTAAAGACATGTTTTTCCGCAGATATTTATGATACCCAAGATACTCATAATCTCTGCAGCATATTTTTGAAATTCTGGGTAGGTTTTTGGATTAAACCCTTGATAAAAACTATCGTCATATATGGTTTTAAAATGCGGATTACAGCATCAATCAGTAAGTTCTAGTTGAAGTTTGATTGGAGTATTTTTGGTATCAGTAGAATAAGCAAATGAAAAGAGATCTAGTTTAGATCTCAGAGGTTTCAAATCTGAAAACCTTCTAAAAATCTTGTCTAAGTGTATAACAACACATTCATTTCTGTGCTTATGTTAAGACAGTGCAAATGTGGAAGTGGCTTCGCGTTTTACATGATATGCACGTTGTACAACCCTGATAAACACTATCCCAAGCAGAGCAAGCAGGTGCTGCTGTTACGGGCACCGTGGGTCTGCTAAGCTCCAAAGCGTGAGCTTTGCTATCGCTGCTCTAGCCCCAGGCCATCAACAGTACTCTAGTTGTTCACCAGCATGAAGATGCCACGGAGTCACGCTGAAATCTCATTGGCCGGACCACAGTCTACAAGCCAGTTAAATGTGTGCCACTGGCCTTTCAGTGAATTTCACTATTTATATAACAATTTTAATTGTAACTTATAGTTACTGAAAACCATTATTGTAGGTTTTAAAACTAATGTATATGCTTGTTTTTCTCTAGGTCTGTGGCATCTTTTCGTAATATTCAATACGCTGCAAGGCTTGTTTATCTTCATTGCCTTCACATGCAAGAAGAAAGTGTGGAAGGAAATCAGGAATATGATGGAGAGTCATAAGAAACAATTAAAAACACCTGCTACATCTGAGACCAGCACCAACACAACCTCTTTAGAACTAGAATGTAAGGCCAGCAGCCATGAACAGAAGCTGGAGAAACAAATATTGTGATATCTTTTGCAGCAACAAATGTCTTATCTTCCGAATGTAAAGGAGAACTGAATGAAGTGAGGAATGGACAATGTAATAACATTGTAAAAGGAAACTGTTATAATGTCACAAAACATAGTTATTCAGACTTTTAGCATTTTTATACTGCTTAAGAGATATCACTGATATACTTGTATAAGTTATTTATAAGTTATTTATCTACAGCATTACTGCTGTTTGTATACTCAAACGGTTTCTATCTACGTCTGTACAATTCTAACATTATAAAGATCATGTTCTGAGGGTAAAAATTGTGCACAATTATGTTTTTCTAGTATGGCACCATAATAGTGACTCAATAATAATTTGGTTTAAGCCTGAACTTTTGCAGTCAGTCACATTCGAATTTCCAGGCTTTTGTAATGTTGGTCTTTTGAATTTGTGTTTAATTGATGTGGCACTATAAACGTTCTTTAATGATCTGATGACAATTACACTGGATACTAGGCAATATATACAGGATATTAGGGATATAAGCTGACACATTTTTATTGCTAATCTTCAGATTGGTTACTACATCTAAGCAGACTAAGCACACAAAGCGTGAAATAGAGTGGGCCGGTTTCGACGATAAAGAATAACTACTGAGGCTGATTACCAATGCTTTCTGCAAAGTCAATGACCTCACAATACCTGGACCAGTAGGTCACACATTGTGGCGTGAAGAAAAACGGATATCTATACGACATGCGTGGTTCACTTCGCGGCGCTGTTATGTGCATGCAAATACATCAGGTAGTGAACTATATGATTGGTTACTGAGAAAACTCTTTTGACGTAGAGAAAAATAACTATATATACTACATTGCATACATGGTGGAACGGAGCTTATTATATACTTTCTAATATGTGCTTCATGAATACATTACAAACAAAAGCGTCTAATGCTGTTTTGCCCTTTGTTCAGCCGATTGCGAAAAACAATGGTTTTGTTCTCTCACCCGGATATGTACTTCCACAAAAATTTGTACGAAGATAATAGTCTGTTACTTACAAGATGCGTAAACTAACGTATTTCTGACATAGGTTCGGTAGTAATAATGGGACATCACACAGGGTTTCAAAATACATAATTAATCACATAAAAGAATTGAAGGAAAGCTCTTTCATACGTGAAGTAACTCGACAATATTGCATTGAGGTTGGTCAGAGAGTCGAACCTGCTTCTGGATGTGAACAGGTCGGTCGCTTGCAGGGTCATGTAATGTTTTGGGAGCTGACGTTTCTTTTTAGCCTACACTCGCACGCTAAAGATGGAAAGACACGACAGGGTAGCTGTTTATGTGCTTTAGAATTTAGATCGTCGCTACGGTGTTTGTTTATGCACTGACCAAGTGAATGGGACACCAACACAATCTGTAGTGTTATCAGCTTGTTTTGGACAAAACTAAAACATCTCCGCAGGAAATGGTCAGAGATTACCGGTTGGAAGCTACTGCTACAGATTTACTTTAACCAGAGATTCTACATAATGAGTGTAACAAATATGCCCAATGTAATTATTGTCAATAAAGAGCCCTTTCGCCGATAAAAGAAGAACACTTCTGTAAAATATTTGGAGCCATGTAGTTTCTTGAGCAATAAACATACACACACACACACACACACACACACAAGCAGCAATTGGACTCCCATATTCCACAGAAAGCTCTGGTTAGCTATATCGTTTAACGAATACTGTCGTGATGTTTAAAGTTGCCCTGTTTAATTGAATACGGGATATCAATTTTCATTGCAAACATTCGTTTCGTTTCCCTTACTCGGTTGTTTCCTTCACGTCAGATGGATTTCTTTCTAAACAGCTTTTATTTTAAAATCAGATCTGTTCCATTCACATGAATTTCTCTACTGTTGTACTAACCACTCTAGCAAACTCTTATTCCTATATAATTATCTTATTGTTTATATTCTTATAGGTACCAAGAGAATATGGAAATACAGTAGACTTTGAGCGATCGTCAAATCTTTAAAGGCTGTCAAATACCGCTCTCTTTCCATATTAACATATAAAAAAGTCTGATGTGTTGCACTCACATGACTATACCCTTGTACTAACCATTCTTACAAACTCTTATTCCTAAATCTTCTTCGTGTTAGTTGAGGCGAACATTCACAGAAAATATTGTATTACTTATTTCCTTGTGGGTGAAACGGGAATATGGGAATAGAGTAGCCTTTAAGCCATAGTCAAATCTTTTAAAGCTTCCAATTTCCGTACGCTTTGCACCGCTAGCATATAAAAATGAATAGCGATATTCCATTTGACAGAAGTATGTTCTCAAAAAGCTTACAGAAATAACGATGAATATCTACGAAATGGTTCACTCTACAAACACAATTGTATGTTTTGGCAAGTACATTTTTGTATAGTAAGATTTGGCCTATCTCTTACGGTTTATCAGTTATGCAAAAGACATCCAGAGTAAATAGGACTTCATGGCTATACCCCAAAAATTCAAGCTACACATTTCATTTTTCATAGAAATATCTCAAACATATGGACTTTCAATCAAAATCGTTATAGTCATTTTCAAGATAATTAACGTTTTCAAAAAATTTTCCATGTAAAGGGATGTTTAGGCTGGACTAATTTTGTTCAGAATCTTCGTGTCGCACCCCTAAGGGATATTAAACTTAGATACCAACTTTGGTTTTTAACCGACCTTTCGTTTCTGAGTTATACTGTCCATAGACTGAGAAACATACACTCACGGACCTTTTTTCTAAGATATTGATATGTTCCACATGACTTTCTCTACTCCTGCACTAACCATTCTCAGAAACTCTTATTCCCATACGTTCTTCGTGTTAGTTGAGATAAACATTTACAGACATTATCTTAATGCTTATTTCCTTGTAGGTGCAAGGGGAATATTAGAATACAGTAAGCTTTGAGTGATAGTCAAATATTTTGAAGCTTCTCTTTGCAGGCTTAACATATAAAAAAATAAACAACGAAGTTGTGTTTCATGAGTTTCAAGTTTTCTGAAACAAACACAAATAAAAAGAAATATCTCCGAAATGGTTCACTCTAAGAAAAACTTCCTTCAGACATAAATTGTGTGTTTTAGGAAGATATACATTCTTTGTCGAGTAAGAATTTATCTATGTCTTACGGTTTACGAGTTATTCAAAAGCCATCCAGAGTAAACAGGACTACGTAGGCTATAACCGGAAAATTCAAAATATACATTTCATTAGTCATAAACATATCTTAAACCCATGTCATTTTAATCAAAATCGTTAGAGCCATTTTCAAGGAAATAAAAATTTTCGAAGGATTTTCCATGTAAAGGTTGGTTGAGGGTGGGGCTATTTTATTCAAATCCTTCGTGTCGCATCCTTGAGAAACACTAAACTTATCTACCAACTTTGGTGTTTAACCCACTTTTCCTTTTTGAGGTTATGCTGCCCACAGACTTACAGTGAGACACACATGCGCAAGCGCGCGCGCGCACGCACACACACACACATACACACACACACACACACACACACACACACGCACTCAAAACACAGACACACACACACGAACCTTTTTGTATAAGTGCTTTTTCTTTTTGGATTCAGGGATCCCAAACATATATTTCCGGTGAAATCTTGACTTGGAATTTTTGGGTGGAACACAATACTTCCTCTACTTACCAGTAGAGAAAGTAAAAACAGTTTTTTTGAATTCAGGGGTCTCAAAACATAAGTTTACGTGAAAATTCCGACATGGAATTTGTGGGTGTATACAATGCTTCCTCCAATTTACTATACATAGTAGAGAAAGTAAAAACATAACAGTCTTTTTCACTGCTTGGTGACAGTATTTGAAATTTCAGCTATTAGTCATTGAATTGTTCTCACATATGCCCTTTTTAGTTTATTTTAGGTTGCTTTAGCACTTGCTCTTGATACATGCATCACAGATGTGGACCTTGTATATACCACATGAAATGAAATCTCAGTTACGTAAGGTAATTTCAGAAGAGAAGCTTCCAAGCCTAAACTTGGCATAGCACTTTGACATTTGCCAGTTATGAGGAAAATCCTTATTCGGAGAGGACGGACCCGGATGGAACGCTGTGATACGTAATGCTTGTAATAGCTGTACAATTACCCCATGTTACTTTACGATTCTTTGCGGCGAACAAGCGTTCAGTTGGAACAAAGGATAAAGACAAGTGTCTGAAGCATCTAGCAAACTCCGAATATAGAAACAAAATGCGCGAAAGCAAATACCTGTAGAAACACCACACATTGCAGATGTGTTAGCATGCTGGTAGGTTAACATGAGAAAAGTAAGAAGGTCATGGGATTTAATAAAATATGCAACCCAATCCCAAATTTAATGTTAAGCACCTAAGTTTAATTGCGCTATTTTATCGCTTCTTTGGCCAGTTTATGAAATCAATTCATCATTGATTGTTAGAATTTGAACTATTATCTTATTTAGTGTGTATTCTTTAATTCAAGTTATCAGTGGAATAGTTCTACCTAAAGAACGCTCGTGGTTTTTAAATTTTCGGAATTAACTCTCTGGACAATTTGTGACTCAAGACGCTATTTACATAGGAAAACTAGAGACAAGAAGCTCATAAGAATTATGTTTCTGTAAAATCAGTTACAAATTGCACATAAAGTGAATTTTAAGAATTTCAAATAACTTTTATTGTTAATGTTACTGTTGGTGTTGTTATTGTTGTTGTCCTTCTTCTTCTTCCTCTTCGCCTTCCTCCTCTTCCTCTTCTTCCTCTTCCTCTTCCTCCTCTTCCTCCTCCTCTTCCTATTATCATCATCATTATTATTATTATTATTATTATTATTATTATTATTATTATTATTATTATTATTATTATTATTATTATTATTATTATTATTATTATTATTATTATTATTATTATTATTATTATTATTATTATTATTATTATTATTATTATTATTATTATTATTATTATTATTATTATTATTATTATTATTATTATTATTATTATTATTATTATTATTATTATTATTATTATTATTATTATTATTATTATTATTATTATTATTATTATTATTATTATTATTATTATTATTATTATTATTATTATTATTATTATTATTATTATTATTATTATTATTATTATTATTATTATTATTATTATTATTATTATTATTATTATTATTATTATTATTATTATTATTATTATTATTATTATTATTATTATTATTATTATTATTATTATTATTATTATTATTATTATTATTATTATTATTATTATTATTATTATTATTATTATTATTATTATTATTATTATTATTATTATTATTATTATTATTATTATTATTATTATTATTATTATTATTATTATTATTATTATTATTATTATTATTATTATTATTATTATTATTATTATTATTATTATTATTATTATTATTATTATTATTATTATTATTATTATTATTATTATTATTATTATTATTATTATTATTATTATTATTATTATTATTATTATTATTATTATTATTATTATTATTATTATTACAAATCTCATATGACTACCTCTGTGATTAGCATCAAGCATCCTGCGGTTCAGCGTTCGATAGCATTTCTACTTTCCCTACTACGTATAGTAAGTATAGGAAGTATTGTATTCTATCCAAAAATTTGATGTCAAGATTTCGTTGGAAATACACGTTTGAGGCTCCCTGAATGCTACAAATAGCATTTTTAGAAAAATGTTCGTGTGCGTGCGTGTGTGCGCAGGCGTGTGCGTGTGCGTGTGTGTTGTCTGAACAGCATAAATTAACGGAAAGTTGGTCAAAAACCGAAATTGGTATTTAAATGTACAACGATGAGACCTGAAGGTTTTGAAAAAAAAATTCCTCCACCATAAACTACCCCTGTACTTTTGCGACAAGTGAAATTTATATTTTGAATTTTCTGGCTATAGACCACGCAGTCCTTTTTACTCTTGATGGCATTTGTATAACTGGTAAACCGTAAGATATAGACAAATTCTTACTGTACAAAAATGTAGATCTCGTTAAAACACATAATTTATTTTCAGGTGAACCTTTTCGTGGAATGAACCATTTTGGAGATGATCCTTGTTATTTGTGTGAGTAATACTTATACTTACCACAAATGGAAGATCGTTATTCAGATTCTCATATCTTAGCCGTGCAAAGAGAAGGAAATTTGAAAGCTTTAAAATATTTGACTATCACCCAAAGCCTACTGTATTCCGATATTCTGTTTGCACCTACAAGGAAACAAGCATAAGATAATTTCTGCAAATGTTTAGTTGGTCTGGTTGGTTCAGTTGGTTAGACGCTGGCCTACTGATCCCAGGGTCACGGGTTCAACTTCGGTCCATATCGATGGCTTTTAAGTGTGCTTGAAAACGACAACTCCATGTCAGTAGGTATATAGGCATTTGAAAGAACTCTCGCCGGACGAAATTCCGGCACATCGGCGACGCTGATGTGATCCTGGCAGCTGATAGCGTCGTAAAATAAAATATTTTTAGACTTAGGAATCGCTCATACCATGCTACTTACAGTGATCAGATCAGTAAGAAAATGAGATGATACATAGATATTAATAACTAGGGCTCGGACTTTTAGGAAAATGCAATTTTGTTTGCGTCCTACTATGAACTTGAAACTACGTATATTGTTCTGGGCATTTACACTGGATTAATTGTTTTAAGTTTTATTGCACACAAGAATACATATTTTCTGACTTTTTAGGTAAATAATATTTTCGGATATTCACATTAATTACACAAAAACCGCAAAAGGGAACATCTTAAAGAAATTTTCATCACAAAAAGGAACCAGCGATTTATTTTAATGTCACCGTCCACTTTTTAATGCTCAATTACGCTGGCTGGATGTTGCAATTTGTTATATATTATTGGAAGAACTTACATGTCAGACATCTCACAGTTGGAAGAAAATATAAACATCTTTGGCCACGAGAGCCCGCAAGATAAGAATAGGGAATTCCTCCACTGCACGTTTTCACTATCCCTGCTAGTATATATATGCAGATACCTTTTGAATTCTATAGTCAATTAGCCATTTGTGACAACACAAAGATTCTACAACGTTCTTGCTGTATTGAGTTGGGAAACTACATATCGACAGTTTAGAGCTCACAGTGGAATAAAGTGAACTAGTGCAAGTGTCATAATATATTTCCAAAACTGACAGAAGTAATAAGCAATATCTCCGCAATGGTTCACTCCACAAAAAAGAAGAAATAAATAAAAATAAAATTAAAAAATAAAACAAGATTAAAAATAAAAATGAATATTTAGAACAAATTGTAAGTTCTAGCAAGATCTACACTTTTTATACTACGATTTGGTCTATCCCTTAGGGTTTACTAGTTATGCAAAGGTCATCCAGAGTTAATAGGAGTTCCTGAGCTATAGACAGGAAACTCAAATGTACATTTCAGTTGTCATAAAAATATTTCAGATATATGGTATTATAATCAATATAAGATAGTTAGCAACATTTTGAAGAAAAACAAAATTTTTGAAAAATTTTCCTTGTAAACGGTAGTTTATGGCGGAGGAATTTTCGTCAAAATCTTCGTGTTGCATCCTTGAAAGACATTAATCTTGTATTTGAACTTTGGTTTTTAACAGACTTTTCGTTTTTGAGTTATGGTGTACAGACTCAGAGACATACATTCTCTCTCTCTCTCTCTCTCTCTCTCTCTCTCTCTCTCTCTCTCACACACACACACACATACACACACATACACACACATACATACACACATACATACACACATACATACACACATACATACACACAGACCTTTTTCTGAACATGTTTTGTTTGGAGTCAGAGGGCCTGTGAAATCTCAACATTGAATGTTTGGATTGAATAA
Organism: Tenodera sinensis; assembly: GCA_030765045.1. Classification (NCBI taxonomy): domain Eukaryota; kingdom Metazoa; phylum Arthropoda; class Insecta; order Mantodea; family Mantidae; genus Tenodera; species Tenodera sinensis. The sequence continues at coordinate 25,854,046 of CM060972.1, forward strand.
AACATTTCTACTTGCTAGTAGAGAAAGTAAAAACAAATTGCAGGGAAGTTTTCGAAAATAATAGTGTATATAACATAGTCTGTAAAATTTCAAATGTCCTGGATGGGAAAAATGAAATTATTGATGCGAGTGTGAGTGACATAAAATGCTATAATGACGCTAGAGTTCTTGTGACGTGTAATGATCATTTACGAAATTCAAGACAGTTTTTCCTGACAATTGACTGACTAATCTTTCCGTGTGGAACATTTGTGGAGTCATGTGGTTTGTACTGAGGCTACATGATCTTTTAAACTTCAGCAGTTCTGGTGACATTTAAATACAAACTCTTCACTTCTCACTTCAAATCTCGCCTTAGGTCCTCTAGATTTGTGTATCGATTCAAGCAAGCCTTACTCTCGATCATGTCTCATAGTAATGTAGCGGATTCAGATCTGGACCTCCCGATGGCCAATCCTGGCGCGCTTTAAATCTGGGAATACGGTATTAAAACCACTGTTGCATGTGTTTAGTCTTATGGGCTGGTGCATTCTAGTGATATTATGTAATGCTGCTATTTTTGAACAGGAAAAACCAGCTTTACCTACTCATTAGGCTAAACATGCAATTTAAACCACCCAAGCAATACTTATTTCATAAAATTCATACGCGAGCAATGCAAAGAACAAAAATAGCAAATTTGTCAAAACGCAGAGAATGTTTTAGCGTTTACTGTGGGGAATAACACAGACAATTTTACCATATTGAAGCTTTATTCTTCCAGACAAGTGATTAAAAAGCTTCATACAGCCTTAGGTCCACCGCAAATATGTTGTGAGGCTCCCTGAATACTAAAAAAAGCGCTCTTAGAAAATAATTACTTGTGTGTGTGTGTGTGTGTGTGTGTGTGTGTGTGTGTGTGTGTGTGTGTGTGTGTGTGTGTGTATGTAGTGATCTCAAAAACCACCCTACTGGTCTTCATATTCCCATAGCCCTTGAAAAACCTAGCCTCTACGTGAGCTGTAAATCAACCTATAATTTCAATTTATAAATAACTGAAAGACTACTAGGAATTTAAATCGTTTATGTGCCATAACATAAACGCATTGGTGTTATTAAAGAACATGTACTAGCAAAAGAATGCCTTGACTGGATTGAGAATGCAATGGAGAGAAAAAAAGTTATTAGTGAACGAACCTTCATGTAGGACCATGGGGAGTTTGGACTATAGCAAGTGGGAGGGGTCAGTCTGTCACAAGATCACGCCACAGCGGAAGCCAAGTATAGCTGACGCGCAAACGAGTAGATAACTTTTTTGCATAACTTACATTCAATACTGTCACATTATACAGTAAATTATTAATTCCCAAATACTTGTACGAGTTTAGCAATACGTGAATATTTTAATTTTTGTGACACAGCAATTTTACTGTGTCAATCTAGTGAAAATATCGAGAGACACTATAAAATTTAGGCAGCGTGTGCTGTCACTGTACTGGGGCAGTGACGTCACGCTTTGCCCGTATGGCAGGTAACTGACGACCGCCTCATTTCGCGATAGCTGTATAACGGTTCGAAAGTTAGTTGTGGTTCGTCAATAGAAAATGCATGTAAAGGCTTTCTCTACATTTTGGATTCGTTCTCGAAAAATTAGTATGCTTAAATGCAAACAATAGACATGACATTTGACAGAAACATGCTCACGTGCTAAACTGTACAAGGAGGTACAAGGAGGTATGTGTTGTATTAAGTTCAACTGGAGTTTTGTGGTCGAAAACAAAATTATCATTAACTTACTAGAGTAAAAAAGAAAATTGAAGCTCCTATTGTTACTTATTACGATACCGTCCTTGGTCAAACTGTCGCCGAGAATACGCTACACAATGGGAGACATTCGACTAGAGAGAGTGAAAGAGGAATAGGAGAGAAAGAGAGACAAAAAGAAGCTCCTTCTGCATAGTGAAGCTTAACAACAACAAAACTCACAGTTGTCTGCAGCTTCTGTACATTTGTTCTATTTCAGCATACCAAAGTAATGTATTGGGATGTTCACCATTATTCATACAACTCCAAACAAGTGGCGAAACTTGATTCACTCTTTTAAAATAAAATTATTGGTTTATTGCATAGATGGGAAGAATCGACACAGTGTTTCATTTCCCTGTATCCTAGTTATAACCCCGTCCACTCTGCCTCACACCGATCAGCTATCGCGCCACGTCCACATGTGGTCCCTCTGCCTCAGAGATCCGGCCAGTTCTTCAAATTGTACAAGAAAGTGGAGAGGGTAAACACTCGATTGTATTCATTTCACCCCTCTTACCCATGTCTAGGTCTGCAAGTGGAGATAAACTACATATTCACAAAAAGTTTAAGGTCACCTCAAATTTCACCGAAATACACTGTCAAACTATTTCGTCCAACGGCCTTATGTTTCATCAAAAATTACCTTATTGAAGTGTACATTTTAAAAAAATTTAATGTAGAAATCATTATTTTTAAAAAAAGTTATGCTTTCTTTCAGTTTTAGAAAAACCGAAAAACTTTATCATTTTTAAAACTTTTTGGGGATGTGACCTGGGAAATATATGGGATGTCAATTTTACTTTTCTCTGAAGGTAAAGACATATAATATGTAAAAGAATTTATAAATATGCACTGGTGTCATGTACTGTTTACTAACAATTGGTATGATGTTTATTAGTTTAAAACAAATTGGAAAAAAAAAAAAAAGCTGAAATTAGCACTATTTGACAATGGATACATTCCCATGATGAATGAGCCAGCGAAGTCTGTTTATAGTGTTTTGTTTATACTGCAAATCGTACCACTAAATTCTGCTATGTTAACATTTTTGGGATGCCATGATATTCAGTTCCGCTGTAGGTTCCATTTTGTTCTGGTATGAAAAGAGCCTGTTAAGTAAAAATGGGTAGGAACGGTGGAAAATGATATTCAATGGCTAGCGATTGGTTTCCATAAGTGCGGCAAGTTAAATACAAATATTGCAATTCAACTGCGGATAACCAAAACATGTGTGGCACGGACAATAAAACAATATAGGAAAAGGGGCAAATTTTCAGACCTTGAGCGAAGTGGTAGGCCAAGGGTTGCATCACCCCGGGAGAAGAGAACTATGTCAGTCATATACACATAAGATCGGACGGTAGAGGACTAGCTGCACTCAGGACGAAAAACCGCCGACAACTTCGAGATTCATTAACCGAATGTTGGAACAATACTACGTGCAAGAGTGTAGGAATCTTGTGAACAGTATCCCAAGAGAGTAAATTTACTGAATTTGAAAGTCCTTAAACTTTTGGTGGAACCTGTACGTGCATCTACACGTATATCTGCCTGCAGGCAATCTAGGAACGTCTTTGCCAAATCAAAACCAAGGGCACTCAGCGACCACCGCAGTGAACCGACCACTTGCAGTTGTCTGAAAGCGAACAGTCAGAATGAAGCACGTGTGGGAATATGCTGTGTTGTTGCTGGTTCTGTTGGCCGGGTTTGTCTCAGCGCAGCAGAATGTCACTGACACAGAAGATAGCGATCTGGAAGATAGTTATCCCCCAGATAGTGATCTCGAAGACAGTTATCCCCCAGATAGTGATCTCGAAGATAGTTATCCCCCAGATAGTGATCTCGAAGACAGTTATCCCCCAGATAGTGATCTCGAAGATAGTTATCCCCCAGATAGTGGTCTCGAAGATAGTTATCCCCCAGATAGTGATCTCGAAGATAGTTATCCTGGATATAGTTATCCTGGATATAGTTATCCTGGATATAGTTATCCTGCATATAGTTATCCTGCATATAGTTATCCTGCATATAGTTATCCTGCATATAGTTATCCTGGATATAGTTATCCCGAAATTCCTTTTGAAGCTCTCGCGTAAGTACTTTACACTTACAGTGTTATGAATGCACAGCAAGTAACGATTATTCCTTAGTTTTTGTGTGTGTGTGTGTGCGCGCGCATGTGCGTGTGTGTACTCGCTTGTCTTTCTCTGCGAGAGTGAAAGAGAGAGAGGGGGAGGCTGCAAGGGGGTGAGTAAGTGAGAAATACACAACATATTGAATACATAGACAAACAGGCTCTTTAAATGAGGAAATGCTTTGAAATTATGCCAATATTCATAAACAAAGTTACAACACAACTCAAGTTTTTTGAAAACAATTAATGTAGCCTTTAAACATTTCTAGACGAACAATATCCATTACGTATCCTTGTTTAGTAATCAGTAATTTGTTATTTAGTGTAGAGTATATTGCGCTGACGGATTTAGTGGTCTTTTACATTCATATCTACTAACTTTGGCTTAATACGCGTAGAAATTACGATTCTCCAACGTTAAGTAGTGCGCAGAAACAAGTGAATATCTCTGATAATGGGCAAGAGTTCCCATATGACCGTAGATGTTATAGCAACAACAAAGGTTATATTGAAAATAACCTTAAGTTTCGTGTATCAACTACAAACAAATCTCATATGACTGCCTCTGTGATTAGCATCATGGCACTCTGCGGTCCCACGTTCGATAGCATGTTTACTTTCTCTACTACGTATAGTAAGTAGAGGAGTATTGTATTCCATCCAAAATTTGGATGTCGAAATTTCACCGGAAATATACGTTTGAGGCCCCTAAATCCATTAATAAATAAATAAAAATAAAACAAGACATTGTTAGAAAAAGGTTCGTGTGTGTATGTGTGTGTCTGTCTGTGTCTTGTCTAAACAGCATAACTCACGGGAAAGTCGTTCAAAAACCAAAGTTGGTATTTAAATTTAATATCTCTCAAGGATGAGGCCTGAAGATTTTGAAGAAAATTCCTCCACCCTAAACTGCCCCTAAAAGGAAATTTTGTTCGAACATTTTGATTTTCTCGAATATGGCTCCAGCGATTTTGGTTAGAATGGCATATATAAGGTACTTTTACGGCAAATGAAACCTATATTTTTTAATTTGCTGGCTATAGCCCACATAGTGCTGTTTACTCTTGATGATTTTTGCATAACTGGTAAACCGTAAGTCACAGACCAATTCTTAATATACAAAAATGTAGATCTCCTTAAAGCACACTATTTATTTCCAGATGAACTTTTTCACGGAATAAACCATTTAGGAGATGATCCTTGTCATTTGTGTGAGTAATACTTATACTTACTACAAATGGAAGATCGCTATTCCAGTTTTTATATGTTAATCGTGCAAAGAGAACGGAATCTGAAAGCTAAAAGATTTGAATATCGCTGAAAGCCTACTGTATTCCCATATTTCCCTTGCACCTATAATAAGCAATTAGATAATTTATCTAAAGTAAGAACAAATTAGAAACTAAAACCTTCACTTATGTTAGTAATATTGCAAATTCTTTTGCTGCTGACACGTTTCGAGTTGTCTCCAACTCATTCTCAAAGCTATAAAAACAAATTAGATACCATAGCTACTGATGCTCATTTTAACCACCAATCTCTGAAAACAAAAAGCTATGAATACAATCTATTGGAGGGATTTCAAAATTCATAACACGGTTCCTGTTTGTTAAAATAAATATCGTTTCCCAAACCAGTAAATCTATAGGTCCAATTAATTGTCGTAATAATTTAACCCCTGAATAAGAATATGAACAAATTAACACTGCAGTAATTAATAGTTTTAATACAGATTTTATACATAAAATGATAGAAAAATTTAATTATCAAAGGGCTGCTAAAGAAGTTTCCATCATAAAAAAAAAAGAAAAAGATAATTGTATTTTTAAAAAGTTAACTTACCATCCGTGGGCCAATAAAAAATTTAAAAAATTTTTAAAAGAATATGGAATAAATTTGGTCCCTCAAAATAAATTTAATACACAAAATTTACTAAATTTTTCAAAAAAGATAAAATTCCAAGTTATAAAATATCTGGCATTTATCAATTTAGCTGTTTGGATTATAATGAGGTTTATATTCGTAAAATTAAACGTTATTGTTAAATATAAACAAACTGATAAATCAGCTGCGGCAGATCGTTTTTGGTCATTTAATCATGAAATTAATTCAGAGGTTAAATTATTACAACAATTTGCACCTATAGACTTAATGGTTTGGGAAAATATATTTATTTTAAAAAACAGGAACCGTGTTATGAATTTTGAAATACCTCCAATAGATTGTATTTATAGGATTTTGCTTTCAGAGATTGGTCTGATTAAAATGAGCATCTATAACTATGGTAATTTTATGTGTATAGATTTGAGAATGAGTTGGAGTCAACTTGAAACGTGTCAGTTGCATAAAATCTTGCAATATTACTAAGACAAGTGAAGCTTTTAGTTTCTAATTAGTTTTTACTTTAGATTCTTGTTCCTTCACTGTTAATAAAGGCTTCATTATTTCCTTATGTAATAAGATAATTTCTTCAAATGTTCATCTCAACTACCACGAACAAAATATAGGAATAGGAGTGTAAAAATAGTGCGTGAGTTAGTACAAAATATTTTCAGACTTAGGAATCGCTTATACCATACAGTGATCAGTAACAAAAGTAGGTGAACAACTAGGGCGCGGAATTTTAGGAAAATACATATTTTGTTTGCGTCCTGGTATGAACTTGAACTGAAACTAAGTTCTATTGCACATAAAAATGCATATTTTCTGATTTTTTTAGGTAAATAAATATTTTGGGATATTCACATAAATTGCACAAAAATCGCAAAAGTAAACACTTTAAAGTAATTTTCATCACGTAAAAGCACCAGCAAATTATTTTTAGTAACTCACCATCCACTTCTTTAATGCTCAGTTACGCTGGCTGCATATCGCAATTTGTTATACATTATTGGAAGAACTGATATGGCAGCTATCTCTACAGTTGGAAGAAAATATAAAAATCCTAATTACCTAGGTACATGAGCCCGCAAGGTAAGAACAGGGAATTCCTCCACTGCACCTGTTATCGCTTCACAATCCGTGAAGGGATCAATTCGCACACCCGTTAAACACGACTTTTTCGTAGAAGTTTCAAACTTTTTATGAATAATAGGCATCGAATAAGGAGACCCGTATTTTTTTTTTATTTCCGTATTTTTAAATTACTTCCTTAGCTATGGCTATTATAAACTAAGCAATTTCTTCGCGCACCGTAATATAAAATCACTTGTTACTCTAAGGCCATATAGAGTTGAGAATTGGGGTTTGGCGCACTGGAAAGGTTAAATACAACACTTTTAACAACTTTCGACCAATCATTATTACACTCAAATTTTGGACTGTTTTTTACTTTCTCTACTGGTAAGTAGGGGAAGTATTGTATTCCACCCAAAAATTCGATGTCGAGATTTCACCGGAAATATATGTTTTGAGGCCCCCTGAATAAATTTTTCGAAAAAGGTCCGTGTGTGTGTGTCTGTGTGTCAGTCTGTGGACAGCACAACTCAAAAACCAAAAGTCGGTTAAAAAGCAAAGTTGGTATTTACGTTTAATGTCTTTCAAGGATGTGACACGAAGATTTTGAAGAAAATAGCCCCACCCTAAACTACCCTTTATATAGAAAATTTTTCGAAAATTTTGATTTTCTTGAAAATGGCTCTAACGATTTTTATTAAAATGTCATATGTTTGAGATGTTTTGATGACAAATGCAATGTATATCTTGAATTTTCTGGCTACAGCCCCTGTAGTCGTATTTACTCTGGACGACTTTTGCATAACTGGTAAACCGTTAGAGATAGACCAAATCATAAGATACAACAAATGTAGATCTTGCTAAAATACACAATTTATGTCTCAATAAATTTTCTTGTAGGGTGAGCCATTTCGGAGATATTCCTTGTTATGTGTGTGAGTTTCGGAAAACCTATAACTTCCGTGAAATGGGTCATCCTTGTTCATTTTTTTATGTTACGTGTGCAACGAGAACGGAATCTCAAAGCTTTAATAGATGTGACTATCGCACAAAGCCTACTATATTCTAATATTCCGCTTGCACCTACAAGGAAATAAGCAATAAGATAATTTGTACAAATGTTTATCTTAACTAACACGAAGAAGATATAGGAATAAGAGTTTGTAAGAATGGTTAGTACAAAAGTAGAGAAAGTCATGTGAGTGCAACACATCAGATTTTTTGATGGTATATTTTGTAAAACCAACAATAGAACTTAAATCGATGTGTTACAAATCTAAAAAAATGCACACAAATTCCCTGACATTTTATCTTATATAAAATATGATGTTAAAAGGTATGGAGCGTGCATAAGTGCATTTGCTACAATGTTTTCTCCGGAGGCGTGCAAGCGCTCACGGGTGACATGAAGTAGAGATCCATTTGTACAGCTGAATTCACCGTGGAGGAAGCATATGTAAAGCTTGAAAGCGACTACCTAGCTACGTGACTGCAGACAGCATGCGAATGGGTGCCTCAGGTTCATATGTTACTCACATAACTTCTTCTTATTAAGCCAGTACAGTCCATGCAGACAAATGTCTCCACAATGTACCTTCTTTCTGATAATCCTGTGGCATCTGATACGCGCTTTTGAACTTTCTGACTTTTTTTGAAAAAATCTTCTAATGTAATGGGCATGATTGACGTGATGGCCTGAGTCCTAAAATCTGCTATCTAACATTCAGTGCGGTTTTCATCGCTACCGTTCAACGATCGACAAATTTGTCTCTTTACACACGCACAACATGGACGGTTTTCGTACCGTTTTTTTACTCAAGAGTACGGAGAACCGCAGGGCTCGGTACCCAGCGTCACACTGTTTGCTATAGCAACCAATCCTATTGTGGAATGCGTTCTCACTGGTGTTTCATCCTCCTTGTTTGTGGGTGCTTTTGTCATTTACTCCAGTACTCTTAGAACGGTGCCTCCAACTATGCCTCGACCGGCTCTTCACTTGCAGTATGATAAATGGCTTTCAGTTCCCAGCCGAGAAAACCACCTGCGTTAACTTCTGGCGCCGGAAGGCCTTTCTTTCACCTTCTCTAAATCTCGGCCCAGATGCAATTACTTTCGCAGACGTGACGACACTCTTGGGATTGATTTTTGACAGAAAGCTCAGTTGGTCTTCTCATATCTTCCTGTTCAAGCTAAAGTGTGAACGTTCTCTTAGTCTTCTATGCGTTTCATGTGGCACAGACTGGGGAGCAGATCATACCGCTCTTTTGAGACTGTATCGTTTTCTTGTCCGATCTAAGCTTGGCTTGTGTAATCGTCTGGTTGACCGTCGATTCTAAAACGGCTTGCTCCTATTCATCACCGTGATATCCCGTTGAGTATTGGCACTTTTCCACCAAGCCCCGTTGCCAACCTCGTGTGCGGAAGCTGCTGAACCTTTGCTGTCTCATTGACGGGATGTTCTTCTGTGAAGCTACGCATACAAACACTCTAGTTTGCCATGTCATCTGTCTTTTAGTTTTAGTTCTTTAATAACTCTTTGGTCCGCCAATACTCAGCAAGCTCACTGGCGTTACACCCTCCTGGTGTTCGCTTTCGCTCCCTCCTTCAGACGTTGGACTTCTCTTTAGCGGCGGTGTTTCCAAAAGGCGAAACGCAGTTCCCACCAAGAGTCTGAACGGACACCCCCGTTGATCTGGGATTAATATGGATGCCGAAGCCGATGATGTCAGATTCGGTTCTTCGTTCCGCCTCTTTAGCCCTTCATACGCAGTTTGCTCACAGATCTTTTATCTATACTGATGGCTCGACGGACGATCGCGGATTGGGATGTGCTTCTATTCATGTTCACCAGAACTTAGATTTCGTATTTTAGGACAGTACTCGATTTAACCGCTGAACTTTTTTGGTATCTACCAAGCTCTTTTATATATTCATCGGCAAGCCTTAGAGTACTGCGTTATCTATTCGGATTGCTTGAGTGCTCTGCAGAACCTACGGTTGCTGTACCATTACCATCCAATGGTGCAGCATGCCTAGGATTACCTTAATTCCGTCGCTAGTGCTGGCGCCAGCGTCTTTATTGTGAGTGCCTGAACACGTAGGTTTAGAGAGCAATGAGGCTGCCAATGTTGCGGCGAGGGCACTTGTTTTAGCTCTCCTGTTCCTTCTGATAATCTTATCGCGACTTTACGGACTTGTATCTTTTCTTGTTTGCGGGCGGAGTCATCAGATTATCATGAGAACAAGGTTAGGGAGCTGAGGACAGTTCTTATTACCTGGAGGCCTTCCTAGCGCTTCTGACGCCATTAGGAACTGATTTCAACCAGATTGCGCATCGGGCACTGCTGTTTTAGTTACGGCACCTTTTATCTTTAGATGCAGTACCGCTCTCTACTCAATGTCATGAGCCTTTGACAATGCAGCATGTTTTAATACACTGCCTGTTTTAGCTCTATTGCGTGTGTCCTTGGGTCTGCCATTCACCCCATCTGAAGTGCCGGTAGATACTTTAAGTGCCGTAGAGCGTATATTTGATTTTATTCGTCCTATTGGACTATGCGACCGTATTTGAATCAAAAAGTTTACTCCCCTTATGTTTAAACGGTCGTCCGCTTAATCTTTATCTGTCTTCTCTTGGGTCGTTGTCTCTGTTTCGCCCTACTTTTATGGTTTTTGTCTCTGTTTCGCTCTAGTTTTAAGGTTGCTGGCACTGTATCGCTGAAGGTTTAATGATTTAAACTTATGGACCTGCGGGATTAGTTTCTAGGGTGTTTTCACTATATTGTTCTGTTTGGCCTCTAATGAGCTTAGCAGCTGTACGCCCTAAAGCGCTACTACTACTACCATTCTAAAACCCACCAAGAATCCGGTTTCTCCTTGCAGTTACCACTCCATTAGCTTACTCCGGATTGTCTCAGAAGTTTTTTCAACGGTTGCTCCTATTCCACCTTGCTCCACAGTTTGCGGAACGGCAACGTCTCCAGCATCATCAGTTTGGCTTTCACTGAGGCCAGTATATTACATTACAGCTACCACGACTGACAGAAAATGTTACCCTGAGCCTTAGAAAAACTTAAATACAGTCGCAATGTTCATGAATGTGGATAAGGCCTTTGCAACAACAAACTCAACAACAAAACACTGTACAAACACAGACAGGCACATCTACCTCGCCCTACCTCTCCCTGACGTCTGGCTTCCACCGGGATCGCGCCTACCGTGTGCGAGTAGAGGGACGGTTATCCTCATACAGGCCCATGGTGGCTGGAGTACCGAAAAGTAGTGTACTGCCAGCATTAGTTTCGCCACCCACATGTCTGACATCTCCTAAGAACCCAATAATGTTACGTGCTAGTGATGATATTTTCATACTCCCGAAACAAAAATCTTCGCTACTGTTATCCTCCACTGCAGGGACACCTTAACGCCGTTGACGGCTGGATGACCACCAGTTTTCAGAAAAGCTCAGCTGTCCTGCTACGAAAGGTCAGAGGCTGTTGGCTGGATAGGTATCTGAGGTTCGGACGGAGAATTATTCCTTGGCGTAGTCCTCTAAATACTTCACAGTGCTATTGGACCGTGGACTCAGGTTCAATCTACATGCCAGGGGTAACCCAAGCCTGAACCATGCCGCCCACGAACAATTCTATCCCGTTCTACACAATGCCCATTTATCTTAAGCTGCGCTTGTATCGTGCGAGCATCCCATACTTGGTTGTGTATGTGTGCGAGGTTTGGTAATTGCTGGTTCCAAGCACCGTCTGCATATTGCAGGACGTAAAGAACCGAGCGGTCAGGGTGGTCAGCGATACCGACCGAAGATTCCCGCGCCATATCCTTCACACACATTCCGGCTTCCCATATATTGTGGCCATTGTGCAGGATAGTCCTCACAATGTACGCCAAAGGTACATCAAATCCCAACCAGCTGGTCAACTCACTGGGGCAATATGACCACCACGTTCCCGGAACACGCAAAAATTATTTCTTGACCAAATATGTCACGGACTGGTAACCGTGCTGTCCTTCCACCCCGACTTGGATAATCTCCACTTACCACACCGAAACTTCTTTCGATTTCTGGCTGACATGGACCCACTTGCTGGTCTAACAAGCGGCCGTCCAAGTGTTCATTATTGGGCACTGAGCGACATGGATGGAAAGATATCCGGGTGGCCTTTCCACCCCACAATCTATAGGAAACAAGAGAAACCAAACAACTCCATCATATAACCAAGGCATAGATGGTTACGAGAAAACGACACATCTTTAACATTACAAGTGTAAATCCGAAATAAACAGATAGATACCGTGGTCATATACGGTAAACCCTGGCGACCTGCTCCTGCTTTTGGCTCTCTCTCTCTCTCTCTCTCTGCTCTAGAAACTTCTTTATCTGAAATTATTTCCTGTGTTCTGAGGAATTTGCTAGTATAAATGTGAGAGTGAACCGATTATGAATGTGTTCAATATAAAGGTTAAAAACCCCGTAGTTTCGAGCGTAAAAACACAATCCGTAAGTGTTTCTAAAATAAAAACCTCCGAAGTCACCTAGCTGATAAAGTGGGCTTAAAAATAAGATAAATACAAATTTGCACTAGATAAATTGATAATATATACCACTTTTGTTTACACTTTGTATGGAAATAATCCGTGGATCTTTAAATAAGTGAATTATAGCGTGATATTTTCACCTATTGCGACGCAGAATTTAAGTGAAATTATTTGAAGCTCAATTTGAAAAATTTGATGGTTAAATTTCCGTAGAATTTCAGGCTAAGACCTGCAGAACCTTGGTCAATTAATGTTAAGTTATACGTGGAAAATTTAGCCCTCCTGCCTGCCTCGTGTCCGACAAAATAAGCAAGACCTGTTATAGTTGGACTAAGCTCAGTTGCTATCTTAATATTTGTTTGGTTCTGCTCAGGACCCATAATATCTTTTGATCTGATCCCCAGACACAGATGTGGTAACGACACTGAAACGACTATGCATGGACATGGCGGATGTGCTTGTGACCCAGCCTGTAAGGAACACGGAGATTGCTGCCTGGACTCCCCTTTCTTCAAGCCAGAGGAACAGAAACTTGGGGCTTCAGCGTTTATTTGCGACACCAGGTTTTCAATGTACATGATGCCTACCTGTCCACCTCAATGGGCTGATCCAGTGGTTCGCCATCGCTGTGAACATCCTGATACAACCTTCCGTGACCCCATGAGAGATGCCCCTGTCACTAGCCTGGCCACCAACATCACCTATGTCAACTCTCACTGTGCTGCATGTCATCGTGATTTGTATCCTGATACCATGGAGATCTGGAATCTAATAATCGCTTGTAAAATCGATCCGGATATCCTAAATTTTACCGCTGAGCAATATGTTGAGCACCTAGCTTATGACACTGACGCCTCCGAATGGTACTTAAATTTAACAGCTGATAGTGAAAACACTCATTATGCTTGTCAACTGTATCGTGAAATACCATATGAAATATGGAATAGAACAAGATGGTGTCAACCAGAGGTGGTGAGCAGTTGTCTGGAGGATTGGACGGATGATGCAGTGAAAGACCAATGTAAAGCATACACCTCCCACATCTGCTCAGGATCTTTTGTTTTCCGGAATCGTTACTGTGCTGTGTGTAACAATGTCTCTCTAGGACTTTGGTGTGTCAGCGGTACACCCAGAGTTCCATTCTCGGCGCTTCTAGACTGGCGGAATATGCAGCAAATTCAACATTGTGACGACGGAGAACTGTATGACCCACTGTCCTCCCTCTGCAGAGCTGTAATTGATACAGATAAATGTAAGTAACTGCTGAAACCCCTTATGACATATATAATATGAAATAATTAAAAAAAGGGTATATCAATAAATTATTGAGAAGGCGTAGGAACTCTTTCTTCTACCTCAGGAAAGTTAGGAACCCACACACTTCTGTAGGTCACAGGAGCAATTTATGACTGCTCGGCAATGTGATGCACGTAAACCAAAGGACATGTTAATCTGTGGCGGCGTTGATTGAAATACTGTTTAGCTAAACTATACTATTTCACTAATGCAGTAGTACAATTCTCAGCATTTCATTAGTGCATAAAGTGAACATTACGATTTTAACTTACAGCAGCCAAAATCGAAACGCCCATTTTTAGGTTAGATAAAGGACAAACGAATGAACGTTTTAACTATAGTTTTACTAATGCTCGCTAATTTTCATCTCTCTAGTTACAATTATAGAACGTGCAATTGTAGCAAAACGTCCAGAGGAGCGACACAGTAGCTCTCTGAATCGTATGCTGTGTCGCGCATCACGCGCCTTCATGGCATATCCTTTACATATCATCTGCAGCATGTATCCCCCAGGGGCTTACTATGGCAAGTACGAGCTTGGCAACCCGGGATGCCTAGCAGCAGTTTTGATTGGGTTCCTCCAACCTATGAGACGCCCAAACAGCTTTGCTCCGCATATACGCTTGACCTTCAAGTTTATATCTCCCTCAAAACAGTCAGATGGATACGTTTCCCGCAGGTCCCTGGTATATGGGGAGATACAAAAGCTGACTGTGTAAGCGCGTAATTCTCAACTCCATGTAGGATTTGAGTTCGTATCCGCTTTTAAAGTCAGACAGGGAGGGGACGTGTCATGAGCTGGTGCGCTCCTGAAGGCTATTGGGTCCCTCTGTCTATACACTGGGAGATTTCACACTAGAGTGACCAAGGTTCAGGCCAGGACTCTCACCTAAGCCAGGGTGGCACCCACCAGGCTCTGCGCAGCCACCGGAGACATTTTCAATGTTGCAGGATGTCATTGCTATGGTACATGAAAACAAATTGAACAATACGCGGAAGGATAGTATAAAGGAAGTATAAGAAGCGAATGGTCCCCACTACTGAGTAATCACTAAAACGGGGAAAGGAATGGGCCTTGGCAAAATAGCCCTCCGTGTGAAAACTTCACTAGATCTTGTAGCGGCACCTTCCTGATCGAAGCTAATTCAGCATCTGAGTTAGTGCAATACTAACAGCGAATTTGTTAGCCAGCTATCCGGTACGTGGAAGGATACACAGGACGCTGAACTCCTCTCGCAGTGTAGTAAACATCCAGCGTGTTTGGATGGTATGTCTAATGAAGAAATTAAGTAGAAGCTAGAAATTCAAGGTGTAATAACTGTTTATCGGGTTAAGAGAAAACAACGATGCCAATATCTGCCCACTTCTACATTGTTTCTTACATTTGATCGGCTAGATCTCCCACAAAGGGATTAAGGCAGGGTATCAGGCATTCTAATTAGGCCTTACATCCCGGATCCACTGATATTTGATGTCAGCGCTTTAGTCACATAAGCGATTCTTGTAATGGTACAGCTACCTGCACCAACTGTGGAGGTGTCATGGACGACGATGCGTGTACCCCCTGGACAAAAAAAAATGAGTCTATTTTGGAACGCCAGCCTACTTTAACAGCAGAGAACAACTCCAGGAGTACCAAATAACTTGCAGTTTTCAACAAATAGGTATGTCTGACTGTCTGTCTATCTGCGTGTATGTGTGTACGTCTGTCTGTCTGTATGTATGGGTCCCACACATACCTCCAGTTTTTGTGTCAATGTGTACATCGCCTCTCTATTGGGTTAACTACACCATCTAGCTAGTTCCGGAGAATGCCCCCATAGTATCAAGGAAAGAGCGATCAGGTAGATTCAGGTTAAAGAGAAGGTATTCATCTCAGAAGCCCGTAAGCTCCTGCGTATCTGACAACCTTCTCTCCCAAACTGAGGTACCTGTAGCTCATATGCAGCTAAGTCGGTACTGAAGCGCAAAATCGCTACACAAACCAGTGACTACAACGAGCCACACTTTCAAGCACATCTCAGCCAACTATCAAGTCAGTAAATATAACGAAAATTTATACAAGTGACCAAAAAATTACCAGTCTCCAACAATAGTTCTGGTAGGCCACTTATGAATGGCTCATCGCCGAAAAAGTTTAAAACCCAGGCTGCAAAACTGACTGCCCCAAAGAAAGTAACGTCTCTTAAATCAAAGGGAAAGAAAGTTCAATGTCCATTTCTTCAAATGTCCTCTTCTGAGGAACCTTCCTGTATGGAGACAGAGTGGCAACATTAATCTTCGCTGGTCTCCGTTTGGAATCGTTTCGAAGCTATCGAAACCAAATTCGCTATGGGGAAACGGACCTCGGTGGAAGAGATGCAACAATACGAAAATCCTACTCGTACTGTGAGAATCCCAGTGGGAAAGATTCAAGATAAAGTTTATGACGAACCTGTTAGCCCAAAACATCAAAAGGACTAAATTTAACACAACACCGACTGCTTTAAGGTAATGGTCAGATACCTTAGAGTACTTGTCCCATTCAAATATTAGTATGGCTATCCTACAATAGAACACACGTGGTATTAGAACGTAACGACCAGAGTTGTTCAGAAAGAACAAACATTTGGTCGGATGTTTGTAAGAGACTTAGCTGCGTCCACAGGACGCCTTCCAGCTAAGGCGATACCCACCGGCACGGTATGATGCTACATCAGAAGAGGGAGTTCCTGGATATGGCGGTGCCATAACGCTTGTCAGAGATGGAATCAGTACCCTTATGGTTTGAAATACAATAAGACGCCGTAAGGATTGTGCTGCCAACCATCCAGTTTACCATATATAATTTCATGTATATTTGGCTCCGTCTCAGGAGTTCTCGTTAACCGATGTAGAAGATCTAGTTTCCCGGATAGCAACACCGTTTATGTTGGTGAGAGACTTCAATGCGCATCACCCACTTTGGGGTTCAAGTCGCGCTTATACGAGAGACAATTACAGCGCTGATTTCATGTCAGTGGCGGTTGCTGGGTGATCGCATACTAACAACTGCACACCCAGTAATTTTTCTGCTGTATGTGAATGTGTATTTGCCTCTATAGACATGCATATGAGAACTGCGAATGTCGAGCTTTCTTCTATATGAACTTGCTCGCTAAATTTTCCCACTCCGCTTTACAAAATGCCAGAGCATTCAGTCAAACTGTAGACACGCATAAATCGGATTTTGCGACTGGCGAAGGAACATTTAGGGTGAGGGGTCACGCGGAGCAGGGAGAAGCTTGTATCAAAGAATACGGCAACTTAAAGCACCATTATCGACAAAGATAAGACATGTGATTGTTGCCACGCAGGCGCACTGCGTTCTCCTACAAGTCGTTTAGCGGAAGTTGAGAAAACGTGAAAGTGTGGAAATATATCATGGCGAAACTGAAGGACATAAACCTTTCGAGTTTATCCTTAGAAGAGGAGCTGTTTTCCCGTTTTTTTTTTGTTTTTTTTTTTTTGAGTGAGAAAAAACGGCATCTGGATAAATATTGGTTGTTGTAATATTCGTCATTTAAAACAAAAAGCGGCAAAACATGAGAGTTCAATTGGTCTCATTAACTGCCAATTAGAATTGTATGTAAATGTAAACCCCGCGCGACAGCCCACGAAGGGCCAGGGCCTACCGCCCAGCCGCTGCGTCCCCCACCTGTGCCCACTACAGGCGTCATTGATGAGGTGCAGTACTGGAGGGTGGGATGTGGTCAGCGCCCCGAACCCTCCCGGCCAGTTATGCGGTCTTCTCGACCTGGGGCCGCTACTTCTCCATCAAGTAGCTCCTCAATTGGTCCCCCCGGGACCTAACGAGGCTGAGTGCACCCCGTGCCAGACCTCCCAGAGGGGATAAAATCCCCATGCTGGTACCGGGGATCGAACCCGGGTCCTCCGCGCCACATCCAAGCGCGCTGCCAGCTGCGCTACGGAGGCGGCCACTTAGAATTGTATAGTATGTGCCAAAGAGAGAGAGAGAGAGTAAAAGTGGGGAGGATGTAATATACTCCACACCCACTGCGACAAGCCACGAGCCACCACTGTCTCATGCACAATTACAACCTAAAGCTCCTCAACACTGTAGAGTATACATTTTGTTGAGATTCCCTCAAAGTTTCTCGTACCTTGATCCTGTAGTCTGCTTACCACAGTCGGCACTGATCTTACGGTAAATTTCATCTCTGACTTACACTCTAGTGACCACCTTCCATGCCCTATTAGTCCCTTAATGCAGGACACATAGTTTAAAGGCACACCTGGATGGAGCTTGGACCATTCCAACTGGAACCTTTACAGCTCGTTGCCTGCGTTTACTACAACGAGCGCGACTCTCAACCATTTGCCACTGCATGTCACCGAGAGGATTTCCTCGGCAGCTGAGCAATGTAATCCACGGTTAAATTCCAACTTCGGTACTTTTCTGTCCCTTTGGGACGGATGGATTTCGGAATGCCATGCGTACTTGAAGGCGTGCTGTTAGGGCTTTTCACCATCACCCGACCTTGGATAACCTAATCCAACACGAGGAAATGTCCACCTGGTTCAGAAAAGGCATTATGAATAACAAAATGACATCACGGAGCAAGCCTGTGACCTCATTCACTCTACATACTCCTTCCTCAGTTGTAAAGGATCAGGCTACGTTAAGACGCTTCTCCGGTAAGTCGATTCATATGCCAATTCGGCTTTACGAAATGGTTATAGGAGTTGTTCTTGATCCATTTGATGTTGTCAACACGTAGGGCAGTGCTTTCGCTCAAGTGTCTAACCCGGATAACTACTCCTCTAAGTTCCGTCCAATTAAGACTCAGGTGGAATGTCAAGTCTTCGTTTTTAGTTCTGGAAACGTAGAACATTACAATCACCTTTTCACCATGGTGGAGTTAGAGCCTTCCCTTTCATCTTCACGACTATCAGCACGACAACCAGCCAATATTCAAGGTGGAAATATTACAACAGCTCTCTGCTGAAGGAGAGGATTCCTGCTCGAGGCCCATAATCGAATTTGGGTTGACGCTATTGTTCCAGAAAAGCAGCGAGAGGCAATCGCTCTACCCATTTTGAAAACTGAAAAGCATCGTCACCTTCCCTCCAGCTGCCGTCCGGTTTCCCACAACAGTTGCGTTTGCAAAGTGACGGATCATATGATCAATGGACGGTTCGTGCAGTGGTTAGAAACTTGCAAGTACGGGCAAACATCCATTGTGGTTTTCGTGGACGGCGTTCAAATGTTGTATCGATATCAACACCGCCAATGAAACGATTTATGAAGAACTATCAAACGGTTGCCATTTTTTTGGATCTCCAGAAGGCTAATGATACGCGCTGGTGAGCACGGATTCTACGTTCCCTGTGTACGTGGAGCATAACTGGACGCCAACAGCTGGTCATTCAAGAGTTTATGAGCGACTGCCTTTTCCAAGTAAGGTTTAGCTCGGTCTTTTCTCATTGTTAGGTTCAGGAGAACGCAATACCTCAGGATTCGGTATATAAATGTCGCATTGTTTGCTATAGCAATTCATTTCATCTGGAATTGTGTTCTACCTGGACCTTTGTCATGCCTATTCCCAGACGGCGAATTCTCAGTATAGGGCGTTGCAGAAATGTTTAGAAACCCTTCGGGATTGCAACCCAAAAAAAGGTCTTCGTTTCCCAATAGAGAAGTCAATCTGCGTTAATTTCTAGCCCAGTAAGAGGCCATTATTACCTTTGCTATGTTTCGGTCTAGATTTCCTTCAGGTTCGCATATGAGACGTCCTTCTTGGTGTCGACCTTGGATTGGAAGCTTAGTTGGTCATTGTATGTAGCACGGCTAAGAGGACGGTGGGAGAGATTGCTGAATATCCTGCGGGTAGATCAAAAGGAGCGGATCGGACGGTTTTGCTGCGAACGTGTCGCGCACTGGTGTGATCAGGCTTCACTATGGGTTTATCGTTTATTCTTCAACACGACCATCTGTGCTGAGAAGATTAGATACAGTCTATAATAGCGGTATACGATTGGCAATGGGAGGCTTTCCAACAAGTCCAGTTGTGAACTTTTACACCGAATCGGCAGAACCTGCTCTGCAATATCGGCTTGATGTACTCCTAGTAAACTATGATTGCGGGGATAGGTGTATTCCTAAGCACTCAACGTTGTCTTCCTTTTACATCATGCTAAGCGAGCGATACTGGAAGAGCATCCTTGGTCCTAAGCCAGTAGGCTATTGCTTACGAGAGCTTCTTAAGAAGTCCGCTATTGAAATACCTAACATGTTCTATAAGGGCGAGAAACTCTATCCCGTTTGGTTGCATGGCATGCACCAGGTACATCTACGGATGACAGTATACCAGAAGTCCACAATGTGTATCTCTAGTGTCCGCACACATTTTTAGAATTGTTATCTGGTTACACTGACCACCGTCTGATTTACCCCGAGGAATAAAACACCAGCAGCGGTGTTGGAAGTGCTTATGTATATGACACCGAACCACATCTATTCGGATTTCATAATAGCACTTCCATGTTTACTCCAAGGCTTATATCATATACCGAGCCGTTTTCTATGTCCGCCGTCGTAAGTTAGGCGACTCCCAAATTTTCAGTGGTTCCCTTGGTGCGCATCAGAAAGTTCGTGAGATGTAGAGCTCCCATCCAATTGCTCAGCATGTTCAGCATGCCTTCCATATTTGATACGCTTCTGGAGTTAACGTGATATGTGCATGAATTCCTGGTCAGGTAGGTTTGCCGCAGAATGAAATCGCAGATTTGTCAGCAAAGGTGGCAACCACAGAACCCAGTATTACCATCTCTCGTATTACTTCGAACAACTTAGGCTTGAAGTGCAGAGAGCGGTGTTGTCATGCTTACACGAACAGTGGTCAACTCTACGCGGTGATAAGCTTGGACAGTGCATTGGCCACTGCAATTTTTCGCATGGTCACCTTTTTAGAAGGGACCCTGCTCCTCTTTCTCTGCTGTGTGACAAGCTTTTACAGGTCGTCACGTGGTTCTCGAGTGTGTTTCCCTATCGCACCTTCCAAATTCCCTACAGCTGACTGTCAGTGTTGTAGAGATTCTGACGAACGATAAACAAGCGGTCGAAAGAATTCTAGAAGATTAGCAAAAACAAGTGTGCCCCTGAAAGCTTAAAAGTTTTCATATCGAAATTTTATACCCTTTCGACCGTTTCATGACCTCGTTGTAGATCTGGCATTTTCCTATTCGTTTGGTATACTTTTATGCTAATAAGTGTATTTGATAGAGAATTTAGTATCTGGCTTTTGCAAAGACCCTTTCTGTAAGGGCGCTGATG
The DNA here is from genome assembly GCA_030765045.1 of Tenodera sinensis. Classification (NCBI taxonomy): domain Eukaryota; kingdom Metazoa; phylum Arthropoda; class Insecta; order Mantodea; family Mantidae; genus Tenodera; species Tenodera sinensis. The sequence continues at coordinate 25,875,084 of CM060972.1, forward strand.
ACCTAGCAGTTGGGCGTTCTTAATTATACACAGACTAGGATATATTACAATTTATGTGAAACAAATTACCTCCAGCGAAGATTGCTCTTGCCCCAAAAAGTGAGGATGATAACAAACATTGGTTACCTGTAATTCATAACACCCTCTTTCATGACCTTCCCAAATAGTACCACAGTTGAAACACACCACGGTGATATAGAAATTCATGTCTGCTGAGGTATGTTTTTAAAGAGTAATATTATATTATTTTTATTCCATTCTGTGGACAGAATCACATAGGTGATGTTTATTGAAACTTTGAAATGTTTTTCCTTCTAAGCTTGGTCCAATCCATGAATAAGAGCACAACAGTAACAATAGTAATGATGATATAATAATAATAATAATAATAATAATAATAATAATAATAATAATAATAATAATAATAATAATAATAATAATAATAATAATAATAATAATAATAATAATAATAATAATAATAATAATAATAATAATAATAATAATAATAATAATAATAATAATAATAATAATAATAATAATAATAATAATAATAATAATAATAATAATAATAATAATAATAATAATAATAATAATAATAATAATAATAATAATAATAATAATAATAATAATAATAATAATAATAATAATAATAATAATAATAATAATAATAATAATAATAATAATAATAATAATAATAATAATAGTGGTAATGTTAACGGTAGTGGTAATGATAAGTAAATAAATAAGCAAATAAATAAATACATGAATGAATGAACGAACGATCGAACAAACAAACAAACAAACAAGGAAACATACATACAAACAAACAAACAAATAAATAATAAACAATGTTATACTTCAAGCATTATTATTACCATCTACCAGTGTAGGGCGAATATCGTCAAAGCCAATCCTAAAGTTTGTCTACTCAGAGCCAGTGTTTAAAACACGGTAAAAATGTTTGCCTTGATTCTCAAACGCGTGGTCCATTTACGTTTCAAACACAGATTTGGATGGCTCGGGTGGTTACGTCAGTGGTTCGCATTCGGAAAGTCACGGGTTCGACTTCCGTGGCCCGACCTCCCTGATCCATTGGTTTCCTGGGATCGCCAGGCAAACGCTGGAAGTATTTCCATAAATATAATTTCCGGTCCCTCCATTTCCTTAAATCAACCATTTAATTTCAACCTTCATCCATTAGGATTGTTTCAGGGCTGTAGACCTGGACGAGGCTTGCTGTAGCAGCTCGGCAGGGGGAAGAATTGCGCTCTCGAGATGTCGCCCTCCAGATTGTAGAGGGACCCACTTATTTCTGGTTCAGGCGCATGTACTAGCGCAAACCCGAGCGGTGAATGGAAGCTAAGCTAGCCTCTGCTAGGGTGTTAGGAACCCTGCCACCTGCTTTGTCGTGTCAACATTCCGGCCACCTTTAGCATCCATTCGCCTCGTGCATTCTCTCAAGGCACAAATAATCGCATTTTGTATGGAGGCAATTACTCCTCCACAAGTTGACATTAGGTTGCTACAGTCTGTTTTCCTTATCCTACATAAAAGAGATTGAGCTTATTTTCCATTGTGCATACATTATACATAATTTAATTGCGAACTTTCGTTCCTTCAATAACTTGGTTTGAATTAAGTACCTTCTATGTTGCAGATGAAGACAATTGGACAGAAGGTCTTGGCTCCTGCAATAAAGTGAGTTACTCTCAAGATGAGTATCAACTGGCAGAAGATAACTCCTCTGTGTATGTCGCTGTACATAATAAGACATACTACGAGCACCAGTTCCTGATCCACGAAGATTTGCTTATCATTTGTGTTCCAGAGGATACTGAGAGTCGCTTCGCACCAGAACTTGGCTACTTCACGGTGATAGGTCTATCACTGTCCATTCTGTTCCTTGTGCTCCACCTCAGCGTCTTCTTCATGGTACCTAAGCTACGCAACTTCTCGGCGACCAACCTCAGCTGCCTCTGTATATCTCTGTTGTTGTTGTATTGCAGCTTCATTGTGAGTGAGTCCATGATGGCCCGAACTTCTGGTTGCATCATTTTGGCTTTACTCATACATTACAGCCTGTTGGCGTCATTCTTCTGGATGCTTACTATCTCGTTTGATATATTTCGAGTGATGAAGCAGGCCACATCAAAACTGATCGTATCTAAAGGTGAGACTCTTATTACATATAATTCACTGATATTTTAGCAAGGAGAAGTTGTTCATTGGCCCTGAATAGGATGGCGATATAAATGAGAACAGAGAGCAGAGAAAATACACACCCTGATACACCTTACCTTTAATAGTTTTAATACCTTTGAATTCTCTACTTGCTTTTACTGTATAATATATACTGTTTGTTTTAGTTTTGCTGTTTTCATTTTTTGCTACAAGGCAATAATTTAGTTACCGAAGTAACAACGTGTAGAAAACCTGAAATTCGAAATTTTTAACATTGACTCTCGAGTCATAAGCACTACACAGAGAATATAACGAAATATTAATCAAATATTCCATATTCTCCTACCATACAGCATATGTAAAGTGTCTTGCTGTTGCAGGTAAACAACGACTAAGGTTCTGTCTATATTGCATGGGAAGCTGGCTGCTACCTGCAGTAATTGTGGGGACAGGACTAGCTATGGACAGCTGGTGGTCAGAATCGTCCTTAGCACCTGGATATGGACAACGTGCTTGCTGGCTGAACAATTCTGATGCTCTCTTAATCTTCTGCGTGGTTCCTCTAGTTGTAGTGGTGTTTTTCAATGTGTGCTTCTTCTGTTGGACGGCATATTTGATTCACGTCAACAGCGCAGATGCAGCAAGTTCCTCCAGCACCAGGAAGGAGTTCCCCCTGTTCTTGCGTCTGGGATTCATCATGGGGATCACCTGGATCATTGGAGTTGTTGCCGCAACAGTAGAAGTTCCAGGTATGTTATTGTATGGCCTAAGATCGCCAAGATGTGAAGGGTATTCAAGGCTCCTGAGTTCTAGATCCTTGGAAACGCGCACTAAAAGGATTATGATATATTTGGATGTGAATTTAACTTTAACCGTAAGCAATAAATCAAAAATTACTCAGCACATATCCAAAATTCTTATACCACGTAAGAATATAGGGAGAGGATAGAGAGAGAAAGATATTAATTAAGTGGGAATTTTTGTTACAAGGTGCTCTTTATGCGTTATTTTATTCGAATCACAGTGGGTACAGTCTGGTAGGCTATATCAAATGCTCAACACTGCAATCTAGTCTTTTAGATTTTCTCTCAGGGAAAATAGTTTGTGTCCAGGGGTGCTTCTGGTTTTGACAGCTTGTCCCATGTGCTGCAACATCCCAATATAAAAGTTGGAGTCTATAATCTCACAGAAGTAAGGTGGACATTCCTGAGAGTGAGCAGTTCGAGAAGTCACATTGTCATCCGTACCTCCACGATGCGTCTAATTTTATCGATCTCAGTGAACTGAAGTTGGACGGTTGATTAGGATTGAAAATCACTTATGATGAATTACAATCAAATCAATTTTAGGTAGTGCGAACTTCGGCGGATCATCTAATATATAATAGTCCCGAGATCTAACAACCCTTTCAGGGCCGAAGTCTGGCGCCCAGCCGCTGCGTTCCGCACTTCTGCCCACCACGGGTGTTATGGCTGGGGTACAGTAATGAATGGTAGGGCCTGGTCAGCATCCCGGTCCCTCTTGGGCGATTGTGCGGTCTTAGTAACCAAGGATAGCCGCTTTTCAATCTAGGAGCTTCTCAATTGACCCCCCTGGGACCTGATGAGGCTGGGTGTAGACCAGACCAGGTCTTAGTAACCAAGGATAGCCGCTTTTCAATCTAGGAGCTTCTCAATTGACCCCCCTGGGACCTGATGAGGCTGGGTGTAGACCAGACCAGGTCATCCGGTGTTGACACTCGTTCAGCTGTAAAATAACCACCGCTTGACTAGCATATCCTCAAGTGGTGTCAATCCAAGCGCAATTTGGTGATCTGGGCAGTACTCATGGCCATAAAGCGCTCCCAAACAGATTCTGGCATACGCACAGGTGGCGACGGTGTTATGCAAAGAATAGCAAAACATGGGTGTACAAAGTTATACGGCGTACGGTTTTAGAAGGCACATGAGCTGAACCAATGTGTGCACACGGTGGCTGCACTGCTGCCAAGTGATGCGCCAAAGAGCGGAAGTTACGAGGAGGGAGCCAAGAAAGCAACATTCGTCCTGTTACTAATTTTCAGAACGTAAGCTTACGCAGCAAAGGATAATGATGATAACATTATAAACTGTAACACTCAATATTAGCGTACTTATTTACACGCACTTTCTCAGATGCCAATTCCTGAAAAATTTGAAGATAATACCTATTTCTGTCCTAAGAGCGGAGTACCTGGTACCTGCGCCACTGGTACCAGGCTTTGAAAGTGACATTGTTGACACTTCACTAAACCCAATGTTAACATGTGAGTTTTCTGCTTATTGTCACAGTACACAAATAACAATTTGCGTTACGGATTGGCGTTGAACCGAACTAAAGAATTCGCGAGCGACTGCAGTGATCCATGGTCAGTTAATTTATGAACTAAATATACGCAGTTCCTAACGACACGTCTTAGTCCGTAACTGCGTAATGAAAACAAATAAAACACATAAGCAAGACAGGAAGTTGCATTCATGTGCATAAGCACGTGAGTCGGTTGCTTATTCTTGAAGTGATAACTCGAGAACCATACGTTGTATAAAAATGGCCTTTGTATAGTCTGCCTCAAAAATTTTGCCGCATACACCACGGCATATTTGAATGTCGAAATTCCAGTAATAATTTTGGGCGCATGAAAAAGATAAATCTCTGTTGCTCACGGTTGTGCTGTTCGTTCCGAACTAGGCAACGCTGCATGACTATGACAGGACAGTCGCCCTCTCGAACTCCGCCTCATGTGCCTTCTAATACCGTACGCCTTATGGAAGGGAAAATATAGTGTACCCTTTTTATTATCCTGTTTAGTTTTGTTTGATTTAAAAGTATTTATATATAGATTATGTGATCACGAGGTTTCTATAGGACAAGAATAGTTAATTGTCCAAAAACAAGTTAATAACCCAAAAACAAAATATTAAAAGATAAGGAATATTTATATAACTTTTAACATTACAATTTAAAAAGGAATAACCTGTTCCTCTAATATAAAATGAAATTGTGGTTATAACCTAATTTATTATGTGCTGTTTGTGCCTTTGAATCAACATCCCAATATTTGGAGACACATTAGTTTCAGAAGCAACTTTCAACGCAGACGTAGGGCTATCATCAGGGAACTTTGGTCTTGGACGGCACAGAAAGTTCATTTAACACAATTTCTTCCGCAGATGTTTGTATTTACAAAGATACTCATAATTTCTGCAGCAAGTTTACGAAATTCTGGGTTGGTCTGTGGATTCAGCCCTTGATCAAAACTGACAATATTATCGTTATATATAGCTTTAAATTCCGGATCACAGCATAAATCAGTAAGTTCTAGCTGAAGTTCCGTTGGAACATTATCGGTATCAATAGAATAGGGAAACGAAAAGAGATCCAGCTTATCTCTGAGAGATTTCAAATCTGAAAATCTGCCTAACATCTCGTCTAAGTGTGTAACAATATTTATTAAATTTTGTGCTTATTTTAAGGCACCGTGGAAGTGGCTTCGTTTTCTCCATGGTATGTACGTTGTACAGTCATGATTAATACTGTCCCAAGCAGAGCAAGCAGGTGCTGCTGTTACGGGCACCGTTGGCCTGCTAAGCTAAAAAGCGCGCGCCTTCGCCCAAGCGCACCGTTTGCGATCACTGTTCTAGCCCCTGGCCATCAGTACTGTGCTAGTCGTTTACCAGCATGGATCGCTTTCTTTTAAGATGCTCACGGAGTCACGGTGATATCTCATCGACTGGACCACGGCCTACAAGCTAGAAAACTGTGTTCTATTGGCTTTTAAGTGTATTTCAGTATTCATGTACGAGAGCAAATCAAAAAGTAACATGCACCATCAGATTATGGTCATTTATTAAATCATATACACATAGGCAACACAGCTATGGCAACATACAATGTAAGCTCACTTTTCAACATAGTCCCCAAGAGACTAAACATTTATTGGATCGGGCAACCAACGTTTCGATTCCGGATGTATAGAGATCACCTCCAGTGCTGTGTATGCACCTGCTGGATACAGCTGCTTGCACCTCCTCATCGTTTCGGAATTGTCGCCAACCAAGATCCTTTTTCACCTTACTAAACACATAGTAATCGCATGGCACTAAGTCTGAACTGTATGGGGAATGTTGTCTTACCTGCCATTTGAATCGCTCTATAAGTTGCGAAGTTTTGTGAGCCGTATGAGGTGTTGCGGTGAAAAACTGCATGCCCACAATAAAGGGCAGTGATTTCACAATGAATGTCCACGTAACTGAGCGGTTTAGCCCCCCGAAATCTGATTGTTACACGCACCTCCAATATGGAGTGAACATCTAGTTGGCATGCCATTGAGCCAGGTCTGCTCTGCTCACACAACACGACGGGATACCACACCACCCTACCTATCGGAAGTGTCAGCAGTTACTGTAGCTCGCTAAATATTGGCCAACGTCACGACGCATAGCGTGCTCTTGTGGCGAGCAAGTGCAACCTAATTTTTTATTCACCCTGTAAATACCTTGTGGGTTATAGTTACTTAAAGCCACTGTTCTATATTTAAAAGTAATGTATACGCTTCTTTTCCTGCAGGTCTGTGGCATCTTTTCGTAATATTCAATACTCTGCAAGGTTTGTTTATCTTCATTGCTTTCACATGCAAGAAGAAAGTGTGGCAGGAAATTCAAAATATACTGGAGAGTCATAAGAAACAATTAACAACACCTGCTACATCTGAGACCAGCACCAACACGAGCTCTTTGGAACTAGCAATGCAGGACCACCAACCATGAGCAGAAGCTGGAGAAAAAAATGTTCTGATATCTTGTGCAACAACAAATGTTTTATCTTCGGAACGGAAAGGAAAACTGAATGAAATGAGTAATGGACAATGTGGTATGCAGCAATGGTAAAAGGAAACTGTTTTGATGTCACTAAACAAACATATTCAAACTTCAAACGTGTTTATACTGCTTAAGAGGAACAATTATTAAATTTGTACTCTTTTATAAGTTATTTAACTACAGCATTACTGATGTCTGTATATTCAAACGGTGGCTATCTACGTCTGTACTATCCTAATATTACAAAACATGCTGTTCTGAGGGTCAAAATCTTGCACAATTATGTCTTTCTAGTACGGCACCATAATAGTGACTGAATAATAAATTGCTTTAAACCAGTGCATTTGCAATCAGTCGTATTCGAATTTCCTGTCATTTGTAATGTTGGTCTTTTGAATTTGTGTTTAGCTTATTTAGCACAAGAAACTGTCTTATTATCAAAGACCATATACAAGTGGAAGCGAAGTCATTACATTCCTTTTAATATGTGTGTCATAGAAGCCTTACGAACCAAAAAGTCTGATGGCATTTTGTTCTTTGATCAACCGATTTCGAAAAATTAAATGTTTTTTTTTTTTTATCCAAACTGGATGCGTCATTCCACAGGAATGTACAACGTTAACAGTTTATTAATTGTAAGATGCGTCGAGTGATTAATTCTTGACATAGCTTCGGTATTAATAATGGAACATCACACAGGGTTTCGAAATAATTAATCACCTAAAAGATTGCTCCAACCTGCTTTTTCACACGTGCAGTAAGTTGACAATGTTGCGTTGAGGTTGTTTAGGGAATTGAGCTGGTTTGTAGGTTTAAACACGTCTGGCACTTTCGCTATCGCTTTAATGTTTTGGAAGCTAACGATTGTAGTTGGCCTACATTCGCGCAGTAAACACAAAACGTTGTGTTTGTGTTTTCAAGAAGCACTCTTATTGTGTTTGTTTATGTAACACAATCTGCAGTGTTACCATCTTGTTTTCGAGAAAAGTAAAGTATCTCCGTAATAAATGGTCAGAGACAAAACCGTAAAATACAAAATGTGTACCAAATATCGAGATCTATCAGTGGTTTAACTCAATCTAATGACTTCCCTTCCATCTGGTTTAGAGACAGCTGGCGCCCCGGACAAGAGCCTAAGAAGATAATAGAGGTGCAGGACAGATATCTTGTTACATCAGTTTATATCTTGTTTTAAAGCTTTCAAACTCCGTTCTCTTTGCATGGTTAACCCATAAAGAATGAATAACTATGTTCCATTTGACAGAACGTTCTCCAAAACTTACACACATAACAAGGAACATCTCCGAAATGCTTTACTCTACAAAAACATTTATTTAGACCTAAATAGTGTATATCAGCAATATCCACATGTTTTGTGTAGTAAGTTTTTGTCAAACCCTTACGATTTACCAGTTTTACAAGTCATCCAGAGTAAATAGCACTACATGTGCTATAGCCAGAAAGTTCAGAGTATACGTTTCATGTGCAATAAAAATATATCAAACATACGGCATTTTTATCAAAATCGTTAGAGCCACTTTAGAAAAAAATCAAAATGTTTGAAAAATGTTCCATGCAAAGTCAAAGTGTAGTTTAGGGTGGAGGAATGTTCTTAAAGACCATCGTGTCGCATCCTTGAAAGACATTAAACTTAAATACCCACCTTATTTTTAAGCGACTTTTCTTTTGAGTTATGGTGCCTAAAATACTTTTTTTGGATTCCAGGGGTCTCGAAAGATATTTCCGGTGAAAACCCTAAAATATGTTAATATCTTATTATTATGTTTACACATTTCATGGTTTGTGTAGAACTCAGTTACCGGACCTTTACTGTAATAAGTATTCTGTGGTACAAGTACGGTAACTGCAGCTTTGTCAGAAGAAGGAAGAAGTTTGAAAATAAAGACGAAGTCAAGTATTTTCACTTTCGAGTTTCCCCAAGGCACTTAATACTTATATGTTTATTTTATATACGTAGTATGTGATATTTTTTCAACAACAGTGAACAATGGAAATGTTTACACGCAAAGATAATTCATTAGATCAAGGTTAGCCTCTGCGAAATGGTGATCGACCAGTCAATAAATAAAGGTGAGTTGGTTGCCTGCGCCAAAAGAGTTACACATGAGCGCTGCACGGATGCAATGGTAAGTAAATGTTAAAAAGCCAAGAGGACAAAACACAGTGGAATCTAATTTATAAATTCGTCTTTATTGCTGCATGGAATAGTCAAACTCCCGTCTTGCCTTCCTTTGTTCAGCTCCACTTTTTCCTTGGACTTACAAGAAACGTTTCTTCTACCCGCGGTATATTCTCCTGTACCATCATTGGTATTCTCTTATTATTCATGCTAATCAAAGGTTCCTTCCAAATATTCTTGTACTCTTCAATTTTATCATATACATCATCGTTAACCAGGGATTCTACATGGTAAGTGTAACAAATGTGTCCAATACAATTACTGTCACGAAAGAAACGTTTTACCGAAACAGAATAATCTGTGATAAATATTTGGAGCCATCTAGGTTCCTGACCATTGGGTATAACTTTTTTATTATTTCGCTAACTGTTGTGCATTGTGCAAACAATGCTGTAATGCATTTCTACGCTAATTCGAATGATTCTAGTCATAAATAAATGTTTAAGTGGCATGTGAGGTTTAATTTCTAAGAGAGATTCGGAAACGTCACGTTAATATTAAATTGTGACTACATTCATTCGAATTGAAATAAAAAGACAGAGCATCTTTAATTCCTTGGTGATAGTATTTGAAATATTGGCCACTCGTCATTGAATTGTTCCCACATATGCCGTTTATAGTTGATTCCAGTTGGGCTTAGCACGTGTTCTTGATGCATGTGGCACTTCTGAACACAAACATCCAAGCCTAAGCTTAGCATAGCTCTTAAGACATTTGCTAGTTACAAGGTAAAATCCTTGTTGAGAGAGGACGGCCTTGGATGGAACGCTATTTTACTCCCCAATCGTGAGTCTGTAATACGCAATGCTTGTTATAGTGTACAATTACCTCATGGTGCTTTAAGATTAGGTGTTATTATTTATTATTGCTCCTGTTGGTAGGCGGCTAAGACACGATGTGTGCCGGAATTTTGTCCTGGGAAATTTTGCCAGTAAATCTGCTTAAATGAGCTATCAGTTTTAAGCATTCTTAACCCTCGTTAGGCACGCACCATGGTAGAACACTGTTGCTCGCATGGGGCCTAGTGGGCCCTCGCTATATCATAGTGCTTATACGCTTGTATTAATTTTTTAATTGTATTTCTCCCTCATTACCATTACTATCCTCATTTGGCTTAACTATACATGGTTTTATTAGCATTATCTTATTAAATTGACCAAGATAAATAAAACCTAATATGAGTAGGTACACTATTTATTATAATTTGTAGCACACATCAAGGAAGATGATAAATTGCGATGTTCAGATCATATACCACTTGTAATTTGAAATCTGCCGCCAAAGATAATAATGATGAAATGATGATAATAATTACATTAACAACAAGAACAACAACAACAACAACAACAATAATAATAATAATAATAATAATAATAATAATAATAATAATAATAATAATAATAATAATGATGATGATGATGATGATGATGACGATGACGATGACGATGACGATGACGATGACGGCGACGGCGGCGACGGCGACAACGACGACGACGGCAACAACAACAATAACAATAATAATAATAATAATAATAATAATAATAATAATAATAATAATAATAATAATAATAATAATAATAATAATAATAATAATAATAATAATAATAATAATAATAATAATAATAATAATAATAATAATAATAATAATAATAATAATAATAATAACAATAATAATAATGATGATGATGATGATGATGACGATGACGATGACGATGACGATGACGGCGACAACGACGACGACGGCAACAACAATAACAATAACAATAATAACAATAACAATAACAATAACAATAACAATAACAATAACAATAACAATAACAATAACAATAACAATAACAATAACAATAACAATAATAATAACAATAATAACAATAATAATAATAATAATAATAATAATAATAATAATAATAATAATAATAATAATAATAATAATAATAATAATAATAATAATAATAATAATAATAATAATAATAATAATAATAATAATAATAATAATAATAATAATAATAATAATAATAATAATAATAATAATAATAATAATAATAATAATAATAATAATAATAATAATAATAATAATAATAATAATAATAATAATAATAATAATAATAATAATAATAATAATAATAATAATAATAATAATAATAATAATAATAATAATAATAATAATAATAATAATAATAATAATAGAGACAGATTGACACACCTTTCTCTAAAAACTTCTTTTTTTTTACTAAGGGGGCCCCGAATCTTATTTCCGCTGAAATCTCAACATCAAATGCTTGGGTGGAATACAATACTTCATCCATTTACCAGTAGAGAAGGTAAACGTGGGTAAGAACGGTGAAGAAGGATATTAAATGGCTAGCGATTGATCTACGCAGGTGCGGCAGGTTATACACAGATATTGCAATTCAACTGGGGATAACCAAAACAGAACAGACAATATTGAAACAATATAGAAAAAGCGGTAAATTTTCAGACTTGGAGTGAAGTGGTAGGCCAACGCTTGCGTCGCCGTGGGAGGATAAAACTTCAATTATATGCACATAAGATCGAAAGATAGAGGACTAGCTGTCCTCAAGACGAAAAACCACCGAGACCGTCGAGAGGTATTATCCAAATGTGGAATAACATTACCCTGCAAGAGTAGGAATGTTATAAAGAGTAGCCAAAATAGCAATTCTGTTGTGTTTGAAAGCCAAGGAGGCCGAATAAAGTACAAAGCCATCTGTAATGTATGTTTAAAGCAATATGCTATGAATTTATAATAACGTATATGTCATGTGTTCTTCGAAGAGAAAATTTCAAAATATCAATTTGTTTCCTTGAAGTTTTAGTTGAACCTGTACATGCATCTACACGTATATCTGCCTGCAGGCAATCTAGGAACGTCTTCTTGGCCAAATCAAAACCAAGGGCACTCAGCGACCACCGCAGTTGTCTGAAAGCGAACAGTCAGAATGAAGCACGTGTGGGAATATGGTGTGTTGTTACTGGTTCTGTTGGCCGGGTTTATCTCAGCGCAACCGAATGTCACTGATACAGAAGATAGCGATCTGGAAGATGGCAGTTATCTCGAAGATAGTTATCCTGAAGATAGTGATCTCGAAGATAGTTATCCCGACGATAGTGATCTAGAAGATAGTTATCCCGAAAATAGTGACCTCGAAGATAGTGATCTCGAAGATAGTGATCTCGAAGATACTGATCTCGAAGATAGTGATCTCGAAGATAGTTATCCTCAAGATAGTTATTTCAAATTTATTCTTCCCAGAATTCCTTCTGAAGTTCCCGAGTAAGTAGTTTAGAATGTAGTAAAAGGAACTATTATTCCTTAGTGTGTGTGTGTGTGTGTGTGTCTTTCTATCGAAAGAGAGAGACAGAGAGAAAGAGAGAGAGGGAGAGGGACGCTAAAACGGGATGAGTAAGTGAGAAATACACAACATATTGAACGCATTCGCAGATAGGTTCTTCATCATGCTTTAAAATTATGCCAATATTCATAAACAAATTTAAAACAGAACTCAAGCTTTTTAAAAAGATTTACGTAGTAATTCACCTAAGATTATCTAGACGAACAATATTCATTAAATATCCATGTTTAGCAACCACTAATTTGTTATTCCGGGAAGCGTATGGTACGCTGATGGCGTTAGTGGCCATTCGCATTCATGCCTAATTAATTTTGGGTTAATACGCATGGAAATTACGATGTCCCAACGTTAAGAAGGGCGTATAAACGAGTGAACATCGCTAATAATGGGCAAGAGTTCTCACATGACTGTAGATGTTAAAGCAACAAGGGTTAAATAGAACATAACATTGTTTCGTGTATCAACTACAAACAAATCGCATATGACTGCCTCTGTGATTAGCATCATAGCATCCTGTGGTCCCGCTTTCGATAGCGTTTTTGCTTTCTCTACTACGTATAGTAAGTAGAGGAAGTATTGTATTCCACCCACGAATTCGATGTCGAGATTTCATCGCAAATTGATGTTTGAGGCCCCCTGAATGCTAAGAAAAGCATTTTTACAAAGAAGTCCGTCCACGTGCGCGTGTGCGTCTGTATGTATGTGTGTTTGTGTGTGTCTGTGTGTGTTTGTGTGTGTATGTGTGTCTGTGAACAGGATAACTCAATGGAAAGTCAGTTAAATTATTATTTATTTATGCCAAGAAGCTTACTGCTGTTTTTAAGTCAATTAAAAATTAAAGTTGGTATTTAAATTTAATATCTTATGAGGATAAGACATCAAGGTTTTGAATAGAGTTCCTCTACCCTAAACTACGCTTTACAGGGAAAGGTTTTCGAATATTCTGATTTCCCATGGTTCAAACGAATTTCATTAAAATACCATATGTTTAAGATATTTCTACGGAAAAGGAAATTTATATTTTGAATTTTCTGGAGATAGCCAACGCAGCCCTTTGTATAACAGGTAAGCCGTAAGGGACAGACCAAATCTTACTATACAAAAAAGTAGATATCGTTAGAACACACAATTTATTTGGAAATGAACTTTTTCGTGGAATGAGCTATTTGGGAGATGCTCCTTATAATTTGTGTTATACTTATCAAAATGGAAGATCCTTATTCAGTTTTTTACATGTTAACTGTGCAAACGAATGGAATTTCAAAGCTTTAAAGGATTTGACTATCGCTCAAAGCCTACTATATTCCCATATTTCCCTTGCATCTACAAGGAGATAAGCAATAAAGTAATTTCAGCAAATGACTATCTCAAACACCAGAAGATATATGAATAAGTGATTCTAACAATTGTTAGCAGAAGAGTTAGTACAAAATTGTTTCAGAGGAATGACTCATACAATGCTACATACAGTGATTAATAACAAAATGACGTGTAAAGGTCCTTTATAGATATCAATAGCTTTAACTACTGAAATTTAAGTTAAGAATAGATAAGATGCAATTAAAATAGTAATTATAATGGGTTGATTATGTATTTAATAAAAGTTATTGGAACTTAAAGTTAATCTATTGTTTATATTTTCATATAATTTTCTGCAGTGAATGCAAGAAAAGTGAAACAAACCAAATTAACTGACTTCTTTAGACCTGAACCAAGTGCAATATGATGTTTTCTTTGCACATATCTTTGTTGTTTTAAAATTTGACTCATGCAGACCCGCTCAATGTATTGCTTTTTCTTTAATCAAAATATGATACAGTATCAAAACCTCATTGGTAAGTAATTCGGAGTTACAAGTAATCTTGCCCAGGTTCAACTGTGTAGTAGTATTACATAAGTTCTCTCTCAACTATAAGTGTGAGCAGTGCAACAAAGTATGTCACTTTCCAATATCTTTTTATACCATTTATTAGCTGAAGTACAGTGAATATAAGACATACATAGTTACTCAAAATGTCTTTCTTTGGAGGTTACACAGTGATTAAAACTCCGTGGACAATCATCTACAGCAGTACTTGTGACACTTATATCCGAACTCTGTACCTCTCACTTCAAAACTCGTCTTAGGTCTTCTAGATTTATGTATCGATTCGAGCAAGCTTTAGTCTCCATCATGTGTCATAGTAATGTAGCGGATTCAAATCTGGACTTCGCGACGGCCACTTCTGGCGTCCTTAAAACCTGGGCACATGGTGTTAAAGTCAGTATTGCATGTGTTTAGCCTATGGACAGGTGCGTTCCTATGATATTATCTAAGACTGGAAAAACCAGCTATTAGGCTAAACATACAACTTAAATCACCCAAGCAATAATTGAGTAATACATACTGCCTTTTATAAACCTTCCTACGGGGAGAGCGATCTAAAGAACAAAACTCAGAAACTTAGTAAAACGCAGAGAATGTTTTAACGTTTCCTGTGCGGAATAAAACACTCTTGAAGCTTTATTCTTCCATGCTAGTGATTAAGAAGCCTTATACTGCATTAGAAATCAAAATGTTTACTACACCCTCAAAAATTATACTGGTTTTGCGTTCAGAACTAATGTTCACTTTCTCTGCTACTTGTAGTAACTAGAGGATTTATTGTATGCCACGCAAAAGTTCGATGTCGAGATTTCACCGAAAATACGTCGTAAGGTCCTTTGAAACCAAGGAAAAAAAGCTTTTTTTTTAAAAAAAAAAGATTCGTGTGTCTGTGTGTGTGTGTGTGTGTGTGTGTGTGTGTGTGTGCGCGCACACGCACAGGCCTGTGTACGTCTGTGGACATTATTAAAAAACGAATAGGCGGTTAAAAGCCAAAGTTGATATCTAAATTTAATAACTTTTAAGGATGCGACACGAAGATTTGGAAGAAAATGCACAACCCTAAACAGACCTTCAAATGGAAAATTTTCCGAATAATTTTATTTTATTAAAACTAGCTCAAACAATTTTGATTAAAATGCCACCTCATAAAGACATTTTTATGTCAAATGCACTGTATATTTAGAATTTTCTGGATATAGCCCATGTAGTTCTGGTTACTCTGGATGACTTTTCCATAATCGCTAAACCGTAAGAGATAGACCAAATCTTACTGTCCAAAAAATAATAAAAAAGTTAAAAAAAAAAAAAAAAAAAAAAAAAAAAAAAAAAGCTTTAGATCTTGCCAAAACACAATTTATGTTCAAATAAATTTTTTGTAGAGTGAAACATTTCGGAGGTATTCCTTATTATTTGTGGGAGTTTTGGAATACTTAAATCCTACGTCAAATGGAAAATCGTTATTCAATGTTTATATCTTAGCCCTACAAATAGAAGTGAATCCCATTGATTTAAAATATTTGTCTATCACTCAAAGCTATATCCTATATCCCTCCGCAACTAGAGGGAAACCAGCAATAAGATATTTTCTGCTTATGTCTATTTCAACTAACACGAAGAAGATAGAAGAATTTGAAGAATTTGTAAAAATGGTTAGTTTAAGACTAGAGAAAGTCATTTGAGTGTAACCCATCATATTTTCTATTGCTCCATTCGTACCTGAGCTTAAAATTTAACGGTCATGTCGGTGCTTTGGATGGATAGACATCCCGTTGCCGTTTACACCTCACAAGCTGACAAACCAAACATCATCATCATCATCATCATCTGACAAAGGCATAAAAATGACACACCTGTAACATCATACGCGTATATCCGTAATAAACCGATAGGTACCACGCTTGGGTTATCCAGGGGTACCTGCTCCTGCTCTTGACCCTCTCTTGGCTCTAGAAATTTCTTTATCTAGAAAAATTACCTATCCTCTGAAGAATTTGTTGGCATAAACTGGAGTAATTGTCAGTGTATTCATTGTAAATCTTAAAAGCCTCGAACTTGGGACTGTAAATACAGAATCAGCAAGTACTTCTCAAATAAGAACATCCGAAATCACGGCAGATATTAGAACGAGTTTGCAAATAATATAATTAAAGGTTTGCACTAGATCAGCTAATAATAAATACCGATTTTGTTTACACTTTGTATAGAATAACATTTGTGTCTCTATAAATGAGTGCATTAAAACGGGATAGTGTTCAACTATTGCGTTGCAGGATTTATGACATATTTACCCAAGTTAAATTAGATGCACCTCAATTTCAGCAGTTTCATGGTTAAATTTACCTACAAGTTCAGGATAAGACGTGTAAAACCTGGTCAATGCATGTCAAGTTTCATGTGCACAAGTTTAGCCTACCTACCTGCCTCGTGTGTGACAATTTAAGCAAGATATGTTATAGTTGGACTTAGCTTAGTTACTATTTTATATTGTTTTTTACTGCTCAAGACCCATAATATTGTTTGATCTAATTCGCAGCACCAGATGTGGCAACGACACTGAAACGCCAATGTCCAATGGACATAGCCAATGTGGTTGCGACCCAGCCTGTAGAGAGTACGGAGATTGCTGCAGGGACTCCCCTTTCTTCAAGCCAGAGGAACAGAAACTTGGAGCTTCACCGTTTATCTGTGACTGGATGTTTTCACTGTACATGATGCCAACTTGTCCACCTCACTGGGTTGATCCAGTGGTTCGCCATCGCTGTGAACATCCTGATTTAACCTACCGTGACCCCATGAGAGATGCCCCTGTCACCAGCCTGGCCACAAACGTCACCTATGTCAACTCTTATTGTGCTGCTTGTCATCGTGATCTGCATCCTGATACCATGGAGATCTGGAATCTCAAAATCGCTTGTAACATCCATCGCGATTACCTGAATTTTACCGATGAGCAATATGTTAAATACCTAGCTTATGACACTAACGCCTCTGAATGGTACTTAAATTTAACAACTGACAATGGAACCACTCATTATGATTGTGAAATGATTCGTGATATACCATATGGAATAACCAATAGAACGAGATGGTGCAATGCACACGTGGTAAGCAGTTGTCTGGAAGATTGGCCGGATGATGAAGTAAAAGAGCTATGTAAGGCATATACCAGCTACATGTGTAGCTCTAATGGTGATTTTCGGAATCGTTACTGCGCTGCGTGTAACAATATCTCTCTACAGCTTCCGTGTTTCTATGCTCCGTCCTTTATTCCATTCTCGGCGCTTCTAGACTGGCGAAATATGCAGCAAATTCAAGATTGTGATGACGGAGAACTGTATGATCCACTGTCCGCCATCTGCAGAGCTGTAATTGATGCAGATAAATGTAAGTAACTGTTGAACCCACCTATGGGATATACAATATGTAATACTTTAAAAAGGGGGTAATTTATTGAAAAAGCTTAGGAATACTTTCTAAGAATGTCAGGAATCCACACACTTCTGCAGCTATGGTGGTGTGGAGTAAATTGATGTGTAGGGAAACCATACTGGTCTCAAAGGTAGAATTGGAACTGAAAAATCTAATGCCACAGCCGGGATATGAAGCAAAGACTACTAATGCAGCAGCACAATTCTCAGCTTTTTTTTTTTTTTTTTTTTTTTTTTACCAAGTAAAATTTTTTTTTTCTAATTACAGCACCTGAATCTAAACGCTGTTCTTTTAGTTTGATAACGGACAAACAAATGAAATCTTTGACCATATGTTTAGTTATGCTCGGTGATGCTTGACTATCTAGTTACAATCATAGCAGAATATAAAATTGTAGCAAAGCGTCCAGAGGAGCGACACCGTAGCTCTCTGAATCGTGTCATGTTATGGGTCACGCGCCTTTATGGCTTAGCGTTAACATATCATCTGTACCATACATCCCTCCAGGGGCTTACTACGGTAGGTATGAGCTTGGCACACCGGGGTTCCGGAGCAACACTTTCAGTTGGGTTCCTCTTCTAAGGTGTGAGTGCGTATATGCCAAACGCCCAATAAACCTTGTTCCGCATATGTTGGTTGATCTCCATGCTTATTCCTCCCTGAAACCAATCTGGTGGATACCTTTCGCACGGGTTCCTGGTGTAAAGGGAGAGGCAAAAGGTGACTGGGTAAGCGCGTAATTCCCAACTCCTGTTATCATGTAGGACCTGAGATGGTATCCGCTGATAAAGGTTGGTCTCGGGAAGGGGTCATTGCATGAGCTGATGCACCCCAGAAGGTCATTGAGAGCTTCTGTCTATACGCTGGGAGATGTGACCCTAGGGTGAGCAAGGTCTAGGCCAAGTCTCTCGACTAGTCAGGGTGGTGCTTACCAGGATGTGAGCATGCCATCCAAGACATTTGCAGTGGTGGGGGATACCACTGCCATGGATCACGATGATGAGGAGGTGAAAGAAGATCCTACTCTTACTGTGACGATCCCAGTAGGAAAGAGGGAAGATAAAGTTTAAGGCAAATGTGTTAGCTCAACACATAAGAAAAGGACTAAAACAGACCACCACCTGCTTTAATGTAATGGGGAGTTACCCTAGTGAACTTATCCCATTCAAATATATCGCTGCTCTACAATGGAACATATGTGGTATAAGAACGTAACGACCAAAGCTTGAGCCTTTGTTTTGAAAGAGCGAACATTTTTTCGCATGTTTGCAAGAGACTTAGCTGTGTCCACAAGGCGCTTTCCAACTACGGTGATGCACCCGGGTACGATGTGATGCTACATCAGAAGAGGGAGTTATGGCATATGGCGGTGCCATGACGCTTGTCAGAGATGGTGTACATATGGAATCTGTACCCCTATGGTTTGACATACAATAAGTCGCCGTAAGGATTCTGCTACAAACCATCCAGCTCACCATCTATAACTCCATGTATATTTGCCTCGACCTCAGGACCTCTCACTCATTAATTTGGAAGATCTACTTTACCAGGCACCAACACCATTTCTGTTGGTGGGAAGCTTCAATACGCATCACTCACCTGGGGTTCAAGTCGCGCTTGTGTGAGAGGCAATTACAATTCTGATTTCATGCACACACAACCTAACACTCCTCAACACTATGGAGCCTACATTTCATTGAGACTACTTCAAGTTTCTCGCATCTTCATTTTACAGTTGGCTCACCAGAACTGGCACTTTCCTTAAAATGAATGTCATCTCTGACTTACATTCTAGTGACCACCTTCCATGTCTTCTTAGTCTCTGATTGTAAGACACATTTTCTACGCGAACACCCGGATGGCACTTGGACCACGCTAAGTGAAACCTCTACACCCCGTTGGCTGCGTTTACTTACACCGAGCATGACTCAGGCAAACTTTAGTCGCAGTATCTCACCGACAGGATTCTCTTGCATGCTGAGCAATCTATTCCACTTTCGATTTCCCACTTTGGTAATTTCCGGTCCCTTAGGGACGGATAAATGTTGGAATGCCATTGGTGCTCCAATGCGTGCTGTTAGGGCTTTTATACATCACCCTAGCTTGGATAACCTAAGCTAATACGAGCAAATGCGCATCAGGTCCAGGAAAGTCATAAAGAATAGCAAAAGGACATCATGTAGCAAGCCTGTGACTTCATTTAATCAACTTACACCTTTCTATTTGTAAGCGATCAGTTAAGCAGGTACCACGTAGCAGGTAAATCTGTCCATATGCCACGTGCGCCCAAAACACTATTATTACAGGAGTCGTTGTGGATCCATTTGATGTGGCCAACACATATTGCAGTGGTTTTGCTCAAGTATCTAACTCAGATAACTAATCCTCTAAGTTCCTACCCAATATGACTCAGGTGGGATTTCAAGGTCGCGCTTTTAGTTCTAGAAACGTAGAAGATTACAAACGCCTTTTCACCATGGTGGATTTAGAGCATTCTCTTCCATCTTCGCGACTATCAGCAACAGGACCCCCTAATATTCACGTGGAAATCTGACAGTCTTCTGAAGGAAGGGTATTCCTGCTCGAGGTCTATAATCGTGTTTGGGTTGACAATATTGTTCCAGAAAAGCAGCGAGAGGCAATCGCTGTACGCATTTTGAAAGATGGACAGGATCGTGATCTTCCCTCCAGACAACGTCCTATTACCCTCAACAGTTGCATTTAAAAGGTGATGGAGTACATGAGCAATGGACTGTTTGTGTATTGGTTAGAACCTTGCCACTACTGAATAACATCCAGTGCGTTTTTCGACGACAGTGTTCAACTGTGGAACGTCCTGTATCGATTTCGACACCCACAATGAATGCATTAATGAAGAACTGCAAACCATATTTTTCGTTCTGGAAATCTCTTATGATACGTGCTGTCCAGCAGGGATTCTACTTCCCCTATATACGTGGAAAATACGTGGACGCCATGAACTGTTCCTTCAAAAGTTTATGAAGGACAGCCTTTACCGAGTAACGGTTAGCTCGGTTTCTTCTCCTCGTTTTGTTCAACGGAATGGAGTGCCTCAGGGTTCGGTATTAAGTGTCACAATGTTTACTTTAGAAATTCATCTCATCTGGATTTGTGGTCCACCTGGAGTTTGGTCATGGTTATTCGCAGGCAACTATACCGTCTATTCTACTTCTTGGTGTAAGGAGCTGTTGGAACGGCGCCTGCAGCAATGTTTAGAAAACCTTCCAGAATGAAACTCAATAAGGCCTTCGTTTCTCAACTGAGAAGTCAATCTGTGTTAATTTCTGGCGCAGTAGGAGGCCGTTAAAACCTTCACTTCATTTCACTCCAGATTCGCTGCCGTTCGCAAATGAGACCTGATTCGTGGTGTTGATCTTAGGTAGGAAGCTTATTGTGCGGACAATGGATCTCTGACCCTGATATTTCCCAGCTGTGCTGAGTTGGAGCTAGAAGGTTATCGTTGCCAACGCCAACGTTGCCAATGTGTTACCAATGAAAGTATATATTTATTAAGCTTAAAACACTGAAAGACAGGTTTGGGTTTTATTTTGATGCGGTATCAGCGTTGCGTCATTATTCTGTTCGACTATTACCTTTACATCTCTTATTGGCAGTAGCTGTTACTATTAGTGATAATGGAAGTGGGTAACGCACCGGATGTTAAAACTTATTGCTAGCACCAATCAACGGTCTCACTGATAGGCGTGGCTTCCAAATGTAGCACCGTGTTGCCAACACCGTTTTACAAGGACCACATGGTTTCAATTGCTTTGTGGTTTGCGCAGGTTTTTTTCCCCCCCCCCTTTTTTTGTGGAGGGTAAAAGGTATAACAATAATTGTCTCTATTCTGCTATTCTGTAATCATGTATGTGCATGTTGTCCACGTAAATTTACGAAGCAACAATGCGATTTGCAGATGTATGAAATGTTTCAAAAACTCTGTTTGAAATACCTGGCAACACCGTGTCAGAGTCGGAGATCCACTGACCGTGCAATAGTTGCTCATTACATATAGTACAGCTAAGAGGACGGTGTGACAGATTCCTGAATATCCTGTGGGTAGGTCAGAGGGAGCGGATCTTTCAGTTTTGCTGCGAAAGTATCGCGCATTGGTCTGATCAAACTTCACCATGGATATTCGTTTATTGTTTAGCACGACCATCTGTGCTGAGAAGATTAGATACAGTCAATAATAGCGGTATACGATTGGCAATGGGAGCCTCTCCAACAAGCCCAGTTGCGAGCCTTTACACAGAATCGGCAGAACCTGCTCTGGAATGTCGGTTTGAAGTACTCCTAGTAAGCTATGATTGCGGGGTTAGGTGTGTTCCTAAGCACTCAACGTTGGCTTCCTTTTTCATCATGCTAAGTGAACGATATTGAAAGAGCATCCTTCGTCCTAAGCCAGTAGGCTTTTGCTTCCGAGAGCTTCTTAAGAAGTTCGCTGTTGAAATGCCTAACATGTTCCTTAAGGGCGAGAGACACTATCTCCTTTGGTTGCGTAGCTTGCACCATGCAATCTAGGGATGACTGTATACTGGAAGTATGCGATGCCAATCTGTAGTGTGCGCAAACATTCTTAGTATTTTTGTCAGGTTACACTAACCGCCGTCTAATTTACACTGGTGGATCAAACAGCACCAGCGGTGTTGGAAGTGCTTACGTTTATGACACCGTATCACATACATTCGGCTTTCATAATGACACTTCATTTATACCCCAGAGCCGTATGCCATATACAGAGCCGTTTTGTACGTCCGCCGTCATGAACTAGGTCACTGTATAATTTTGAGTGACTCTCTTAGTGCGAGTAGAACATTCGTGTGATGCAGAACTATCATCATATTGTACAGCGTGTTTTCAGTTTTATTTATTGGAAAATATTGTCTTGTGCTGGTACAACGGGCCCAGCTGACAGACAGATAGTTTCTATGTTTGTTGTTTTTTATGTTTACTTTGAAGTGTTTTTGTTTTGTCTCTTTTTTTTTTTCCTTTGTACAGACATATTTACAGATTATATACACACATGCACTCACGCATTCACGCATTCACTCTGGGGCATATCATAAGATATGTCTCCTTACATACACACGCACTATATACACTCACACACTCGCACTCACTCACACACGCACAGTGGGCACTCCATAAAAGCGTCCCACTCGTTTGCTGGGCACACCAAGCTGTGCGTCCCAGCAAACTAAAACACCCACTATGTACACTACACTATTTACACTTCCACTCTTTTCCTGAGCGGCCAGGTTGCAGCACCTAACTGGTTCCCTGGGGGGGCAGGCCTCTGAGGTAGCGTGTGTGTGGCCTGGGGCCTGTGGTTGCATGAGCACACATCAGTCGGTGAGCCGTGCGACGTCTAAAACATTTTAATGCGTGCATGTTTACGATGCTTCGGCTCACCTTTGCCAATGTTGGCAATCACGTAGTTTTTGTGATTTCTCATGCACGCCCACGCTACGGAGGCTTTCTTTGTTATTGCCTCAGGGATGGAAGGGATCTGGGTTTCTAGGTGAAGGGTTTGGTTAGTGGTTAGAAGAGGAGCAGAGAGGATTTTCCGGAGGGGGAGGCTTTTGAGGGTTTGAATCTGTTTTAGGGCAGTTTTGAGGCGCTTGCCCAGGCCACACACGCATACAGAACCACTGACAGGATAAAAGCTTTATACAGGATGAGTTTGGATTTCAGTTGCAGCTGTTTGCTCCGGAAGATGGGGGCGCATAACTTTAGCCCCTGTCTGCGTTTGTTGGCGCTATTTTTTATGTGGGTGGACCAACACACTGTGTCGTCCAAGGTAACCCCTAAGTATTTAACTTGCTGACGGCAGCGCAATATTTGACCACCGACCGTTAGGTCCATTACCAAAGTATGATGTTGCTTAGAGAAATGGATCAGCTGGCATTTGTTGGGATTAATTTTGATTTTCCAGTCATGTTGCCATGATAGGAAGTTATTCGCATAACGTTGCATTTCTGCAAGGCCGAAACATGGATTTGTATGGTGATTGTATATTGCAGTGTCGTCAGTACACATGGCGACCTTGCATCTGGCGACCACTGGGAAGTCATTAGTGAATAATATAGAAAAGGGGACATAATTGCCCCTTGAGAGACTTTTTTTTTAATTAACGTCCTCCAACATTGCGTCATATCGGACGAATGAATGAAATGAAATGGGTGAAATGATGCTCAAATGAGCCCGAGGTCCATGGAGCTTTAAGTTACCCGACATTCGTCTTCTCAGGGTAGGGAAAACCTCGGAAAAAAACCTTACCCGGATAACTTACCCTAAGCGAGATTCGAACTCGCGACCTCTTGAACGTGAGGCAGACACGCTAACCATCACGCTACAGAGGCGGGCCCCTTGAGGGACGCCAGCCCGCATCACTCTCTCCCGAGAGGAGGAGTGGCCCACTTAGAAGTAAAACTGCCGTTTTTCTAGAAAATTGTGCAGCAAGTATAGATAATTTTGAAGAGCCGGGAAATTGTGGCGCAGCTTATAAATAAGGCCATTGTGCCAGCACCGGTCAAATGCGGCTTCTACGTCCAGAATTAGTGCCAACGTTGAAGCCCCACTGTTAAATTGCTCTGTTACGTCATCTGTTAGTCTGAGAAGCTGTAACTCAGTAGAATGGCCTTTCCGAAAGTCAAACTGTGAATTTGAGAGTTCATGGAATTCCGAAACATGTTTCCGAAGTCGAGAAAGTATAAGTTTTCCGAGCAATTTACAAATAGTAAACAAGAGACTAATGAGGCGGTAGTTTTGCGGTTTTCAGGTGCTTTTCCCTTGCTTTGGGAACATAATTACCTTGGCTCGTTTTCAAGTAGAGGGGAAATAGCCTTGCTGCAAACAGGCGTTAAATATTTTGGTCAGTTGCACAAAAGTTTGTCTCGGGAGATGCTTAAGTTCCTCATTAGACACTTTGTCCGGGCCGGCAGCTTTCCCATTAGGTAATTTCCTAATGAGCTTGTAAACTTCCTGCGGTGTTATTAGGCATAGCTGTTGCTCTTGCTTCTGCGCCAACCAGGTTTGTACCCATGTCTTTACCTCCCGTTCTAAATCGCGGTTGGAAACTGGGTTTTTGCTGAATCTATCTTCAAGACAGTCAGCGAAGACCTCAACTTTCTCCTCTAAGGAGAAGTGCAGGCCGCCATGAGTGTGCAGTACAGCGTGTCCAGGATGGCTTCTATGTTTTAAACGCTTCTGGGGTTAACGTAATGTCTGCATGGGTTCCTGGTTTAGAAAGCTTGCCGGGGAATGAAAACGCAGATTTGGCAGCAAAGGCGGGAACCACCGAAGCCCGTATTGCCATTTCTCGTGTTTCTTCGAAAGACCTTAGACTTGAATTGCGGAGAGTGGTGCTGTCGCAGGATGGGTGTTCACCTTAGGTTAAAGAACCTCCGATGAACTAAGTTCCTCTCGCATATCTCGTCGCGAGGAGGTTAACTTGGCTCGGTTGTGCATTGGTCACTGCAATTTGTCTTGTGGTTACCTTTTTAAACATGCCCCTGCTGCTCTTTCTCCAGGAGGAGTCCAAGAGTAAGTTCAAGTCGCCTGGGCGGATGGTAGAGGGGCCACGGTACCTATCCGTTTAGTACGGATTTACCCCTGTGGTTTAACAGCTGTTGTCTGAGTTTACAAGCTTTGGTGTAAATCTCAATTTTTTGCTGTGCGACCACCTTTTGTCAGTCCGTCACGTGCTGCCAGAGTGTGTTTCCCTAGCGCACCTTCGAAATTCCCTGTAGCTGCCTGTCAGACATGCAGAGATTCTGACGGACGATAAAAAGCGGTCGAAAGGGGTTTGAAACTATTAGCAAAGACAACCATGACCTAGAAAATTTAAACGTTTGGTATCGAGGTATTGTGCTTTTTCGACAGCTTTATGGCCTTGTTTTAAATCTGCCATTTGCCTTTTTCATTGGCACAGTTTATGTATGTTTCTGTTTCTTTCTAATATATGTATTTGATAGTGAATTTTGTATTTGACTTTTGCTATGATCCATTATATAAGGGCTATGATGACCCATTAGTTGGGTGCCCTTAAAGATACAAAGAGTAGGACAATTTAAAATTTATGTGAAACAAATTACTCCCAGCGAAGTTAGACACTTGCGATACAAAGCGAGGATGACAACAGATATAGGTTACCTTTTGACCATAATAACCTTTACTATGACCTCCGTAAATTGTTCCATGTTTGATACACACGAGGATGTACCTAGAAATTCATTTCTGCTGAGGTACGTTTTCAAGATTAATAATATTATTATAATTTTTATTCCTTTCTGTGGATATAATCATAAGCTAACTACGTGACATCGAAGCCTCGAAACATTGGTTCTTATTACCTTGGTCCAATCCCTGAATACCACAGTAAGAACAACAACAATAATAATAATCATAATAATCATAATAATAATAATAATAATAATAATAATAATAATAATAATAATAATAATAATAATAATAATAATAATAATAATAATAATAATAATAATAATAATAATAATAATAATAATAATAATAATAATAATAATAATAATAATAATAATAATAATAATAATAATAATAATAATAATAATAATAATAATAATAATAATAATAATAATAATAATAATAATAATAATAATAATAATAATAATAATAATAAAAATAATAATAACAACATCAAGAACAGTAGTGCCATGACGAACGCTGAAGTTGGTCTACTCGGAACCAGTAGTGAAATTCTTTGCCTTGATTCTCAAACGCGTGGTCTATTTAGGTTTCAACCACGGGCTTAGACGGTTACGTCTGTCTTCCGCTTTCGGGAAGTCATGGGTTTGATCCCTGTGGCCCTACCTCCCTGGGTTTCTTAGGAGATATCCCTGGGTCACCATGCAAATGCTGGGAAGAACTTCTATATCCTCCAAACTTCCTGTCCCTCCATCAACCATTTCATTCTATCCTCCATCCCTTCGGTTTGTTTCAGGGTTGTAGGTCTGACGAGGCTCGCTGTATCAGCACGTCAGGGGACATAATATTTGCGCTCTGGAAATCTCGCCCACCAGATTGGAAAGCAAGCCACTGATTTCCGGTTCCCGCCCATGGGTGAGTACAACCCCAATCGGTGAAGGAGAGATAAGCTAGCCTCCGCCAGGGTGCCAGGAACCCTGCCACCTGCTCTATCGTGTCAACGTTCAGGCCCCCTTTAGGATACAGTTGCCCCATACATCCTCCCGGGGGTGCCTCGTCATGAGCATAGGCACAACAAATCACATTTTGGTGGAGGCGTTAAGTCCCCCTCCACAGCTGTCAGTAGAAGATTGCGTTCCAACAACTGCGGCGAAACACAAACTGAAATGTAATAGTATGCTAAAGTCATTTCTCCTCAAGCTACTTAAAGAGTAAGTTTATTTACCATGGTGCATACATTATATGTGCATAATGTAATTTCAAACTTTCGTTGCTTCAATAACTTGGTTTGAATTAAGTTCCTTCTATGTTGCAGATGAAGAAAATTGGACAGAAGCTCTTGGATCCTGCAATAAAGTGAGCTTCTCTCAAGATGAGTATCAACTGGCACAAGATAACTCCTCTGTGTATGTCGCTGTACATAACAAGACATACTACGAGCACCAGTTCCTAATCGACGAAGATTTTCTCATCATATGTGTTCCAGAGGATACTGAGAGTCGCTTTGCACCAGAACTTGGCTACTTCACGGTGATAGGTCTATCACTGTCCATTCTGTTCCTTGTGCTCCACCTCAGCGTCTTCTTCATGGTACCTAAGCTACGCAAATTCTCGGCGACCAACCTCAGCTGCCTCTGTATATCTCTGTTGTTGTTGTATTGCAGCTTCATTGTGAGTGGGTTCATGATGGCCCGAACTTCTGGTTGCATCATTTTGGCTTTACTCATACATTACAGCCTACTGGCATCGTTCTTCTGGATGCTTGCTATCTCATTTGATATATTTCGAGTGATGAAGCAAGCCACATCAAAACTGATCATATCTAGAGGTGAGAGATTCTTATTATATAATTCACTGATGTTTTAGCAAGGCGAGGTAATACATTGGCCCTGAATAGGATGGCGCATATCTACTCAACCAGGATCATGATATAGTATTGCGGTGGAACCTATTCATGACTTTAACATTCATTAAAAGTAACCTAAGCTATCCAAAAATGACTTAAAATGCCCTTCATTGTTTGATCTCCTTGCACATTATTTCACGACTACCTCATCACTGAATACTGAGGTACAATACGTTACAGACATTTTTTGTATGTTTTCACATTTGAAAGTCTAGTATCAACTGATATGACCTTACACAAAGGGAAGCATCTACCAGCATACACGAAAGATACGGGAACATGCTTAAACGAACAAATACTTCTTCCTGACACTACATAAGGAATATTGCAATTGTGTCATATTCACTGTTCCTGTTGAACACATTTTACATTCTAGCAAAGCCGAATTCTTCCCTTTCCGTTTCACACGATTTAGGTTATCTGTAACTGATGTCGATAATTTTATTTCATTTTCAATTTCCAGAAAAAAACTGCCTTAGTTTCGACATGATAAAATACAAATATACCTGAACTACTTGCTTCTGCTCTGTGAAGACTGCACAGTAACAACAGAGATGGTACGACATTCAAAAGTAGCAGGTGGATTATCTCACATTCATTTAAGGACAAGCCTGTCTTAAAATATAGGTAAACCGTACAGTCGGACGTATTATCTAATCAGTAGTTTACGATTACTCATGTTTAACAAAATATAAATAGGGTGACACATTTCAATAGATGTCCAAGAATTTTTGGATGTTGGGGTGGTTCAAGTTAATGCCACTAATATAAGAATATTGCAGCAAACTCGCAAAAACGAGAATAAAATGGATCTGTGCTTAAAGTGAGTTGAAAGTTACTAGTAAACCTGCAACATTTGACAGACATGTTTAAAAAGTGAAACAAAACAGATATTAAAGTATGCTTAATTTCACTCAAAATGTGATAGGGCATGTATATTTTCCACCCTAGCATCATCAGAATAAACATGGTGGGTCAAAGATATCTGGTTCCTACATATAGTGCTTCAGCAGCTTTCGCTTGGATGTGTGGAAAACTTTCATTGTTGCAATGCACTTTGCGACTAACACAAAGAGTGCATCGGTGTGCGTTATTCTGCTGTACTCTCGTAAACACAGAGTCATTTCTCGGGTTTAAACTTTTGTTGGTCTAATTCTGAACAGTAAAGCTGTGATTAACAGAACTGTAAACAATGAGATGTTTGTGCTCTGTTTATGTGTCTGCGATTATTTCTTGGGGTAAGATTGTGTGCCTCACTAAGATAAATGCAATACTAATTTGCATTGTTGATTTTGCAGTTAATACACCGCAGCAAAAAAAACGTTCCTTAATAAAAATGGTTTAACATAATGTTAACTATCAGCTCCAAAAGTTTGTCGGTGCAATTTTGGAACACCCTACAATATATATTGTTCTTTTTTATAGGTTTGTTGTTTTCGTTTTTTCCTACAGTTCAATAATTTATCTACCTTAAATAACAACGTGTAGAAAACTTGAAGTGCAGAACTTTTCAACAGAGTGTCTCATAAACACTACACAGAGAATACCACAAAATATTAATCCAATAATAGATACTCTGTTCCCATACAGCATATACAAAGTAAATGTCTTGCTATTGCAGGTAAACAACGGCTAAGGTTCAGCCTATACTGCATGGGAAGTTGGTTGCTCCCAGCAGTAATTGTGGGGACGGGACTAGCTATGGATAGCTGGTGGTCAGAATCGTCCTTTGCACCTGGATATGGACAAGGTGCTTGCTGGCTGAACCATTCTGGTGCTCTCTTGATCTTCTGCGTGGTCCCGCTAGTTGTAGTGGTGCTTTCCAATGTGTGCTTCTTCTGTTGGACGGCATATCTGATTCACGTGAACAGCGCAGATGCAGCAAGTTCCTCAAGCACCAGGAAGGAGTTCCCCCTGTTCTTGCGTCTGGGATTCATCATGGGGATCACCTGGATCATTGGAGTTGCTGCCGCATCAGTAGAAGTTCCAGGTATGTTATTGTTTAGCATGAGATTGACAAGACGTGAAACGTATTCAAGGCTCCTACTGAGTTCTAGAATCGTTGTAATATGTACTAAAAGATCCTTATATGCTTGCGTGTGAATTTACCTTTAACCCTAAGCAATAAATCAAAAACTACTCAGCAAATATCCTAAACTCTATTACAACATATTACATATACGGGCAGGATATGAAGAAAAAGATATTAATTACATGGACATTTTTGTAACAAACAGCTGTTTATGTGTTACTTTGTTCACATCGCAATGTGTACAGTCTTGTAAGCTGTATCAAACGTTCAGTACTGCGATTTAGTCTTTTAGATTTCCTTTCAACGAAAGTATTTTGTGTCGGGGCGTGCATCTGGTTTTGACGGTTCGCTCCTTGTGTTGTAGAAGGGCATGGACAAAATTAGTTACCAAACCTTTTGTGCTGCAACATCCCAATACCTAAGTTGGAGTCTATGATGTCCCAGAAGTGAGGTGGACATTCCGAAGGGTGAGCAGTTCGAGAAGTTACATTGTCAACTGTACACGATGCGTTGAATAGTATTGATCTCACTGAATGAAGTTGGAAGGTTGATTAGGATTGAAAATGAATTTTAAGCAGTACGAAGTTCGGCGGGTCACTTAATATATAATAATCCCGAGACACAACAGTCCTTACCGGACCGAATTCTGCCGCCCTACCGCTGCACCCGCCACCTCTGCCCACCACGGTTGTTATGACTGGGGTGCAGTACTGAATGGTGGGACGTTGTCATTACTTCGGTCCCTCTAGGCCAACTCCGCGGTGTTAGTAGTCAGGGATCGCTACTTTTCAATCATGTAGCCTTTCAATTGACCCCTCTGGCACCCAATGAGCCCAAGTGCACCCCAGACCGCTTCTCCCAGTGGGAGAAAATCCCTGTTACCTTGATAGCGGGAATCGAACCTGGGTCTCCCGCTTTGTGAGCACTACCACCACGCTAAGGAGACGACCCATATAATATATGATACATCACATGTGTCAATAAAAGGGCAGAAAGTTTCCGTCTGCCACCCTCGTATATACACGAAAGCGGTTGAACTTGTTAGGAATGTTTCCAGACTATAATAATGAA
The DNA here is from genome assembly GCA_030765045.1 of Tenodera sinensis. NCBI lineage: Eukaryota > Metazoa > Arthropoda > Insecta > Mantodea > Mantidae > Tenodera > Tenodera sinensis. Next base: position 25,906,184 of record CM060972.1, read on the forward strand.
GCTAAATCTCATCGACGATATCAACGCAAAACCTCCTTCGGTTTTCCCATAAATAGTTCCTAACAAATTTTTGAACTTGAATGCCGCAACCTTCTGTTGACCCATCTTCTAAAACGCGATGCCTATTATGTAAAATAGGAATAGGCGTTCCCGTTGGCCTCTTCCACTTCGCACACTTTCGTTCCAAGATCAGTGAGAATCTTTCAGTGTTTTATTTTCATTGACTTTCTTGGTAAGCACATCTGCGGGAGTCCTGTACGCTTCTCATCAAAAACGGATGTTTTGTCACGTAGAATGAATATATAATACAGTTGTCGGAAGATCCCCATAAACAGCAACAATTTTGCTTTTATCTTCTTGCAAATTTACTTACCTACAAAAGTGAAAAGCAAGTTACTAAGCTGTAATGAATTATTTCCCGTTTAACAAAAGCACTTTGAACGACTACCTGAAATGCCTGACAAATTCAAGCTTATCTATGAGTCAGTATGCCTATCAAATTCGTTTTGGCGATCTATGACAGATAAGAGAACCTGATGGTAACACCATCTTGCCTTAGCAACACCATGGGATTTTAAACACGGATACTTGATGAACCTCTCTCCTAACATATAGTGCTTCTGACCCTTATGTGTACAAAGCTGGTCCACGCCATCAAAGGCAGGAAGCGATTAAAGTTATGCGCCCCCTTCCGCAGCAAACATATGAAGTTACAAAACTTACCCTGTACAAATCTTTCATACTTTCAGTGGTTCTGTACGCTTTTGTGATGTGGTCCAACGCCTACAACCATTAAAAATACTAAACAATCAAAAACTTTACCTGCGCAAAATACTATCCGCTCCTTTTAGTACCATGAACGTATCCTACATCATGAAAGCTACCTGCCAGATATACAAGAGTCAGTATTGAGGAGAACCTCCCCCAATCGGGCGCATATTACGGGACACCTGAACCCCACAATACCCAATATTGGCAAAGGGGAGCCGAAACATCGCAAACTTGCGTGAATCAAAATTTTATAGAGCAGCCATGGCTCCCCAACTCTATACCCCCATTCAGCCTGGGCGTAGATCACAATAAATTACGGCCACTGGCAGTCTGAAGCACCACAAATTGCACGCTTTTACACGGCTAAACCGTTGAAAGCGTACAGTGTAACAGTGTATATAATGTAAATAGTGAAGTGTGTGTGTCTGTGTGTGTGTGTGTGTGTGTGTGTGTGTGTGTGTGCGGGGGGGGGGGGGGGGTCTGCGTGTGTGCCATACGGCGTATGCCCAAGGTGAGTACGTATGTGTAATGAAACAAAGCACACTTTCTTCATTAATTAAGACATTTATCTCTAATAAAGCCGTTTAAACCACAAAGACAATAGAAAAACTCTCATGTGCTGCACTCACATGACTTTCTCTACTCCGGTACTAAATCTTGTACATTATTACAAACTCTTATTCCTATATCTTCCTTGTGTTAATTGAGAAAAACATTTGTACAAATTATATTATTGCTTATTTCCTTGTAGGTGCAAGGGGAATATTAGTATACAGTAGGCTTTGTGCGTTAGCCAAATCTTTAAAGCTTTGAGATTCAGTTCTCTTTGCAAACTTAACATATAAAAAACTGAACAATGATGTTCGATTTCACGAAAGTTTTAAGTTTTCCGAAATTCACACACATAACAAGGAATATTTCCAAAATGGTTCAACCTACACGAAAATTTATTCGGATATAAATTGCGTAGTTTAGCAAGATCTACATTTTTGTAGAATATGTTTTGATCTAGTGAGTGAGTGATTGGCGTGTAAGGGCCCGTCGACAGCTAGGTCATTAGAGCCCCTGTTTTGATCTATCTCTAACGGTTTACCAGTTATGCAAAAGTCGTCCAGAGTAAATGCGACTACAGGAGCTATAGAAAGAAAATTCAAAATATGCATTTCATTTGTCATACAAATATATCAAACATATGACACTTTAATCAAAATCGTTAGAGCCATATTCAAGAAAATCAAAATTTTCAAAAAAATTTCCGTCTAAAGGGTAGTATAGGGTGGGGCTATTTTCCTCAAAATCTTCGTGTCGCATCCTTGAAAGACATTAAGTTTAAATACCAACTTTGGTTTTTAACCGACTTTTCGTTTTGAGTTATGCTGTCCACAGGCACACACACGGACCTTTTTCTAAAAATGCTTTTCTTGGATTCAGGGGCTCTCAAAACATATATTTCCGATGAAATCTCGACTTCAAATTTTTGGGTGGGATACAAAACTTCCCCTACTTATCAGTAGAGAAAGTAAAAATGTGGATCATTGTAAACCCATGCCTGTAGCCGAAGCCCATGTACCGGCAGCAGGTAATAATCTTTATAAATACAGAAACCTTTAGTCTGTAATGTATATAGATCTACCACACAGCCCGTACGTCGAAAACTACGTGGCGAAACAGGGAACTAGGGCCTTGGAAGTGGGAGGGCCAGAGAGATAGACCAGCGGCGGGGTCCTCTAAGTGATTGTGATGCTGCCCAAGTCATCTTCTGATTCTTACTACTACCTTGTCTGTAGTTAACAATGCGTGACTTTAACTCCCTTTGAGCGTGTACATGCTAAGGATTTCACGGGTGGCATTTATCGAGTAGAATGTATGAGGGCTGATCAACAAAATCAAAATCAGTCTCATTCTTTGTTGATCAGCCCTCGTAGTTTCCAGAGTTGCAGGCTGTGGCCCAGTCGATATTACCTGACGATTTTCCTGTACACTGAAGCAGACATGGCCAGTGGCAATAACGGCGCTTACCATCAAAGAAACCATTGAGTCTGGTCGGCTAAGGTCGAAACACCTCACGCCCCCGGCGAAAAACCATACTCCAGAATCGAAAGCCTAGCAGGCAGCTTTGGTTTTCATTCAACAGAAGGATAAGTGATAGAGATCCTTAATCAAAATGGGGTTAATCGAAATCACGGCAGTCACCTCTCACTGAGTGACTGCTAACTAGCATCCGGCGGGAGTACAAGCGAATTCTTAACAAACTAGCAGAAAACATTTTCTATATTCCACCTGCTCAACTCGCAAAATGTAGCGGCTCGACACTGCGGTATTGGCACTCGTCCGGCGGAAAAACAAGCCCGCTTGACTGGGATATCCTCTAGCCCAGCGGTGTCAACCCAAGCGCAGTATCGTGACCTTTGTGGTACTCGTGGGCATGAAGTGCTCGGAGATAGACTATGGTATACACACAGAGAGCAACGGCGTAATCCAGAGCATAGCTAAACATGGCTGCACAGTTAGAAGGGAAAATAAACTGCACACTTTTATTTTTTTTATTTTTGTTTTTTGTTTGCTAAAAGTATTCATATACGTAGATTTTGTGATCATGAGGCGTTTATATGAACTAGAATAACTAATTATTCAGAAAATTTACGAAACTCTGGCTAGATTTGTGGATTAAACCTTTGATAAAAGCTTACAATACTATCATTATATATCGTTTTAAAATCCGGATCACAGCATAAATCAGTAAGTTCTACTGAAAGTTCCGCTGGAACTTTCTCGGTATCACTAAAATGGGGAAACGAAGAGAAATCCAGTTTAAATCTGCGATATTTAAAATCTGAAAATCAACCAAAAATCTCTTGTAAGAGTGTAACAATACTTAGTAACTTTTGTGCTTATGTTAAGGCACTTAAAAGGTGGAAGTGGCTTAGGTTTCTCCATGGTATGTACGTTGTACAGCCCTGACTAACACTGTCCCAAGCAGAGCAAGCAGGTGCTGCTGTAACGGGCAGCGTGGAACTGCTAAGCTCCAAAGCGCGCGCTTACCATCTTTCCTCTAGCCCCCATCCACCAGCACTACTCTAGTTGTTCAACGTCATGGATCGCTTTCTCTGCAGGTGGCCACAGAGTCACGGTGATATCTCATTGACTGGACCACGGCCTACACGCCCGGAAACTGTGTCCTACTGGCTTTTGAGTGTATTTCACTATTTATGTAAATACTTTGTTTGCAACTTACAGTTACTTAAAACCATTATTGTGGATTTAAAAGTAATGTATATACGTCTTTTTCTGCAGGTTTGTGGCATCTTTTCATAATATTCAATACGCTGCAAGGTTTGTTTATCTTCATTGCCTTTACTTGCAAGAAGAAAGTGTGGAAGGAAATTCAAAATGTGATGGAGAGTTACAAGAAACAATTAACAGCAATTCCTACGTCTGAGACCAGCACCAACACGAGCTCTTTGGAACTAGCAATGCACGACCACCAACCATGAGCAGAAGCTGGAGAAAAAAATTGTGATATCCTTTGCAACAACAAGTGTCTTATCTTCCGAATGTAAGGGAGAATTGCATGAAATGAGGAATGGGCAATGTGATCTGCAGCAATGGTAAATGGAAACAATTTTGTTGTTACTATACAAACATATTCAGAGTTCAAACATTTTTATACTGCTTATGAGGAATAAGTATTAAACTTATAAGTTATTTATCTACAGCATTACTGACGTTTGTATACTATGGTTGCTATCTACATCTGTGCAATCCTAACATTACAAAAATGCTGCTCAGAGGGTCAAAATGGTGCTTAATTATGTCTTTCTAGTACGGCACCCTAATAGCGACACAGTAATAAATTGTGCATTTGCAATCTATCTTTTGTAATGTCGGCCTTTGAATTTGTGTTTAGTATTTTTAGCACCAGAAACGGTCGTATTATCAAAGACCATATATAGAATGGAATGGAAGTGTTCCCACTCGTTCTAATATGTGCTTCATAGGAGCATTACAAACAAAAAAGTTAACGGCACTTTGTTATTTGATCAGCCGACTTCGAAAAAAATAGATGTTCTTTTTTATCGAAATTACATGCGTAATTCCACAGGAATGTACGAAGATAACAGTTTATTACTTGTAAGATGTGCAGAGTAACTTATTTCTGATAGTTTCGATAGTAATTATCGACATGACACAGAGTTTCAAAATAATTAATCACTTAAAAGATGTGAAGGAATACTAGCCTGCTGTTTCACACATGCAGTAAGTTGACAGCGTTGCGTTGAAGTTGGTCAGGGAATTGAGCTGTTTTGTGGATTTAAATACCTCTGGCACTTTCGCGTTCGCTTTAATGTTTTGTGAGCTAAGGCTTGTGATTGGGCTACAAGCGTTAGCTGGTAAACAGAGAACCATACGGCAGGGTGTGTTCTTAAGAAGCACTGTTACTGTGTTTGTTTATGTACTGAGCTAGGGAATGTGACACCCACACAATCTGCAGTGTTACCAGCTAGTTTTAGAGAAAACTAAAATATATTCATAGGAAATGGTCAGAGACAAAAATGTACGATAGAAAATGTGTTCGACATATCGAGATCTATCACTGGTTTAAATTAATGTAATGAACACCCCCTGGTATATGTATATATGCCTGTGAGAGTGAATGTATATATACCAGTTGGAAGGTACTGCTACTGCAGAGATTCTACAGGATGAGTGTAACAAATAAGCCCTATGCAGTTATTGTCAATAAAGAGCAGTTTCGCCGATAGAAGAAATTAATTCTCTCAAATATTTGGAGCTATGGATTCTTTGGTTCTTGAGCAATGGATATAAATGTTCCATTTGATCACTAACTGTCGCACAGAAAGTGTGGAAGAATGCTCTAATGTCCCTTTTCTTCAATACGAATGCATTTATTCACAATATGATGTGAAAAATCTCTCTTAGAAATTAAACTTCCCGAACTTTTCCAAGTTACATAGAAAGCTGTGGGTGTCTATATTCTTTAATGATATGCCACTGAACGATCTTTTGCGAATACTGTCGTGTTGCTCAAAATGCCACGTTCAATTCAATATAGAATATCAATTTTCTTTGGAAATCTAGGCTTGCTTTTCGTTGCTCGGTTGTTTCCTTCACGTCAGAATAAACAGCTTCTATTTTAAAAATCTGATGTGTTGCTCTCACATGACTTTCTCTGCTCTAGTACAGACATACACACACACACACATACACACACATACAGACACACACATACACACACACACGGGCCTTTTTCTAAATATTGCTTTATTTGTATTCACGGGTCTCAAAACATATATTTCCGGTGAAATCTCGCCATCGAATTTTTGGGTGGAAAACAAAATCTAATGTGTTGCACCCACCTGACTTTCTCCATTCTAGTAATAACCATTCTTGCATATTGTTATTCCTATATCTTCTCCACGTTAGTGGAGACAAACATTTGCAGAAATTGTCTGTTTATATTCTTGTAGGTACAAAGAGAATATGAGAATGCAGCAGACTTTGAGCGATAGCCAAATCTTTTAAAGCTTTCAAATTCCGTTCTCTTTGCATGTTTATCCTATAAAGAATGAATAACGATGTTCCATTTGACAGAAGTATATGTTCTCCGAAACTTACACACATAACAAGGATCATCTCCGAAATGGTTTACTCTACAAAAATATTTATTTAGACCTACATTGTGTATTTCACTAATGTCAACATTTTTTGTGTAGTAAGATTTGGTCTAATCCTTACGGTTTTGCAAAAGTCATCCAGAGTAAATAAGACTACACCGGCTATAGCAAGAAAACTCAAGATATACGTTTGATTTGCAATAAAAATATTTCAAACATATGGATTTTAATCAAAATCTTTAGAGTCATTTTCAAGAAAATCAAAATTTTCGAAAAATGTTCCATGCAAAGTGTAGTTTAGGGTGGAGGAATGTTCCTCAAGACCATCGTGTCGCATCCTATAATATGTCTCAACCTAGTTCCATCCTGTTGTAAACATCTGGGCGGGAAGAGAGACAGAGACAGAGATATTGGGACAGAAAAAGGTTAAGCTGTTGTTTGGTTTGGCGAAGATAATGGGCGTTTTCTTTTATTTGCATATGTACGATAAACCCCTCCTTTAAGTACAGTATTGTACGTAAGTAGTTTTCCGATCACTACTCTGCGCGAGCTCATTTTGGACACAGAAAAGTATGCAAATGTTTCGATTCTTATAAACGTAAATAGGCCCACATTTTATCTTTCTGCTTTACACACAACATAGATGTGTTCTCGGCTCGTGACTTCTGAAGGGAATATATACATAATAGTATACTATATACAGATAGACAGAAGACAGATGAAATTATTATGCACACTATTAACGTAATATGTTAAATTAAGCTGCATTTTACTTAACAATTACTAAAGGACACTGCTATTATATAATATTTTTGCATTCCTATACCAGGCAGCTCTCTCGCAACGAGGTCTGTATCGAGTTGAATGCTGATTAAGATGTTTTTGTTTACAGTGTGGAGTTGCTTCTGATATTTAACACTGTATTTCCTGTACATCTTGCGGACCTCACAAGGCCAAGGACACTTATGTATATGCAATGTATATGCAGTAAGCTTTTCATCATGGAACAGACTGATGCTTCAGCCGAAATGAAACACAATCGAGGCAAACCTTTAAAAAGTGGTGAGAGGCGAATGATCGCGCATCGTTTCGCATTACTTAAAGAAACCCGGAATCGTCTATAAAAAACATTGAGAAAGAAACTGGTGATCTCCTTGGTGTTTCCGCAACTAGTGTACACAGTGTTACAATGGAACAGCAAGCATCCGGAACTCTAAGAACACCGGAAAAATCACGTAAATGCAAACAGCGCGTGGAGAAATACGACGATTTTACGAAAAGTGCTATATGCAGTAAAGTTCATGGTTATTTTTTCAGAAATGAACCGCCGACTCTAAACAACATTTTGCATGCGGTAAATTCTGAGAAGGACTTGCCGAATTTTTCACGAAGTACTCTCCACCGTTTGCTGATAGATATTGGATTGAAGTTTCAAAAGCGAGGCGGAAATCAGTTATAGTGGACAGAGAGGAAGGGATACGATTAAAGGTAACCATTATGTTACTGCATGATACTATTAATATTCCAACTCGTAGATTTAATAAATTAATGTGTAACCCAACTCTATTTATTGTCTAGAAGTTAGCGCTGCTATATATACTGCTAATGTTGCAAAACTTTTGTGCGTGCCTGTACGTCTAACACGTGGCGAGTTGAGTCAGCTCCGCCTTGTTGTTTACAGCAGGACTGAACTAGGCTGAGACATGGTATAGAAAGACATTTAACTTCAATACCAACCTTATTCTTAAGCGATTGTTCTTTTGATTTATGCTCTCCAAAAATAGTTTTTTGGATCTAGTGGGTCTCAAAACATATATTTCCAGGGAAAACTCGAAAATATGTCACTATCTTATTATTGTATAAACTTTCATGGTTTGTGTAGAACTCACTTACCGGACCTTTACTGTAATAAGTATACTGTGGTACAAGTGCGGTAGCTGCATCTTTGTCAGAAGGAAGAAGTTAGAAAACAAAGACGAAGTCAAATATTTTCACTTTCGAGTGTCCCCAAGGCACTTAGCATGTATCTATTTTATATACATAGTAGATGTTATTTTTTTCAACAATAGAAATGTTTACACGTTCAACAATAGAAATGTTTACACGGGAAGAGAATTAATTACTGTCAGTTGTTCAAAAGGAGTATCAAGGTTAGTCTCTGCAAATTGGTGATCAACCAGTCACGCCTGTGAGTACTGTCCAAGCCAGTCAATAAATATAGGAGATGGCTGCACGGATGCAATGGTAAGTAAATGTTAAAAAGCCAGGAAAAGTAAACACGGTACAATCTAAATTATAAATTCTTCTTTATTGCTGCACAGAATAGTCAAACTCCCGTCTTGCCCTCCTTTGTTCAGCTCCACTTTTTCCTTGGACTTACAAGAAACGTCTCTTCTACCCGTGGTATATTCTCTTGTACCATCATTGGTATTCTCTTATTATTCATGCTAATCAAAGGTTGCTTCCAAATATTCTTGGACTCTTCAATTTTATCATATACATCATCGTTAACCAGAGATTCTACATGGTAAGTGTAACAAATGTGTCCAATACAATTACTGTCACGAAAGAAACGTTTCACCGAAACAAAATAATCTGTGATAAATATTTGGAGCCATCTAGGTTCCTGATCATTGGGTATAACTTTTTTATTATTTCACTAACTGTTGCGCATTGTGGAAACAATGTTGTAATGCATTTCTACGTTAATTCCAATGATTCTAGTCACAAATTAATGTTTAAGTGGCATGTGATGTTTAATTTCTAAGAGAGATTTGGAAACGCCACGTTAATATTAAATTGTGACTACATTCATTCGAATTGAAATAAAAAGACAGCATTTTTCATTCCTTAGTAATAGTATTTGAAATATTGACTGCTCGTCATTGAATTGTTCCCAAATATGCCGTTTATAGTTGATTCCATTTGGGCTTAGCACGTGTTCTTGGTGCATGCGACACAGATGTAGACACTGAATATATCTATATAAAACGAAATCACAATTAGGTAAGGAAACTTCTAAACACAAACTTCAAAGATCAAGCTTATTGTTGTTGTAGTGTTTAACGCCCGAGTTTTACTACTACGGCACCGCAGGCGGTGACACTGATGACACATGGAATGAAGATGGAGCAGCGGTGGAATGAGATGACGGGGGAAACCGGAGCACCCGGAGAAAACCCGCCCTGACGCAGCTTCGTCCACCACGAACACCGCATGCTGGTCCCAGAAATCGAACCCGGGCCGCCTAGGTGGTAGGCGAGCGCTAAATCAAGCTTAGCTTATCTCTTCGACATTTGCCAGTTACAAGGAAAAATCCTTGTTCATAGAGGACGACCTTGAATGGAACGGTATTTTAGTCCCCAATCGTGATTCTGTAGTACGTTATGCTTGTTATAGTGTACAATTACCCCATGTTGCTTTAAGATTAGCTGTTATTATATATTATTACTCCTGTTGGTAGGCGGCTAAGACACGATCTGTGCCGGAATTTTGTCCTGCGAAATTTGGCCAGTAAATCTGCTGCAATGAGGTACCAGTTTTAAGCATACTTAACCCTCGTTAGGCACGCACCATGGTAGGAACTGTTGCTCGCATGGGGCCTAGTGGGCCCACGCCGTATTATAGTGCTTATACGCTTGCATTATTTTTTTTAATTGTATATTTCCTTCCTTTCTATTATTAGCTTCATTTGGCTTAACTATACATAGTTTTATTAGGATTATCTTATTAAATTGAGCAAAGATAAATAAAACGTAATATGAGTAGCTACACTATTCATCTTAATTTGTGGCACTCTACAAGAAAGATGACAAATTGCGATGTTCAGATAATATATCACTTGTAATTTGAAATGTGCTGCCAAAGATAATGATAATGATAATGATAATAATAATAATAATAATAATAATAATAATAATAATAATAATAATAATAATAATAATAATAATAATAATAACACTAACACTAACAATAATAATAATAACAACAACAATAATAATAATAATAATAATAATAATAATAATAATAATAATAATAATAATAATAATAATAATAATAATAATAATAATAATAATAATAATAATAATAATAATAATAATAATAATAATTAGAAGATGAAGAAGAAGAAAAAGAAGAATAGTAAACAATAATGCTAGTAAAGTAATAATGATAATATCTTTGACAAGCATGTAATGTTATTTATAAAATAAATTTGCATATAACATAGGTTGCTTTCATATTCAACTTTCTGATCAGTTTCTAAACCTAAAGGTCTCGCTTTCAGTTTATCTTCAAAATAGAAATTATCTCATTCATACAAGTTTTTATGCGAGTAAGCGGCTAAGACGCTACTGCCGAGTAGCCATTCTTGGAGACAAATAAATAAACACGAAAGGATGTGGTTCCATCAAACAGTCGAGTAAGATGCAACATTACATGTCCTATTCAGGCGGTTGCATAGGCGCGTTCGTTTGAAAACTAGGGCGTTTAAATAATTGTAGCGGTCTCCCAGATTCGTAGCGACCAACAATAGATCTGGACGGGTTTTAACTCATATCTTTGGGATCAGTAAGCCCAACCTACTGAGCCACCGATGCGCGTGCGTGTGTGTCATGTTTGTGTTTGTGTGTAGTGAATTGAAAAACCACCCTACCGGTCTTAATATTGACATCACCCTTGAAAAACCTAGCGTTTGTTATGTGTGCGAGTCATAAATCAACCTACAAAATCAATTTATAAATAGCTGAAAGACTACTAAGAATTTAAGGCGCCTATGTACCGTAACCTGAACGCATTGTTGTTATTATGGCACATGTAATAGCAAAGAATGCCTTGACTCTGGATTGAGAATGTCATGGACAGAAAATAGTTGTGATTGGTGAACGAACCTTCATGTACAGAACCAAAAGTTGCGGAGTTTGGACTATAGAAAGTAGGAGCGGTCAGTCTGTCACAAGATTATAATACAGAGGAGGCCAGTTACAGTCCACGTACGAACGTTGTAGATAACCTTATTGCTTTAACTTACACTCAATACTGTCACCATATACAGTAAAATACTCATTCCCAAATTCTTGTACGCGGTTAGCAATACGTGAACATTTAGATTTTTGAGTTGTAGCATTTTAGTGTGTGAAACTAGTGAAAATATTTGAGAGAAACTAGAGAGGGATAGAGAGAAAGGGAGAAGGGAAATTGGAGGTGCAACTATGAAGAGTAGAACAGAGGGACAGAAAAAGAACCTCCTTCTCCATTGTCAAGATTAGCCAAAGCAAGAATGGCAGTTGTCTGCATCCTCTGTAAATAAGCACGTTTATTCCCTTTCAGCGTAGTGAAGTAATGTACTAGCATGTTCACAAGTATTTATATAATTCCAAACAAGGTGGCGAAATTTTATTCACTCTTTTTAAATGAAAATTATTAGCCTATTGTCTGGATATGCAAGTAGATATAAAGACACGGTACCTGCCAAAAGTTTAAGGACGCCTGCAAATTTCACTGAAATAGACTCTCCTTGAACTATTTTGCCCGGCCACCTTATGCTTAATGAAATAATTACCCTAATGAAGAGTAAATTTTAAAAAAATGATAATGTAGGTGTACTTATTATTAAGGATTTGTTTTTCAGTTTTTCTATCTTTTTAGGGATGTGAGCATAGAAATATATGCGATGTCAATTTTATTTTTCTCTAAGGGCAAAGGCACATATGTGAAGAATGTTTATAAATATGACATGTTGCCATGTAGTGCCTATCGAGAATTGACACGATGTTTGTAACTTTAAAATAAATCAGGGTAAAAAGGAGCTGAATGTAGCACTATTTGGCAATGGATTCAATCTCATGATGAGTGTGCCACTGAAGTCGGAGTGGTGTCTGCTTATGTGTATTGTTTATACTGAAACCGCACCACTGAATGCTGCTAGGTTACCATTGTTAGGATACCCTGACACTCAGTTGCGCTGTAGCTTCCATTGTGTTTGATATCAAAAGAGGCTGTTAAGTAAAAATGGATAAGAACGGTGAAAAATGGTACTAAATGCCAATCGATTGTTTTCCATAAGTACGGCCAGCTATACACAGATATTGCAATTCAACTGGGGATAACCGAAACGTGTGTGGTACAGACAATAAAACAATATAGATAAAGCGTTAAATTTTCAGACCTGGAGCGAAGTGGTAGGCCAAGGGTTGCATCGCCGCGGGAGGATGTCAGTTATATGCACTTAAGATCCAAAAGTAGAGGATTAGCTGCTCTCAGGACAAAACACGCGGAGAACTTCGAGAGGCACTATACAAATGCTTGAATAACCGTGCAAGAGTGTAGGAATTTCGTAAAGGGTATCACAAAACAGTATATATACTGTGTTTGAAAGTCCTTAAAGTTTTAGTGGAACCTGTGCATGCATCTAGACCTATATCTGGCTGCAGGCAAACTGCGAACGTCTTCTTGGCCAAATCAAACCCAAGGGCACTCAGTGACCACTGCAGTGAACCAACCACTTGCAGTTGTCTGAAAGCGAACAGTCAGAATGAAGCACGTGTGGGAATATGGTGTGTTGTTGCTGGTTCTGTTGGCCGGATTTATCTCAGCGCAACAGAATGTCACCACCACAGAAGATAGCGATCTGGAAGATGACAGTGTTCTCGAAGATGATAGTTATCTCGGAGATAGTATTCCAGGACATCCTTTTGAAGTTCGCGAGTAAGTACTTTACACTTATAGTGCTATAACTCTATAATAATACTTACTCCCGTGTGTCTGTGTGTGTGCGTGTGTGTGTGTGTTTGTCTTTCTGTCCGAGAGAGAGGGAGAGGGAGAGAGAGGGAGGGAGGGAGAGGGAGAGAGGGTGAGAGAGGGAGAGGAAGAGAAATGTTTCACGGTTTAAGTGAAAATACACAACATATTAAATCAATTCACAAATATATTATTTATCTAAATGAGGAAATGCTTCAAAATTATGCCCATATTCATAAACAAATTTACAATACAACTAAAGCTTTCTGAAAAATGTTAACGTAGTAATTCAGCTTCATGATTTGCTAGACGAACAATATTCATTATTTATCCTTGTTTAACAATCAATAATTGTTATTTAGGGTAGGTATGTTACGCTGACTACTTTAGTGGCCATTCACATTCATACCTAACTAATTCTGGGTTAATACACGTAGAAATTATGATTCCCCAACATTAAGAAGTGCACATCGCTGGTAATGGGCAAGGGTTCCCATATGACCATAGATGTTGAAGCAACAACAAAGGTCAAATGGAAAACAATAAGTTTCGTGTATCTAATACAAACAAATCTCTGCCTCTGTGATCACGCGTTCCATAGCATCACGGGTTCCACAGCATTTTTACTTTCTCTACTATGTATAGAACGTAGAGGAAGTATTTATTTCACCCTAAAATTCTATGTCGAGAATTCCCTGGAAATATACGTTTGGGGGCTCTCTAAATGTTAAGAAAAGGATTTTTGGAAAAATATTCATGTGTGTGAGTATTACTATTAGTATTATTAGTATTACTATTATTTTCCTTATTATTATTTATATAATTAATTATTAATTTATTATTATTATTATTATTATTATTATTATTATTATTATTATTATTATTATTATTATTATTATTATTATTATTATTATTATTATTATTATTATTATTATTATTATTATTATTATTATTATTATTATTATTATTATTATTATTATTATTATTATTATTATTATTATTATTATTATTATTATTATTATTATTATTATTATTATTATTATTATTATTATTATTATTATTATTATTGTTATTGTTATTGTTATTGTTATTGTTATTGTTATTGTTATTGTTATTGTTATTGTTATTGTTATTGTTATTGTTATTATTATTATTATTATTATTATTATTATTATTATTATTATTATTATTATTATTATTATTATTATTATTATTATTACTATTGTTATTGTTATTGTTATTGTTATTATTATTATTATTATTATTATTATTATTATTATTATTATTATTATTATTATTATTATTATTATTATTATTATTATTATTATCATCATCATCGTCGTCATCATCATCATCTGCATCATAATCATTTTTTTTTAACGACACTGTCAATTGTCGGGATCACATCAACGGCGCCAGTGTGTCGAAGTTCGTCCCGCAGGACTTCTTTTACATGCCAGTAAATCTACTGACCTGGAGCTGTCGTTCTTAAGCACACTTAAAGATCATCGGTCAGGGTAGGGTTTGAAACCGCGACCTTGGGATCAGCAGACCAGCGTCTAGCACTATATATGCTGGTGCATTCTTGTGATATGATGTAATACTGCTTTTTTTCAGCTGGAAAAACCAACTTTAGGTACTCATTAGGCGAAACATGCAATTTAAACCACCCAAGCAATACTTGAGTAATGCACATTGCATTTCATAAACCTTCACACGCAGAGACCGATGCAAAGAACAAAAATAAGGAATTCAGCAAAACACGGTGAATGTTTTCCTCTGCGAAATAAAACACGGATATATCAAGTGTCAATTCAACCTTCTTGATGCGTTATTCTTCCATGCTAGTCATAAACAACTTTATGCTGCACTAGGAAGCCCTCCCAAAATTGTACATGTTTTGCGTTCAGAGCTAATTTTTAGTTTCTCTACTCCGTGTAGTAAGTAGAGGAAGTACTGTATTTCACCCCAAAAATTCGATGTCGAGATTTCACCAGAAACGTATGTTCTGGGACCCCTGAATAAATGAAAGCATTTTGAGAAAAAGGTGCGTACCTCCGCGAGTCTTTGTGTGTGTGTGTGTGTGTGTGTCTGTATGTCTGTCTGTGTGTGTGTGTGTGTGTGTGTGTGTGTGTGTGTGTGTGTGTGTGTGTGTGTGTGTGTGTACTGCATAACTCAAAAGCAAATAGTCGGTTATAAACGAAAATTTGTATTTAAGTTTAATACCTTTTAAGGATGCGTCATTCCGCCAACTTAATTCTGCCAACCTAAGCTATCCTACACATGCAACATTTCTCGAAAATGTTTATTTCGTGACAAATGGCGCAAACAATTTTGATTAAAATGCCACCTGTTTGAGAGATTCTTATGACTAATGAAATGCATATTTTGAATTTTCTGGGTATAGCCCACGTAGTTCTGTTTACTCTGGATGACGTTTGTATAACTGGTAAACCGTAAGAGATAAACCAAATCTTGCTGTACAACAAGAAAAATGTATATCTTGCTAAAAGACAGAATCTACGTTGAAATAAATTCTTTTTTGTAGTGCGAAATACTTAGAAGATATTCCTTGAAATTTGTGTGAGTTTTGGACTAATTATGCTTTTGTCAAAAGGAGCGTCGTTATTTATTGTTTATATCTTAGCCCAACAAAGAGACCGGAATGTCAAACCTTTAAACTTTCGAACATCGTTCAAAGCCTACTATATTCCTATGTTCCCCCGCACCTGTAAGGAACCAAGCAATAAGCTATTTTCTGCTTATGTTTATGTTAACTAACACCAAGAGGATGTAAGAATAAGAGTTTGTAAGAATGCTTAGTACAAGAGTAGAGGATGTCATATGAGTGCGACACATATGACTTTTTTCCCTTCTTTTTGAGAATACAGTGTAGAAATGTTTACATGTCTTTAGTAGTATAAGGGAGCTGTATAACAACTATTGTATAACAAAAGAAAAAAAGGTAATAAGAATGTTAACTCTATTGAACCGCTTTTGTCAACTTAGGTTTGGCTAGAGCCACCACATCAATAATGTGGTGAAACCTCTGTCTCACACAATGCCAATATGAGCCGTTTACGTCCTTTACTCATATTGTCTTGTGTCATTAACCCTCTTTGCTTTCCCAGCCAACTCATGAGTTCAAAAGTATCCATTTGATTGCGTCGCAAAAGACGTTTCACCCGAAACCCGAAAGGCCGGTACTGCGGCATATGTCGCCGATCTGTTTACTTACCAGATAGAAGGAAATAGAAAGGAGTGAATGTAGGGGTAATACATTTCACACTTCCAGTGCTCATCTTGCCAGCCCTGCCTTAGAACCTGGAAATACCGGATAGAGTGAGCGAATGAAATTAATCAAATAATAGGGAGTGATTCGAGAGATGTAAGCTAAATATCCTTTCCAGCAGCTTATTTGCAGCCACAACCACAGATTGCTATCCCACCCCCAGCCAGAAGGAGGCCCATGCTTCCGTCCATCATAACGGACCCTTTTTTCAAATAACGTACGCGCGATAAGAGTCCTGGATTCGCGCCTTAGTGGCAGCTTCGAGGAAAACCTGAGAAAACTGTACCTTAAGATCCACATAGTGAGAGATTTCGAGGCAGCAAACGCTTTACTACGGGAGATGACCATTCCGGTTTATACCTACTCACCACATCGCCCCCATGTTGAACGTCGGGTAATCAGAGGACTAGATTCTGAGTGCATCCCAGAAGACGAGAAGCCAGGTCTTATGGAAGAGCACGGTATGGTTGTTAACTCGGTGATACATTTCAGAAAGACTGTCGAAAACAAAGAAGGCACCATCAAAGTACCAATGCCAAGCAGCGTGATCAAAACGTACAGGAAGCCAAGATCCGCCCATGCATATCCTTTGCTTCACCCCCGCATACGTCAGAGACAATCCTGCATCACGCGGAAGCAGTAACGGCTGCACCTTTAACTGCCTACCCTGCAACAGAAGCTGTGCCAATACCTCCAGGTCTATAGACGACGGAGTATGACGTAGCCCCTACACACCCTACATCAAAACAACATAGGAAGAAGAGGAGCAGAAAACGAAGCATAGAGTGCGGGAGACCAAAGCTCCAGAACAGCCAGCCAACCCACATGTCCAGATGGGGTCAACACCAGCCAGATATCAGACATCACCATTACTTCTACCGCGGCCTACTTAGCCTTCTGAAAGATACTGTTCCAGAATGATCTGAAGGAATTTTAGGCCCTAACGCTGTGGTTTACTCACCTCATAAAAAGGGTCCTACCGGCATTAAACATGCCAACTGCAGATAAATAAGGCCAACCTGGCTGCTATTTAAAACATGCCAGCCATCTTTAGACCCTGGACCAGCTGTTCCCAAACTTAACTAAGTGATGGCGAAGGGCATGTACAAAGGCCGTTTCAATCTTTCTTTTAGAACGCAAATGGTATTTGGGGCCACTGCACAAATATAATCCTTTGGAATTGATATTCTGATGGTCCATGAAACCCACTTAGATGCTGCTATTAAGTTCTCGCACATGTAACGTCACTCATCGTTCAGATCGGGTCGGCCGATAAAGTACGGTAGGGATGTCTTCGTCAAAATTCATATCACAAATACACACACACACACACACACACACACACACACACACACACACACACTTCCCACTCCCAACAACACAGCACGTGAAAGCCTGTGACATTAGCCTTTCTACATGCGGGCTAGACACGTTGCTTATTGTAAATACTCCCGAAAATCGCTTCTACGAAGATTTCACCACACTCTTGAACCTCCACCCAGTGGTCTGCATCGCAGGTGTCCTCAACCCAAAACATGCCTATTGACACAGCCACGTTCATAAGCCGTAACAGCAGCGCGTTCCCACCTTATCAGCGGCAACCTGGGAATCATAGTGCATGGACCGAAACGGCATTCTGCTCGAGGGAGGCCGGATGTGCTCGGCAGTGAACGAGATGGACTTCGATAAAGACCCAGTTCTGGTGAACTCCAACTTTGACATACCAGCACAGGTAACACGACACATAGTCTGGATGTAGCCGTCCTTGAGTTGAACCAGTCCGTGAACCTCCGACATATATCCATTCCACCAAGGCGTTGGACGCTGTGGCCAATACCTTTTCCCAACACATCCAAAATGTGGTATACGGACATCATGCCGCATCTGGTCTGACAAACCCAGTCCCGCAGTCCTTCCGAATGGACTTCGGCAACTCCTTAGAGCCTAGTCAACTGTCCGAAAGCTATTACAGCGCTTCCGCTATCCAAGGATACAGGTAATTTACCAGTGGTTCATGACTGGCTAGGTGCCTGCATCGCGAACACCGCATAGTGGCATGGGAAAACACCATGAAAAATCTCAACCTTTCAGAAAAGCAACCATGCGCATAATTAAATCCGTAGCATGGCATAAAAACGATGTATCAGCACCCTAATCACGACACCCGCCGGATCACCTAGATTCCCAATTCGAACCTTGGCAAAACGTACTAGCTGATGTCTTCTCGGAAATCGTGGAAGCAACGGTGAATTACTTGTTTGAGGAGCTACCGTCACAGCACGAGGAGATCAATATCCCATAGTCACCCCAAGGCAGCTGGACTCCCAAATCCAGAGCCTCAAACCTATCAATACCCGCACATAGTGGTGCAACGGCGCACATGCTTCAGCACCTATTTAGAAAGGTCGTTATTCACTTGACGCATCTTTATAATTTTATATCTGCATCTTCGCCCCTTTGCAAACTGTGAAAAGGAGCCGAGAGTAGTCTGCATTCTGAAACTCAGCAAGAATACTGTTTTCCCTTCCAGTTACCGCTTCAATACCTTAGTCCCGATCACCTCGAAACTTTTTGAACGGTTGCTCCTGTCCCACTTAACTCCACTCTCCGAGGAACGGCAACGCCTCCTGGATCATTAGCTTGGCTTTCGTTGAGGTCACTCCATTAGCCTACAACAGCCACGACTGAAAGGTAATGCTACTCTAGGCTTATAGGAAAGCTTAAACACAGTCGCATTACTTCTGAATTTGAGAAAGGTCTTTCGAACAAAATGATACCAGGCTTATTGTAAATAAGGGAGGTAGATCTGCATTCCCCTACTTCATTCTGAGACCTGCTTCCTCCGAGTACCTTCCGTGTCCCAGTGGAGGGAAGGTTATCCCCACACAAGCCCATAGTGGCTGGAGTACCGGAAAGCAGTGCATTACCACCGTTACCTTTCGCCGCCTACATGTCTGGCTTAACCATTGGAATCAATAATATCACGTGCCAAAATGCCTATGATGCCTTCATACTCCTTCGCAACTGCTACCCTGCACTGCAGAGATACCATAAACAAGTGGACGGGGGGAGTGGGACATGCAAAGTGGCCATCAGTCTCCAGAAAAGCTGTAGGCCGGATAGGGATCTGAGCCTCGGAGGCAGAAACGTTGCTTGAGTGAAATCCGCTAAATGAGTACTGTTGGATCATGGACTCACTTTCACCCTACGTTCCAGGGGTAAGGCAATCCTGGGCTGTGCCGTTCTACGCTGCTGCACAATATCGTATGATCATAGTACCCCTGACACTATAGGGGTGCGAAGTTTGGGAATCGGTGCCTCAAAGCACCGCCACATATTGCAGGCCGTGTAGAACAGGGTGGTCAGGGTGATCTGCGATACCGGGCTTAGATTACTGTCCCATATCCTTCACATCCATTCCCGTATCACATACATTGCGAACGTAGTGCAGAACAGGTCTAGGCCAAATTTTTAACACATCTCAATCAGCTGGTGAACTCACTGGGGCAATATGACCAGCTCCCCCAGAAGACGCAAAAGCTATCGCTTGCCCAAGGATGTCATGGGCTAGTAAGTTCCACCATTTGCCCTTCACCTCTGCTCCCCCAAATGAAGTAGATATCGAGCTGTGTCACGGTTTACAGTCGACCGTGCAGTGCTTCACCCACGACTACAACATTTGCAGAACCACCACCTACCACACTTCACTCCTTTCGCTTTCTCGCTGACAAAATATGTAGGAAACACGAGGAACAAAACAACACTATCATGTGACAAAGGCATAAAGGCTAGAGAGAAATCGACACACCTTTAACACCAAACCCCTCGGATTAAGCCGGGTGACCTGCTCCTGCCTTTGGGTCGATCTCGGCTCCAGAAATTCTTTTATCTAGAATTCTTTCCTGTCCTTTGAAGAACTCTATAGTATTAATGTGAGAGTGGAGTAATCGTGAGTATGTTGATCGTAAAGGATAAAATCACACCAGTTTGGACTGTAAAGTAAAATAAGTGTTTCTCAAATAAAAACCTCCGAAATCACCGCAGATGTTAAAGCCAGGTTGTAAATAAGATAATTAAAAGTTTTCACTAGATAAACTGATAACAAATACCAATTTTATTTACCTTTTGTAGAATAAAACCCTTGGCTCTGTAAATGAGTATATCAAAACATGGTACTATTCACCTATTGCAATGAAGGATTTACGATATACGTATGCGAAATTAGTTGCACCCCAATTTGAACAATTTTATGATTATTTTTTCCTAGAAGACCTGTGAAACCTAGTAAATTAATGTTAAGTTTCATGTGGACAAATTTAGCCTCCTTACCTCCCTCGTGTTTGACCAATTAAGCAGGATATGATATAGTTGGACATTTGTTAGTTACTAGTTTAATATTTTGTTTTGTACTGCTCAAAATTCATAATATTATTTGATCTAATTCCCAGAGCGAGATGTGGCGACGACACTGAAACGCCTTTGTCTGGTAGAGGAGGATGTGCCTGTGACCCAGCCTGTAGGGAGTACGGAGATTGCTGCACGGATTCCACATTCTTCAAGCCAGAGGAACAAAAACTTGGAGCTTCACCGTTTATCTGTGATTGGATATCTTCATTGTACATGATGCCCAAGTGTCCACCTCACTGGGTTGATCCAGTGGTTCGCCATCGCTGTGAACATCCTGATGCAACTTTCCGTGACCCCATGAGAGATGCTCCTGTCACTAGCCTGGCCACCAACGTCACCTATGTCAACTCTTATTGTGCTGCTTGTCATGGTGATCTGCATCCTGATACCATGGAGATCTGGAATCTCAGAATCGGTTGCAACATCGAACCCGATATCCTGAATTTTACCAATGAGCTTTATATTAACCACCTAGATTATGACAATCATGCTTCTCAGTGGTACTTAAATCTAACAGTTGAAAATGAAAACACTCGTGACTGTCAACTGTTTCCTAAAATACCATTTGCAACAACCAATAGAACCAGATGGTGCGAACCACATGTGGTGAGCAGTTGTCTGGAAGATTGGACGGATGATGCAGTGAAAGATCAATGTGAAGCATACACCTCCCACATCTGTTCGCGCTATTCTACTTTCCGGAATCGCAACTGCGCTGTGTGTAACAATGTCTCTCTAGAACCTTGGTGTGTCAAAGGTACATTCGCTATTCCATCTCTGGCGCTCCTAGACTGGCGGAATGTGCAGCAAATTCAACATTGTGATCACGGAGAACTGTATGACCCACTGTCCGCCCTCTGCAGAGCTGTAATTGATATAGATAAATCTAACTAGCTGCTGAATCCGCCTACGAGATATATAATATGTAATACTTTTAAAAAGGAGGTATCCTGGTATTTCGGTAATTTATGGAAAAACCTTTGGATTACTTGCTTCTACTTTAGAAATGTTAGGAATCCACGTCCTGGTGTCTCGAACTCCAAGGTGTTAAGTATCTCACGAAACATTGCTTCCACCCTTGCGTTTAGTTCCTTGGTGGGGCTGTCGAATCTACCTTGCAGGGTGCTAAGAAGTTCTCAGACGTCTTCCACGGCGTTAATGCGTTAAACGGCCTTTCATTGCTGTTAGGGTTTCCATTCCGTTTCCAGACATTGCGCAATTCATTTGTTTCTTGTTTCTTTTCGACTCAAGCTTCTCTATTGTACTTTAATGTTGCTATTGGGCCTTCCATTCCACAGTTGTTTTTTTTCAATACGAATATAATTACGTTGTCTATCCGCTGCATTTCTGAATTATTTTGTATCTTGGTCTGCTGCAATTTAGCCAATATTTGTTCCAGCATTTCCTCCACCGTGGCATTTACGTAGCACGTGTTAACAATATGAAGAGGCCATCTTATTTTTATTTCACTTTATGTCTTCAAAAACTTAATCACAACTCATAAGTCGTGACATTATAAGATTACAGAATGGCAAGCAACGGCGTTCGTTCTGTGCCGACATTGTGTTGCATAGTGAAATAGGTGGTTTTCTAACTTGCAGAGAAAATGAGGCTATGGTGTGTTCGGTTTACTTTATAACTTGACTGTGCTTCACATCAACGGGAATTAGTATATATTTTCTCGTAGAATAGAGCCAAAATGTAATTGTTTATAAAACTAGAACAATTGTTCAATTAAAAAAGTTAGCATGAATAATTT
Source organism: Tenodera sinensis (assembly GCA_030765045.1). Classification (NCBI taxonomy): domain Eukaryota; kingdom Metazoa; phylum Arthropoda; class Insecta; order Mantodea; family Mantidae; genus Tenodera; species Tenodera sinensis. The sequence continues at coordinate 25,928,787 of CM060972.1, forward strand.
ATCAAGGTATTAGTTGTGTTATCAACACCAGATATGTTTTCTGTGCTTCCTGTACTGTTGCATCCCTCAGGCCTCAAGCTGTTCTATATTCGTCTGTGACAGCAATACAGATTGCAGTGGCGTCACACGCTGAACTCCTCTTCAGTGGCATCATGATCAACGGTGTGAGCTGACGTCACACTAGCACAACGTGTCCTTCTCTGAGTCAGATAATAAGAATGCGGGAATGCATTATTGTCAGACGTGGTTAACGAGAGAGACAGGCTACGGCGCGAAACCGAGTACGTAGTAATCGCGGTCTGATACATAGTTAACATTGTATATCATCATAAGGAAACTATCTTTGGTATGAATCAACGAACAACTTTTTTGGGTTTTTAGGCATGGATGTATTAGGCGACTGTGGTTTGGGTTCATTGCCCGTGACTTGGCTAGGAGAATTGTGTCACTGCAGCTCACGCCATAGCCTGTCTACCTGGTTAAGCATGACTGTCAGAGGCATGACGCCATTGCCTTTGTAAGAGTAACAGTTAAAGTTTACGCACGTTTTCAGATGCATGTACTGATCTGAATACGTAAGCATTACATTTATCAAAATATTCGCAAGTGATATATTACGTAATAATTTAATCATTCTAAGAGTTATACGAGTGTTATTTTCAGAAATGTAGCATTTTATATCACGCGAACATTGGATGAACTACCTTGGAGTGAAGCAAATGCAAACGGACAGCGAATAAATATGGAACAGAGTATTTAGACGGCCACACATCACCAGAAACGTCAATCACAAGCTGAATCGTCACCCATTATAATAGGAAACGAGATTGATATTAGGTTTCAAATTCCCTACAGCGACCAAATCTTACTGTACAAAAAATGTAGATCTCGTTAAAACGCACAATTTATCTCCCTGTAAATTTTTCTGTGGAGAGAACCATTTCGGAGAGATTCCTTGTTATTGGTGTGAGCTTTGGGTATGTAAAACTTAAGTCAAATGCAAGATTCGTTATTTAGATTTGTTTATCTTGGCATTGCAAAAGGAAAGCAATTAAAAAAATTTAAAAATTTTGAATATCGCTCAAAGCCTGTTGTGTTACCAAATTACCCTTGCACCTACAAGGAAAAAGAAGTAAGATAATTTCTTCAAATGTTTATCTCAACTAAAACGAAGAAGATATAGGAATAAGAATATGTAAGAATGGTTAGTGGGAGAGTAGAGAAAGACACGTGAGTGCAACACATCAGATTTATACTCCGTGTTACGTCTTCCTGAATTACAAAGCGGACACACACAAGGGATTACTGGACTCCCATATTCCACAGAAAGCTCTGGTTGGCTATATCATTTAACGATTAGCCACTGAACTATATTTTGCGAATTATCTCATGATGTTCAAAATGGCCCCGTTCAATTGAATACACGATATCAATTTTCAATGGAAAACTAGGCTTGCTTTTCGTTACTCTGTTGTTTCCCTCACGTTAGATGAGTATCCACTCAAATAGCATCTATTTTCAAAATCTGAATGTGCTGTACTTACATGACTTTCTGTACTCTCGCACTCACCATTCTTACAAACGCTTACTCCTATATCTTCTACTAACATTTCTAGAAATTATCTTAGTTTATATTCTTTTAGGTACAAAGATAATATGGGAATACAGTAATTTTGAGCGACAGTCAAATCCTTTAAAACTTTCAAATTCCGTTTTCTTTGCGTGATTAACACTGAAAAATGATCGACGATGTTCCATTTGACAGAAGTATAAGTGCTCCAAAACTTACACAAATAACAAGCATAATCTCCGAAATTGTTCACTCTACAAAAAGCTTTATTCAGACATTAATTGTGTGTTTTAGCAAGCTCTACATCTTTGTATAGTAAGACTTCATCTAGCTCTTGCGGTTTACCAGTTATGTAAAAGAGATCCAGAGTGAACAGGACTACATGTGCTAGAGCCAGAAAATTCAAGATATACATTTCATTTGCCCCAAAAATATCTCATACATATGGTATTTTAATCAAATTCGTTAGAGCCATTTTCAAGAAAATTAAAATTTTCCGTGTAAAGGGCAGTTTAGGGTGGTGGTATATTCTTCAAAATCTTCCTGTCGCATGCCTGAAAGACATTAAACTTAAATACCAACTTTGGTTTTTAATCTACTTTACGTTAAGTTATTCTGTCCACAGACTGATAGACAGACATTATTCAAGGGGCCTCAAAACATATGTTTGGTGTGAAATCTCGACACCGAGATACTTCCTCTCTGCGTCAAACAAAGTACTGTGCAAGAAATTAATTCGAACCATTCTAGTCACAAATTAATATTTAAGTGGCATGTAAGGTTGAATTTCAAAGAGAGCTTTAGCAACGTCAGGTTAACATTAAATTGTGGCTAAATTCAAATTCAAATAAAAAGATGTTACAGCATTGTTCATTGCTTGGTGACAGTATTTGAAATATAGCTGTTCGTCATTGAATTGTTCCCGCATATGCCCTTTGTGCCGTATTCTACTTGGGTTAAGTACCCGTTCTTGAAGCATTCGATACAGATGCGACACTGAATATACCTGCAAGAGGTGAAGTCAAAATCAGAAAAAGCTTCCAAGCTCAGGCTTAGGAAAGCTTTTTGGGATTTGCTAGTTAAGAGGAAAAATCCTTACTCAGAGAGGGCGGCCCTGGATAGAACACTCTCTGACTCACCAATCGTGAGTGCGTATTACGTAATGCATGTAATAGTGTACAATTACCACATGATACTTTATGATTCGGTGTGGTTATTTATTATTACTCCTGTAGTTAGGCGGCTAGACACAATGTGTGCCGGAATTTTGTCCTGCAAAATTTTGCCACTTAATCTGCTGAAATGAAGTGCCAATTTTAAGCACACTAAACCCCCCGTTAGGAACGCGCGTCCCGGTTGAACACCGTTGGTCCCTTGGGGCCTAGCAGGCCCTCAGTGTATTTTTGTGCTTAAACGCTTACATTTATTTTGTAACTGTATTTTTCCATTATTCCCATCTTTAGCTTAATTTAGCTTTAATCTGCATGGTTTTCATTAAAATTATCTTACTAGATTGATAAAGACTAAATAAAACGTAGTACGAGTACAATATTCATTATAATTTGTATTAAACCACATGGAAATGCAGTAATTTGCGTCTTACTGGTAAAGAACTTGTAATTTGAAGTGTACTGCCAAAGATGATGACGATGATGATGATGATGATGATGATAATAATAATAATAATAATAATAATAATAATAATAATAATAATAATAATAATAATAATAATAATAATAATAATAATAATAATAATAATAATAATAATAATAATAATAATAATAATAATAATAATAATAATAATAATAATAATAATAATAATAATAATAATAATAATAATAATAATAATAATAATAATAATAATAATAATAATAATAATAATAATAATGATATCTTTCACAAGCATGTCATGTTACCTATAAAATACACTTCATTATGACATAGGTTTCTTTCATCCTCTACCTTATGAACAGTTTCTGACTCTCAACATCTCGTTTTCAATTTACCTTGAGAATTGAAATCATTGGTTTCATACAAGTTGTCATACGAGTAAACGGCTAAGACATCATCATCACAAGGTAGTTGATGTGTGTGTAAGACAGAGCGAGAGAGAGAGAGACACAGGCGAAATTGCAGGTGTGCCTATGAACGAGTGAAAGAGGGGAAGAGAAAAAGAACCTCCTTCTCCATAGTCACGCAGCAACAAAGTCTACATTTTCTGAAGAATACGTTTATTCACTTTCAGCGTACACAATTCGAAACAAGAAGCGGAAACTTCACTCTTTTTAAATGAAAATGATTGGTCTATTGTCTGGGTCCGCAAGTAGAGATAAAGCTACAATACCTGTCAAAAGTTTAAAGACACCTGCAATTTTCACAGAAATACACTGTCGTTCAACTATTTTGTCCAGTGGCCTCCTGTTACATAAAATAACTTACCTTATTCAAGAGTACATTTTTATATAATCCTAGCTGTACCCTGCCAGGCGTCACTGTGGCACATTATGGTTGCATGGATGAGAAATCAGGAACAAAACAAATCATACATTTCAAAAAACTTTGCCATACTTGTGGGTATACAATATCTTTTTGTTTTTGCAATGTTTGCGTAGATATTAAGATTTGCCGACACGGGAATACGCAGCACACAATTGCCCATGTGAGAAGCAATCCGCACCTAAATCTGACTTTACATTTTTGTAATACTTTTCCCATAACAGACGCTTTTGAAATATTGCACGTTGGAGTCGCGATGGTTTGTATGTTCAATGGTAACTTCAGAGCTGAATGAGCAGTCCTTCCACCTGGTAACAATGTCGCAGCCATTCCAGCCGATACCAGAGCTAAGACTATGTCATTCTTTGATCGTACCGTCCCAGAATCAATCTCATAAGAACTCTTTTCCCGGTTCCTCCTGGCGCATCCAAGGAGAAGGTCCACCCAACTCCGTCATTTATCATTTGTATTATACTATCATACATGACCTTCTGTTCACGCGTTAATTTGGGAATGTTTGATTGGACATACGACTGGAGATCACTGGTGTTGAAACTTTGTGCATGACACAAATCCACATCAAATGAAGCAGTCGCAGCTCGGTTGGCTGCTGGCATTCCGAATTGAATAAGAACTTTTTTTGCAATAGTTAAGCACTTATCTTCAATATTTATCAATGTTTCTTTGTAAATGTCCTCTGTAAATTTCATGGCCATATTGCCATTTTCTAGCCATACTCTATGCAAAATACCCCCGGCCAAATGTGATCGATATCTTTCCCACAACTCTGTGGCAGATGAAGGGAAGCAATAGGTCAATATAATTGCGAATAATGCGCGAACTTAGTTTGGATCTGCAGTGTTGCACGCGTCATTAATACATATATCCCATTGTTGGTCACTTTCTAATAAGTTCAGAGTTTGACACCCACTGCAAAAAGTGGCATATGTGACGCCATCAACAACGTTCAATTCCTGGAAATATATAGGACCAGACACATTAACCAATAGCATGCGAAGATAGAAACATTAATCATGATTAGGATGCAATGTATAAAGTCCAACAATTGTATTTGCTCAGAAAATTCCAGGTTATCCGTTGACTGGTTCCCCTCGTTTGCATGGTACGAACACTTTTTGGTTGTTTTCTTGAGGTCGCAGTTATGTCGCTGACGCAAGAAATAGATAAAAACAAACTTTGAAGCGGGTTGTTTATGGCGCCAATATTTGAGCTAAATCGATGCAGAACTTTTTGAGTTTTTGAAGCGTACACAAACCAACATAACATTTATATATAAATTTATGTAGATCTCCTTATCTTTAAGGAACTATGATTGCTTTTTTCAGATGTTACAGGTTTTTGGGGATGTGACCCTGTAAACATATGGGATGTCAATTTTATTTTTCTGTGAAGGTAAAGGCACATGTGTGAAGAACATTTATAAATATGACAGTGTTGTTATGCACTGATTAGCAACAGTTGACATGATGTTTATTACTTTAAAACAAATTGGGAAACAAAGAGATGAAATTAGCACTATTTGGCGATGGATTCAGTCCTATGATGAATGAGCCAGCGAACTCGCAGCAGTGTCCGTTTGTCGTGTATTGTTTATACTGCAAATCGTGCCACCAAATTCTGCTATGTTGTCATTGCTAGGACGCCATGGCATTCAATTGTACTGTAGCTTCCATTTTGTGCTGGTATGTGTCTATGAAGTAAATTTCTGAGGTGTTGCACTCACATGACCTTCTGTACTCCTGTATTAACCATTATTTCTTATTCTTCTACCTTCTTCATGTTAGTTCAGATAAAAATTTGCACAAAAATTCTTATTGCTCGTTTTCGTGCACGTGCAGTGGGAATAGGGGAATACAGTAGACTTTGAGCGATATTCAAATCTTTTAAAGCTTTCAAATTCCGTTCTCAGTGCATGACTAATGTATAAAAAATGAATAGATATGTTTCTTTTTACAGAAGCATAAGTTTTCCAAAATTTACACTAATAACGAGGGATATTTCCGAAATGGTTTATTCTACAAAAAATTTACTTATGTGAGTAAGCGAGAATCACATTTTTGTGGAGTAAGGTTTTCTCTACCTCTTACGGTTTAAGAGTTAGTAGAGTCATCCCGAGTAAACAGGACAGCATGGGCTACAGACAGGAAATTCCACATATGCATGTCACTCGCCATCAAAACTTCTGAACAGTTTGAGATTTTAGTCAAAATGGTTAGTCATTTTTAAGAAAATTAAAATTTTTGAACAATTTCCATGTAAAGGGTAGTTTAGATTGGAGCAAATTTCTTCAAAATCTCCTTGTCGCATCCTGGAAAGACATTAAACTTAAATACAAACTTCGGTTTTTAACCGACTTTTCGTTTCTTTGTGATGCTATTATAGGCCTGACAGACATATAGACACGGACCTTTTTCTAAAAATGTTTGTTATTTTTTTTTATTATTATTATTATTAAGGAGGGCTCAAAACATATATTTCCACTGAAATCTCAACATCAAATTTTTGGGTGGAATACAAATTGTCCTCTACGTAGTAGCAGAGAAAGTAGAAATGGGTAAGGACGGTGAAGAAGAAAATCAAATGGCTAGCGATTGGTTACCATAAGCGCGGCAAGTTATACACAGATATTGCAACCCATCTGAGGAAAACCAAATCTGTGTGGCACGGACAATAAAACAATATAGCAAAAGCGGTAAATTTTCAAGCCTCGAACAAAGTGGTAGGCCAAGGGTTGCATCGCTGCGGGAGAATAAAACTGTCGGATATATGCACATAGGATCGGAAGGTAGAGGACTAGATGTCCTCAGGACGAAAGACCGCCGAGAACGTCGAGAGGCATCATCCGAATTTTGGAACAATACTACCGTGCAAGAGTGTAGGAATGTTGTAAAGAGTATCCCAAAAGAGTAATTCTATTGTGTTTGAAAGCCAAGGAGGCCGAATAGGTACAAAGCCATCTGCAATGTATGTTTGAAGCAATATGCTATGAATTTATAGTAATGTATAGGTCATGTGTTCTTCGAAGAAAAAATTTCAGAATATCAATTTGTTTCCTTTAAGTTTTGATGGAACCTGTACGTGCATCTACACGTATATCTGCCTGCAGGCAAACTAGGAACGTCCTCTTGGCCAAATCAAAACCAAGGGCACTCAGCGACCACCGCAGTGAACCGACCACTTGCAGTTGTCTGAAAGCGAACAGTCAGAATGAAGGACGTGTGGGAATATGCTGTGTTGTTGCTGGTTCTGTTGGCCGGGTTTATCTCAGCACAGCAGAATGTCACTGACGCAGAAAATGGTGATCTCGAAGATAGTTATCCCGAAGATAGTGATCTTGAAGATAGTTATCCCACTGATAGTCATCTCGAAGATAGTTATGTCAAAGATGGTTATTTGGAATATAGTTTTCCCAGAATTACTTATGAAGTTCACGAGTAAGTACTTTTCACTTGCAGTGTTTAGAATACAGTAAAGGTAACTATTATTCGTTAGTATGTGTGTGTGTGTGTTTCTATGGGAACGAGAGAGACAGAGAGAGAGGGAGGGAGGCAGGCAGGCTGGAAGGGGATGAGTGAGATATACTCAATATATTGAATGCATTTACAGAGAGGTTCTTTACCTAGATGAGGAAATGCTTTAAAATTATGCCAATATTCACAAACAAATTTACAACAGAACTCGAGCTTTTTAAAAAAAAATTGAGCGTAGTAATTCACCTAAGATTATCTAGACGAACAATATTCATTAAATATGCCTGGTTAGCAACCAATAATTTGTTATTCCGGGTAGCGTAGGTACGCTGATGCCGTTAGTGGCCATTCGCATTCATGCCTAATTACTTTTGGGTTAATATGCATGGAAATTGCGATGACCCAACGTTAAGAAGTGCATAAGAACGAGTGAATAATGGGCAAGAGTTCTCATATATCGTAGATGTTAAAGCAACAATAAAGGTTAAATGGAAAACAACATTAAGTTTCGTGTATCAACTAGAAATTTCATATGACTGCCTCTGTGATTAGTATCATAGCATCCTGCGGTCCCGCGTTCGATAGCATTTTTGCATTCTCTACGACGTATAGTAAGTAGAGGAGGTATTGTATTCCACCCAAAAATTCGATGTCGAGATTTCATCGCAATTTAATGTTTGAGGCCCCCTGAATGCTAAGAAAAGCATTTTTACAAAGAGGTCCGCGCGCGAGTGTGCGCGTGTGTGCGAGTGTGTGTGCATGCGTGCGTGAGTGTGTGCGCGCATGAGTGTATGTGTGTGTGCCTGTGGAGAACACAACTCAAAAAAGAATAGGAGGTTAAAATCCAAGGCTGGTATCTAAATTAATAACCTTTGAGGATGCAATATGAAGATTTTGAAGAAAATTCCTTAACCCTAAACAGCCCTTCACATGGAAAATTTTCCGACAAATACCTCTAACAATTTTGATTAAAATACCACCTGTTAAAGATATTTTTATGACAAATGAACTGTATATTTTGAATTTCCTGGCTATAGCTCATGTGGTTGTGTTTACTCTGGATGGCTTCTGCATAACTGGTGTACCGTAAGGGACAGACTACATTTTACTGCCAAAAGAAAAAAAAAAAAAAAAAAAAAAAAAAAAAAGAAAGAAAGAAAGGTTGAACGTGTTACTAAAACACACAATTTAGTTTCATATAAAAACTCTTGTAGAGTGAAACATTTCGGAGATATTCCTTAATATGTTTTGAATTGAGGAATACTTATACTTACGTCAAATGGAGAATCGTTATTCATTGGTTACATCTTAGCCCTAGAAAGAGAACGGAATCTCATATTTTTAAAAGATTTGTTTATCGCTCACAGCCTATTATATCGCCATATTCCTCCGCACCTATAGGGAAACCTTCAATAAGCTATTTTCTACTAATGCTTATCTCAACTAATACGAAGAAGATATAGGAATAATAGTTTGTAAGAATGGTTAGTGTAAGAGTAGAGAAAGTCATTTGGCTACAGCACATCAGATTTTCTATTGCTCCACTCGTATACCACCTTCAGATTTAACGGTCATATCGGCGCTTTGGATGGATAGACATCCCGTTGGTGTTCCCACCTCACAACCTGTACGAAACAAAAGAAACCAAAAACACCCTCATATGACTAAGCCATAAAGGCTTGCGAGAAAACCACACACCTTTAATATCACAGTGTATATCGTAACAAACGGATAGGTACCGTGCTCGGGTTAACCTGCTCCTACCCTTGGCATTCTCTTGGCTCTAGAAATTTCTTTATCTAGAATTATTTGATATCCTCCAAATAATTTGTACGCATAAATGTGAGAGGGAGTAAGTGTGAGTGTATTCATTGTAAAGGCCAAAAGCCTCGAGGTTGGGACTTCAAAACCAGAATCATTAAGTGCTTCTCAAATCGGAACCTTCGAAATCACGGTAGTTATTAAAGCGAAATTGCAAATAATATAATTAAAGGTTTGCACTAGATCAGCTGATAATAAATACCGATTTTGTTTACACTTTGTATTGAATAACAATTATGGCTCTTCAAATGAGTGCATTAAAACATGATGATGTTCAACTATTGCGTGTCAGGAATTACGACGTATTTACTTAAGTTAAATTAGATCCACCTCAGTCTGAACAATTTGATGGTTAAATTTCCCTACAAGTTCGGGCTAAGACGTGTAAAACCTGGTCAATAGTTCTCAAGTTTCATGAGGACAAATTTAGCCTGCCTGTCTCACTCGCGGTTGCCAAATAAACAAGATATGTTATTTGGTTAGTTACTATTTTATATTTCTTTTGTGCCACGAATGACCCATAATATTCTTTGACCTAATTCCCAGCGCCACTTGTGGCAACGACACTGAAACACCTACGTATGGACATGCCGGATGTGCTTGCGACCCAGCCTGTAGGGAACACGGAGATTGCTGCCTGGATTCCCCTTTCTTCAAGTCAGAGGAACAAAAATTTGGAGCTTCACCGTTTATCTGTGACTGGATGTTTTCACAGTACATAATGCCCACTTGTCCACCTCACTGGGTTGGTCCAGTGGTTCGCCATCGCTGTGAGCATCCTGATTTAACCTACCGTGACCCCATGAGAGATGCTCCTGTCACCAGCCTGGCCACCAACGTCACCTATGTCAACTCTTATTGTGCTGCTTGTCATCGTGATCTGCATCCTGATACCATGGAGATCTGGAATCTCCGAATCCGTTGTGGAATCGATCCCAGTTTCCTGAATTTCACCGATGAGCTTTATATTAAGCACCTAGTTTATGACAATGACGCCTCTGAATGGTACTTAAATCTAACAACTCTTAACGAAAACACTCATTATGGTTGCACTATGATGCGCCAAATACCATATGGAATAATCAATAGAACAAGATGGTGCGATCCACACGCGGTGAGCAGTTGTCCGGATGATTGGACGGATGATCCAGTGGAAGAGAAATGTAAGGCCTATACCAGCAACATCTGCACCCTCAATTATGTTTTTCGGAATCGTTACTGCGCTGTGTGTAACAATGTCTCTATATTCGCTGTGTGTCTCAAACCTCCACATAATATTCCATTCTCGGCGCTTCTAGACTGGCGTAGTATGCAGCAAATTCAACATTGTGATGACGGACAACTGTATGACCCACTGTCCGCCCTCTGCAGAGCTGTATTTGATGCAGATAAATGTAAGTAACTGCTGAACATGCCTATGGGGTATATAATATGCAATACTTTTAAAAGGGGGCAATTTATTGCAAAGGCTTAGGAATACTTTATTCTAGATTAGGAATTTTAGGAATCCACACACTCTGAATCGTGTGGTGTCAGGGTTCAGGCGCCTTCACATATCATCTGTAGCATGTATCGCTCCAGGGGCTTACTACGGTAGGTACGAGCTTGGCACCCCGGGGTTCCGGAGTCACACTTTAAATTGTGTTCTTCTAAGGTGTGAGAGCGTATATGCCAAACGCCCAATCAACTTTGTTCCGCAAATTTGGTTGATCCCCTAACTTATTTCTCCCTGAAAACAGTCCGGTGGATACCTTTCGAGCGGGTTCCTGGTGTAAACGTAGATGCAAAAGGTGACTGGGTAAGCACGTAAATTCCCAACTCATGGTTATCATGTAGGACGTGGGTTGATATCCGCTGATAAAGGTCGGTCCCGGGAAGAGGTCATTGCATAAGATGATGCACCCCAGAAGGTCATTGGGTGCCTCAGTCTATACACTAGCGGATGTAACCCAAGGGTGAGCAAGGTCCAGGCCAAGTCTCTCAAATAGTCAGGGTGGTGCTCACCAGGATGTGAGCATGCCATCCGAGACATTTGCAATGGTGGTGGATACCATTGCCATGGTACATGATGATGAGGAGATTCAAGAAGATACTACTCTTACTCTGAGGATCCCAGTGGGAAAGAGGCACCACAAAGTTCAAGGCAAATATGTTAGCCCAACACATAAGTAAAGGACCAAAATTTACTGACCACCGACTCCTTTGAGTTAATGGAGTGTTACCCTAGAGAACGTATCCAATTCAAATGTTAGTATCGCTACCTTACAATGGAACATGCGTGCTATTAGAACGTAACGACCAGAACTTGAGCCTTTGCTCAGAAGGAACAAATATTTAGCCGTATGTTTGTAAGAGACTTAGCAGGGTAAACAAGACGCCTTCCGATTCACACGATACACACCGGTACGGTGTGATGCTATATGAGAAGAGAGAGTTCCGGCATATGGCGGTGCCATGACCGTTCTCAGAGGTGATGTACATATAGAATCTCTACACTTATGGTTTGACATACAATAAGTCGCCGTAAGGATTCTGCTGCCAACCATCCAGCTCAACTTCTATAATTGCATGTATATTTGACTCCGTCTCAGGGCTTCTCGTTCATTGATGTGGAAGATCTACTTTACCAGGTACCAACACCGTTTCTGTTGGTGGGAGGCTTCAATACGCATCATCTACCTTGGGGTTCAACTCACGCTTGTGCGAGAAGCAATTACATCTCTGATTTTATGCGCAGTTACAACCTAACACTCCTCAACACAATACTACATTTCATTGAGACTCCTTCAAACTTTCTCGCACCTTGATTTTACAGTTGCCTCACCACATTTGACACTTACCTTAAAATGAATGTCATTTCTGACTTATTTTCTAGTGACCACTTACCATGTCTTATTAGACTCTAATTGCAAGACATGTTCTGCACGCAGGCTCTAGCGCTTGGACCATGTCAACTGGAGCCTTTACATCCCATTAGCTGTGATTACTTACAACGAGCACGACTCAGGCAGCCGTTAATCGAAGGATCCCACCGACAGGATTTCCTTGGCTGCTGAGCAATCTATTCCACGTTCGACTTCCCACTTCGATAATTTCCTGTCCCTTAGGGAGGATAAATTTTGGAATGGCATTCGTGCTCTAATGCATGCTGTTAGGCATTTTCAACAGCACTCTACCTTGCATAACCTAATCCAATACAAGAAAATGCGCACCAGGTCCAGAAAACTCATTAAACAGCAAAAAAAATCCATCATGGAGCAAGCCTCTTACTTTATTTAATCGACATACAACTTTCTCAGTTGTAAGCGATAGGTTAAGACGCGTAGCCGGTAAACCGATCCATATGCCAAGTGCGGTCTTAACACAATTATTGCAGAAGGCGTTCCTCATCCGTTTGATGTGGCCAACACATATTACAATGTTTTTGCTGAAGAGTCTAACTCGGATAACTACTCCTCTAAGTTCCAACAAATTATGACTCAGGTGGAACGTCAAGGCTTCGCTTTTCGTTCTAGAAACGTAGATTACACACGTCTTTTCACCATGGTGGATTTAGAGCATTCTCTTTCATCTTCGCGACTATCAGCCCCAGGACCAGCCAGTATTCACGTGGAAACGGCACAACAGTTCTCTTCTGAAGGAGAGGTATTCCTGCCGAGGTCTATAATCGTGTTTGGATTAACACTATTGTTCCAGGAAAGTAGCGAGGGACAATCGTTGTACCTATTTTGAAAGCTGGAAAGAATCGTCTTCTTCACTCCAGCTAACGTCCTATTTCCCTCAACAGTTGCATTTGAGATCTGAAAATCTCTTATGATACGTGCTGGCCAGTAGGAATTCTACATTCACTGTATACGTGAAACAATTGTGGTCCACCTGGAGTTTTGCCATTCCTTTTCGCAGACGATTTCGTGTTCTATTCTATTTCTAGGTGTAAGGTGCTTTTGGAACGGAGTCTGCAGCAATGTTTAGAAAAACTTGGAGAATGGAACTCAAAAAGGCATTCATTTCTCAACTGAGAAGTCAATCTGCGTTAATTTATAGCGCAGTAAGAGGCCATTATTACCTTCGCTTTGCTTTGGTCCAGATTCACTTTCGTTCGCAGATGAGACCTGTTTCTTGGTGCTGATCTTGGAAAGGAAGCATATTGTACGGCCACTGGATCTCCGGCCCTGACATTTTACAGCTATGCTGAGTTGGAACAAGAAAGTTAAGGTTGCCAACGTATAGTAATGGGTTTCGCAAACTGGATTATCAAAATTATCTTAACAACGAAAGTGTATGATACTTACTAAGCTCAAAACATTCAAACACATGTTGGGGTTTTATTTTGATTCAGTAGCTTCGTTGCACCACTATTCTGTTCGAATATTACCTTTACATTTGTTATTGGCAGTAGCTGTTAGTGTTGGCAATACTGGAAGTGGTTAACGCACCGCATGTTAAAACTTATTGCTAGCACCAATCAGTGGTCTCACTGCTAGGCATGGCTTCCAAATGTAGCACCGTGTTGCCAATTCCGTTTTACAAGGACCACGTGGTTTTAATTGCTTTAGTGCTTCTGCAGTTTTTTTCTTTTCCTGCCTTTTTTCTTTTTTGCGGTAGGTAAACGGTATAACAATAATTCTCACTATTGTGCTATTTTATGATCATGTTTATGCTTTATGTTCAGGTAAATTTACGAAACACCAATGTGATTTGCAAATGTACGAAGTGTTTAAATACCCTGTTTGAAATTCCCGCTAAAGAACTGGCAACATCGAGGCGTTGGAAACTGCCAGAGCCGGAGATCCACTGGTCGTACAATAATTGCTCATTACACATAGCACAGCTAAGAGGACGGTGTGACAGATTCCTGAATATCTATCCTGCGGGTAGATCAAGGGGACCGGATCGGACGTTTTCCTCGGAACGTATCGCGCAATGGTCTGATCAAGCTTCACTATGGGTTTATCGTTTATTCTTCAGCACGGCCATCTGCGCTGAGAATATTAGACACAGTCTATAACAGCGGCATAGGATTGGCAATAGGAGCCTTTCCAACAAGCCCAGTTGTGAGCCATTCCAACAAGCCCAGTTGCGAGCCCATACACCGAATCGGCAGAACCTCCTCTGCAATATCGGCGTGCTGTACTCCTAAGAAACTATGGTTGTGGGGATAGGTGTATGCCTAAGCACTCATCGTTGGCCTCTTTTTTCATCATGCTAAGCGAACGATATTGGAAGAGCACCCTTCGTTCTAAGCTTTTACTTTCGGGAACTTCTTACGGAGTTCGCTATTGAAATGCCTAACAAGTTCCATAAGGGCCACAGGCTTCAGGATTGGCTATAGGAGCCTTCCCACAAGCCCACTTGCGAGTCTTTACACCAAATCGGCAGAAACTCCTCTGCAATATCGGCGTGATGTACTCCTAGGAAACTATGGTTGTGGGGTTATATGTATACCTAAGCACTCAACGTTGGCTTCTTTTTTCATCATGCTAAGCGAACGATATTGGAAGAGCACACTTCGTTCTAAGCCAGTAGGCTTTTACTTCCGGGAGCTTCTTAAGTAGTTCGCTATTGAAATGCCTAACGTGTTCCTGAAGGTCGACTGGCTTCACCCCTTTGGTCGCGTGGCATGCACTATATATATCTACGGATGAATGTATACCGGAAGTACACGATGCTTATCTCTAGTTTCCGCAAACTTTCTTAGAATTTTTGTCCGGTTACACCGATCGCCGTCTAATTTACACCAATTGGATCAAACAGCACTAGTGGTGTTGAAAGCGCTTATGTTTATGACACCGAACCACATACATTCGGTTTTCATAGTAACACTTCATTTATACTCCAGAGGTGTATACCATATACCAAGCCGTTTTGTACGTCCGCCGTCATAAAGTAAGTCACTGCCTAATTTTGAGTAACTGTCTTAGTGCACAGCATAACGTTCGTGTGGTGTAGAACTATCATCATATTGTACAGCGTGTCCAGGATGGCTTCTATGTTTTATACGTTTCTGGGGTTAACGTAATGTCTGCATGGATTCCTGGTCTCAAATGCTTGCCGGGGAATGAAATCGCAACTTTGGTAGCAAAGGCGGGAGCCACAGAAGCCCGTATTACCATATTTCGTGTTACTTTAGAAGACTTTAGGGTTAAAGTGCGGATGGATGCTGTCGTGCCGACAGGTAGTTTGGTCACTTCTCCACGGTAATCAGCTTAGACAAGTGCAAGAACTTCAGATAAATTGCGTAAGTTCCTCTCGCATATCTCGTCGCGAGGAGGTTGACTTGGCTTGGTTGCGCATTGACCACTGCAATTTTTCGCATCGTTACCTTTCTGAACCGGACCCTCCTCTTTCTCTGCCGTACGACAACCCTTTGTCGGTCGCTCACGTGGTGTTTCCCTAGCGCAACTTGGAAATTCCCTGCAGCTGCCTGTCAAGACTTTTGAGATTCTAACGGACGATTAACCAGCGATCGAAACCGTTCTAAAACTATTAGCAAAGACCAGCATGAACCTGAAAATTTAAAAGCTTGATGTCGTCGTATTATGCTTTTTCGACCATTTTATGACCTTGTTTTAATTCCTTGGCTTTCTCTTTCATACAAATTATCTATGTTTTCGTTTCTTACTAATACGTGTATTTGATAGTGAATTTTATATCTGGCTTTTGTCATGATCCATTCTATAAGGGCTATGATTACCCATAAGGAAGGCGCCCATAAACATATCAAAGAGTAGGACATATTACAGTTTATGTGAATCAAATTACCACCAGCGAAGTTTGACAGTTGCGCTAGAAAGCGAGGATGGCAACACATAGGTTAGCTGCTGACCACAATACCCTTTTGTATGACACAACTACATTGTTCCACATTTGATACACACGAGAATGTACATAGAAATTCATTTCTGCTGAGGTATGTTTTTCATGATCAATAATATATTGTAATTTGTATTCCTTTCTGTGGGTATAATCACGAGCTAATTAGATAACATGGTGAAAGCCTGGAAACACAAGTTGCTATTACCTCGGTCCAATGCTTGAATACCGGAAAAGAGTAGCAACAATTATAGTAATAATAATAATAATAATAATAATAATAATAATAATAATAATAATAATAATAATAATAATAATAATAATAATAATAATAATAATAATAATAATAATAATAATAATAATAATAATAATAATAATAATAATAATAATAATAATAATAATAATAATAATAATAATAATAATAATAATAATAATAATAATAATAATAATAATAATAATAATAATAATAATAATAATAATAATAATAATAATAATAATAATAATAATAATAATAATAATAATAATAATAATAATAATAATAATAATAATAATAATAATAATAATAATAATAATAATAATAATAATAATAATAATAATAATAATAATAAAAATGACATTGTTCAAGCAAAATTATGACTACTTCCCAGTGTAGGACGAATATCGTCAAAACCAACCCTAAAGTTTGGAACCAGTGTTAAAAATCTTTGCCTTGATTCTCAAACGCGTGGTCCATTTACGTTTGAACCACTGGCTTAGGTGGTTACGTCTGTTGTCCGCTTTCGGCATCAGACGAGTTCGATCCCTGTGGCCTGACCTCCGTGATCCAAGGGTTTCTTAGGAGGTTTCCCTGAGTCGCCATACAAACGCTGGGAAGTATTTACATATCCTCCAAATTTCCTGTCCCTCCATTTCGTTACATAATCACTTAAATCCACCCTTCATCAGTTAGGGTTGTTTCAGGGTTGTAGATCTGGACGAGGCTCGCTGTAGCAGCACGCCAGGGGGAACAATTGCGCTCTGGAAATCTCCCCAACAAGATTGGAAAGCTAGCCACTGATTTCCGATTCCCGCCTATGGGTTAGTGCAACCCCGACCGGGGAAAAGGAGCTAAACTAGCGAGGTGCAACCTGCTCTGGCATTGGAACATTACGGCAATCTTTGGGATCCATTCGCCTCATGCATCCTCACGGGCCTGCTCCGTCATGAGCATAGGCACAAAAAATAGCATTTTGGTGGAGGCAGAATACTCCCACTTCACAGATTTCAGTAGGTCATTACGTTCCAACTACTGCGGCGAAACTGAAATATTATAGTATGCTAAAGTCATTTTTCCTTACCCTACATAAAAGAAAGAGCTAATTTTCCCTTGTGCATACATTATACATAATTTAGTTGCGAACTTTCGTTACTTCAACAACTTGGTTTGAATTAAGTACCTCCTATGTTGCAGATGAAGAAACTTGGACAGAAGCTCTTGGCTCCTGCAATAAAGTGAGTTTCTCTCAAGATGAGTATCAACTGACAGAAGATAACTCCTCTGTGTATGTCGCTGTACATAATAAGACATACTACCGGCACCAGTTCCTGATCCACGAAGATTTTCTCATCATATGTGTTCCAGAGGATACTAAGAGACACTTCGCACCAGAACTTGGCTACTTCACGGTGATTGGTCTATCACTGTCCATTCTGTTCCTTGTGCTCCACCTCAGCGTCTTCTTCATGGTACCTAAGCTACGCAACTTCTCGGCGACCAACCTCAGCTGTCTCTGTATATCTCTGTTATTGTTGTATTGCAGCTTCATTGTGAGTGAGTCCATGATGGCCCGAACTTCTGGTTGCATCATTTTGGCTTTACTCATACATTACAGCCTGCTGGCATCGTTCTTCTGGATGCTTATTATCGCATTTGATATATTTCGTGTGATGAAGCAGGCCACATCAAAACTGATCATATCTAAAGGTGAGAGATTCTTATTACATACAATTTACTTATGTTTTAGCAAGGCGAGGTAATACATTGGCCCTGACCCAAAGACAAGCATCTGCCAACATACACGGAAGGTACTGGAACATGCTTGGACCAACAAATTCTGCGGGTTTACACCTCTTTCTCATCGAGGGAATACTTACCTAACAGCTCCAGCAATCTTGCCATTTTGTTATATCCACTGTTCTTGTTCAACACATTTAAACATTTAAGCAAAGTCAAATTTGTCCCTTTCCCTTTCACATGATTTAGATTATTTGCAACTGATATCGATAATTCTATTTCATTTTCAATGTCGAGGAACAAACCTGTCTTAGTTTCGACATGAAAAAATACAAATACACCTGAACCACTAGCTTCTGCTCTGTGAAGACTGCATAGTAAAAATACAGATGATACGACCCTCAAAAGTAGCAGGTGGATTATCTCACTTTTCTTTAAGGACAAGCCTGTGTTAAAATATACGCAAACCCTGTAGTCAGACGTATTATCTAATCTATAGTTTACGATTACCCATATTTAACAAAACATAAATGGGTGACACATTCCAATAGATGCCCAAGAATGTTTAGATTTGAGGTTGTGCAACTTGATTCCACTAATATAAGAATAATCCAATTAACTCACAAAAACGATAATAAAATGGATCTGTTCTTAAAGTGTGTTGAAAGTTACTAATAGACCTGCCCCATTTGACACACATGTTTAAACACTGAAACAAAACAAATCCTAAAGTAGGCTTAATTTCACTCAAAATGTGATGAGTAGGATTTTGCATATTTGCATGATTTTCTTCTTGAACTTGATTTGTATGCAAAGATACACGCACCTCTCATTATTTGGAATTAGTGTGCAGAATTTTATTGTGCATATTTTTGCATACTTGTAGTATAATGGCATATTTGTGCTTTTAGAGCATATATTTGTATATTTTACAATCTTAAAGCGCAAATAAATATTTTACTCGGCAAAATATTAAACTGGGATAGTTTCACAACACACCCTTTCGCTATCTATGCCGACAATGTCTACAGGGAACACCGACTGCATTGTTAAGAATGCACGCACACTTTTATGTCACTACCGCACGCCGACAGCATTCCGTTTCAACAATCGAGTTGAGCGGCTACGCGTAGCTTTCCAAGCATTCATTCATTCCATGATTGGAGCTCGTAGCGTCTACACCTCGATTCTGCGGGACCATTGGGAGCTTGGAGTGCTTGATCCTCTCTTCAGGGGCATAAGCGGGAGAACGACCGTGGCGACGTGGTGGTGGAGCAAAGAACTACGCACCTAGTCAGGTGAAAGCACAGTTTCGCGGCACGCTGCAAGACGTTTGATAGCAAACGGTAGCGTGTCGCATCAATCATCACTTGCGCTTCTTCTACATCGATCCTGCTCCCGGAGGGGTGCGTGCTGGTATAGAGCGGAGCCAGGTAACTATACCCCTTCTCTTCCATCACCATTCCCGACTCAGACAAACTGACTGACGGACCACGTGACTACGGGCTTGCAAGGCTGCAGCCAAAGGTGAGGACCCCTGGTCCAACACCTCAAGCCGTAATGGCTTGCCCAGGCGCCTCCTCCTCTAAGGAGGGGGTCTGGCCCTCTGCAAGCAGCCGGAGGGCAACCGTGCTGACCGACGGACCAACTACAACATCTTCATGCATCTCTGTTCCCGAGGCGGTACCACCTGCGCGTAAAAAGCTCAAGTGTTCTGTCCCGCGACAGGTCACTGATAGTCAGTCACCACCACTGGTTTCCTATCATCCTTACTCTTCCTCTGACTCAGAGGCAGATATGGAAACTGACACCGAGGGCTTCACTGAGGTGAAGGGACGCCGGAATAGGCGTAACTCCACGGGCTCTCAGCAGCAACAACCACAGGGTACAACCCAACCCCCAACCAAGGGGGGAGGGGAGAAAATACCGCCAATAGTAGCGGATGCTTTTAAGGAGCATACAAAAACCATGCGGCTCCTAGCTTCGCGCCTGAAAAGACGCTTTGAGGCAATAAGGAGGCCACGAAAAGTAAACATCAATACCTCCTCACTCGAGGATTTTGAGGCAGCCAAGGCTGTACTTCGGGAATTAAATATCCCGTTTTACAGTTATTCGCCCGCACGTCCTCACGTGGAACGGCGAATAATCAGAGGCCTTGCCTCTGACTGCTCTACCGAGGAAGTCAAGCTGGCACTCCTCGAAGAACATGACATCAGAACAACAGTGGCCCAGTTGAAGAAGACTATTGTCTCCGACAGTGGACCTGAAAAGGTGCCCATGCCACTGTTTCTGGTCGTGGTGGACAAAGTGCGCGACCAACAAGTTCAGCCAATCGACACTGTGCGTCACCTAATCTAAACTGCCGTAAAGGTGGAACGCTTCTACGGCAAGGAGGGTCCCGTGCAGTGTCGCAATTGCCTGGGATTTCACCATTCCAGCATGGCATGTGAGCGTCCGCTTGCATGTCTGCGATGTGGTGGAACCCACAGAGTGCAGGACTGCCCTAAGCCGGATACGACAGGGAATGTGTCAACTGCAAAGGCGCGCACTGCAGTGTCTACAAAGGATGCGTGACGCGCCTGAAAATTATAGACAGCCGTCGCAAGGGACGCGCGGAAGCGGCAGAGGTCCGCCCCGACGTTTCCTTCTCTCACGCCCTTAATAGGGCAGAAAAGACACTGGCCCAGGCCAAGGCCCAGGCAATAGTACCTGCCCCTGCCACGACTGAAGTCTCGGCACCACCTCCAGGCCATACAGAGGAGTCTGTTGTGGCCAATGCTCCTCCTAAACCTAAGCGGCGAAGGAAACACAAGAGCAAGCATCAAGCCGCGGAGAGAGTAAGCACAGCTTCTCAACAGCCACCCAAGGCGCCGGCAGAGCAGTCCACTGAGGCAGCTCTGGCACCAAGGGATACTGCTGTTACAGCCGGCCCACAGGTGGCACCTGTGGTCCCCGCTGTACCCATGACCCCCCCTGCATTAGGGGGAACGCTCTCGCAGGCGGACCTGGAGGAATTTCAGGACCTAACCCTGTGGTTTAACAACATAATAAACCGAATCTTGCCTGCACTTCGGAAATTCAAGCTGCAGTACGAAAGCCCTAACCTGAGCCCCATGCAGAAGCGTGCCCTACTGGTCCAAACCTTGGCCCAGCTGTTCCCTAACTCAGCCAAGTAATGGCCTCCAGACTTGTCCGGAGACCATTCAGGGCTGCGTTCTGGAACGCAAATGGCATAAGGGGCCATTACCCAAGCCTCGTTGAGTTTGTGCAGTCGTATGGAATTGACATTCTGATGGTCTGCGAAACCCACTTGGATGCTGCAACCAACTTCTCGCTGCCGAGTTACGTCACCCATCGGTCTGATCGGGTCGGCCGACCGGGGGGCGGTACAGCCATTTTCATCAAGAACCACATCACTCATACGTCCTTCCCTATCCCACCACTTCAACACGTGGAGGCCTGTGCCATTAGGCTTGCCATTGGCGGGGTGGACACGGTGTTGGTAATGGCATACGACCCTCCTGATAACCGCTTCTACGAAGCTGATATTAATACCCTCCTGAACCTGCATCCTGGGGTTTGCATCGCAGGCGACCTCAACGCTAAACATGCACATTGGCATAGCCGCGTTACCAATGCCAAGGGCGAGGGCTCTACCGCCTGATCAGCGGTAACCCAAGCATTCTTGCGCATGGACCGAGAGGACCTACGTTGCATCCGGCCCGAGGAAGGCCAGATGTGCTCGATATCATGGTCACCAAAAACATTCCTTTTCATCTAGACCTCTCAGCGGTCAATGAATTGGACTCCGACCATGACCCTGTCTTGGTGGATTCCAACATTGACCTGCCAGCTCTGGTCACTCCAGACTGGACATACGAGGTCGACTAGGATGCAGCCATCCTTGAACACAACCAGTCTGTGGACCCGCGTCCGCGTGTCGATTCTATCGATACACTGGAGGCGGCAGCCACGGCATTCTCGCAACACATCCGGGATGTGGTACGTGCCCACACGCACCGCATTCCATCCCACATACCTAACCCTCGTACCATTCCCATTGAACTCAGACAGTTGGTCAAAGCCAAAGCAACTGTCCGAAGGCTCTGGCAGCGTTTCCGCCATCCCAGGATACAGGCCGTTTACCAGCTGTTCAAGTCCCTGTCACCACGCCTGTTGCGTTTACACCGCAAAACAGCCTGGGAAAACACGATGGCAAACGTAGACCTCACCGAGAAATAACCATGGCGGATAATTAGGTCCCTTAGAAAGGATAAAAACACACATCACCATCCTCTACATGGCACTCGCGGGAGACTCTCTTTTGAGCCCCAAGAGAAAGCCACGGCTTTCGCAGACCATATAGAATCCCAATTCGAACCCCGGGAAGATGTCCAGGACGAAGACTTTACTGAACTCGTGGAGGCGACGGTAGATTACCTCTATGAGGCACCTCCGCCGCCACGCGCAGAGATCCAAATCCCCTTAGTCACCCCAAGACAGGTGGCTTCTGAAATCAGAAGATTAAAACCTGGCAAATCCCCTGGGCATGATGGCGTCACGGTGCCCATGCTCCAGCACCTTCCCCGAAAGGCCGTAGTCCACCTGACGAGGATTTATAATGCATGTCTGCAGCTTCGTCACTTTCCTACTTGTTGGAAGGAGGCGAGGGTGGTCTGCAATTTGAAGCCCGGCAAGGACCCGGTTTTCCCTTCCAATTACCGTTCCATAAGCTTGTTACCCATCGTTTCAAAAATTTTTGAACGATTATTCCTATCCCGCCTCACTCCTCTCTTCGAGGAAAGGCAACTTATCCCGGATCATCAGTTCGGTTTCCGTCATGGACATTCCACTACACTACAGCTGCTGCGGCTGATTGAGAAGGTTGCCCTGGGTTTCCAGGAAAACTTCAAAACAGTCGCGGTGCTTCTGGATGTATAAAAAGCCTTTGCAACCACATGGCACCAGGGGTTACTGTACAAACTCAAAGAGGCAGAAATCCCTCCCCCCTACCTCACCCTGATTGGTAGCTTCCTTCGGGATCGCTCCTTTCGGGTGCGGGTGGAGGGGAGGTTGTCCTCGGTCAGACCCATAGTGGCTGGAGTTCCGGAGGGTAGCGTGCTATCGCCGTTGCTCTTTGCTGCCTACATGTCTGACCTACCCGTGGAACCGCATACTGTTACGTGTCAGTATGCAGACGATGTCCTCATACTGGCACAGAACAAAAATGTTCGGTACTGTTTCCCCCCACTACAGCGACAGCTTGACGCTATCGGCAGGTGGAGTGAACAGTGGAGAATGGCCATTAGCCCGCAGAAGAGCCAGGCTCTACTACTGGGCAAAGTTTGAAACTGGCGGCCGGGTGTATCCCTGGCAATGCGGCGGAGAAGAATCCCTTGGGTTAACTCTGCCAAATACCTGGGGGTACTACTTGACCGTGGTCTAACCTTCACTCCACATGTCAGAACAAAGGTCGGTCAGGGACATGGCGCCCTGAGACAGCTATATCCCATACTCCACTCAACCATGCCTACATACCTGAAACTACGCTTGTACCGTGCGATCGTCCCGCCCCTGATCCTGTACGGGTGCGAGGTCTGGGGTACGGTGGCTCGTTCCACCATCCGCAGGCTGCAGACCGTGCAGAACAGGGCACTTAGGATGATCTACGGTACCGACCGTAGGTTTCCATCACACATCCTTCACACTCATTCCGGCATCCCATATATTGTGGACGTCGTGCGGGACAGGACTCGCACAATGTATGCCAAACTCACACCTCACCCAAACCAGCTGGTGAACACCCTGGGGCAATATGACCATCGCCTCCCTAGGCGGACACAGAGCTACCGTCTACCCAAGGACGCCCTTGGCTGGTAGGTACCGCTTTGCCTTCATCATCCTACACACCTATCACCTATTCCCCTCGGTTTCCTGTCACTGGCACTGCATTGCTCGACAGCCATGGCTGACGAAGTAATCAGTAGGGTATTGGTCGCTTGGATGGCTAGACATCCAAGATCTGACAGATCCCGCCGCCAGTGACAATATAGGAACCCACCCTGCACCATCAGACATTACAAAGACAAAAAGCCTGTAACATATGACTACCTATACCACCTCACGGGTAAATCCGTAATTAAACGGATAGGTACCGTGGCCACCTTACCATCCGCCTGGGTTAACCCAGGCGACTAGTACTCACTCCTGGAATCCTGGACTCCAAGCATTTGTTCCGTTAGTGCATTACGTCCATGGTGAGTTGTGTCGAGATGCCCAAAGACAAAAGTCCCAACACTACGCTTCTGAAAACCTGGGTTGAAGGAGAGAAGACTTTCATATTTGATGGAAAATGTATATTTTGTCAAGCTTGTTCAAAGAAGATAAGCTTTTACACTGTTTAAAAGATTTATTCACAAACGTATACATTTTCTCTGCCCTAAACTTTAAGGTCAGTATGAATAGAAAGTATAGCATTCGTCCAAAATTCCATATCAAGATTTTAGTAGATATACGCGTCTTAAGGTGCCCTAATTCCAAAATAAGCGTTTTAGAAACGTTCTTTTTTTTTAAATTAACGTCCTCCAACTTAATGTCATATGAACTATGAATGAATGAAACGGATGAAATGATGCTAAAATTAACCCGAGGTCTATGGATCTTAAGTTACCGACATTCGTCTTCTCAGGATAAGGAAAACCTCGGAAAAAATCTTACCCGGATAACTTACTCTAAGCGAGACTCGAACTCGTGGCTTCTTGAACGTGAGGCAGACACGCTAACCATCACTCTACCAAGGCGGGCACAAACACTCATACTCCTATGTTACACAGTAGCTCAAAAACAAAAAGTCGCCGAAATATCAAGTCATATTGAGAGTATTAACTTTGGTATTACGGAAGGTTGTTATGCTAATAAAATTTCCTGCACCAAAAATTTGTTTACATTTGTTTACTGCGAGAGTTTACTCGAAAATGCCTCCAACGATTTCGATCAAATTATAATAAAGCATAAGATGGCAAACATGTGAACCCTAAATTTTCTAGGATTAGCCAAAAAAAAATCCATGCATAAACTTGAAAACGACAAAACCGTAGGAAAAAACTCCACTGACGGAAAAAAGTATATCTCGTTAAAAACGTTTATATCTTGTGGCTATATTTTTTCATAGCATTAACTGTTTCAGTATTAGGTTTTATTTTAATTTTTAATGTTTTTATATCTGGTAAACGGTAAATGATAGGGAAGATATTTTTGAAAGCTAAAATGCAGGGCTCCAAGGACATTTTTGTAACATAATCCGTTTTGTTTGTTTGAACTACTTGGGATCGGGCCAGCCACCACATTTGCGCCACATGGATTTGCGACGCAATATATTGCTGTCTATGGAGAATGCGTTTGCGCCAATAATTCAAAACTAATATGTGTCTTTTTGTTCTTGGGTTGGCACCACGTTAACATGGTGAGATACATATATTTTACGATTGAACGAATTAAAATCTTAAACGAAACAATTTTCCGTCCCACTTGCAGGATGCGGACTGCGCGTGGTGTGGTTAAAAAAATGCCATACAATTTCTAAAATGCGCGTGTGGTTAGCAATTGTCATAACATTTTAAAAATTAGAATTACTAAAATTTTCAAAATTTCTTGATTAAAATTTCTGCTTTCAGGTTTTCATGTGAGGGATACATTCAAATTGGAATTTATTTTACATAAGCGATACGTGATATTTGTTTTTCTCTGTATTCTTTATGTAACTTTCTATTTTATTTTATTTTATTTGTTTCACACAAATATTGCAAACTACCTTCACATCCAAAAATAATTACATTGTTTCCTCGTGATCATTGAGTAGCACAAGATCTTCTTTAATAGAGGAGATTGGTTGCACTTTAGTTACAGCTTCGTGAACTTCCAGTATGTTTTAGATTGTTTTGGAGTATGGTGACGTCTTTCTCTGTAGATTGCTTCCAGTAATAGTTTAACATCACTGAAATGTAAGACACTAGTACATGTCTCTCTGTAGCTTCATTCAATGTTTTACATATTATAATACCTGGATTTTTACTTAAGTCACTAGCCGCTGTCCATTTACACGACACACGTACTTTTTGCCTACATATTTTTCGTTACAGTGGTGATTATGGCCGCCTAGAGTTTTCATATCCATGTTTAACGTTATTATTTTGGCAGGACAATTCTTCACTGTACAACACCAACGTGTACGTCCATTTATATATGTATGTGTACGCCTTACGAAACTTGAACTTATCATATACAAGCAAGCAAGTCCTGTCCTCTGTTGCTGACCCTTTCGACTGCTTCCATGACAACATTTACTGTTCACTAGTCTATCTCACAATGGCTATGTTCTCCCACCCAGTGTAGCTAATACTGAAGCAAAACACGGCAACTAAGTACTAGTCGAATTACTATACTACCAACTTAAGAAAAATAAAAGTTCTTAGTCAAACATGCTGTTGGCGCAAATCCATATTCTTTAAGAGTAAACGTGCTTCCCATATGTTAAATATGGCGCGAATCCACTACCGCCCTTGGGATTTACCAGCTGGAAAGGGATCTGGCTGTTTTTTTTTCCCCCTGATTGGTCCGAATGGTGTAGTACCCTTAAATTGGTAGAAGATACAGTCGTTGCTGATACACATTAAAACGTATTTATTGACAGTCACAATATGTTATCTACTTAGGTGTTTTAAAGTTCAACGATGTTTTAATTAATAGGTAAACTACTCAAAAAAGTTCCTAGTGGATCAGCATTTGCAGACTGCGTCTCACTTAAAAAATGCAATGAAAATTAATTTGAACCCAAAGCAAAATGAAAATGATACGTTTAATGCGCAGCTCTAGTACCAGTTAATCTACCTTGGAGGAAACTGAATAATCAGTGTTTCGCGGATTTTTGCAGAAATGCACTATAACACAAATTCCCAACGAGTCCAAATTGAGGAACGAAATCCAGGTTTGAAAACAGTTAAAAAGATAAGTGGAACTCTACATACTAAGTCCCAAACTGTTGAAAATTACACAACTAAACACATAGCAGTGTAGAAGCACTGTCCACTAAATTCTTGTGAAGTTGAAAGGACATTTTCTTTGTATACGTACATCTTAATTCATAATCGAAACAAATTTACATATGACAATTTGGAGAAATACCTTGTAATTTGTTGCAATACCAATAAGAGTGAATTTTAATGAAAATATAGGTACATGTATGTCGTCTAGTTATGGACGGTACTTATGCAGGTAATCATTTTGGAGTAAAATAAGTAAATAATTTAAGCTGTGCATATTCTCAAGTTTTAATGCATATTTTCCTGAATTTTGGTGCATATATATCCGCAGCCTAGTTATAAGGCATGTATATTTTCCACACGGCATCACCCTAGCATCATCAGAACAAAGATGGTAGGTCAACGAAATCTGAATCCTACATATAGTGCTTCAGCAACTTTGGCTTGGATGAGTGGCAAAATTTTATTGTTGGAACGCACGTCCAAGGCGACTAACACAAAGAGTGCATCTGCCATACTCTCGCAAAGACCTGAGCCATTCTTCTGGTTTAAACGTTTGTCGGTCTAATTTTGAATAGTTTAAGTTGTGATTAACTGTAAGCAATGAGATGTTTGTGCTTTGTTTATGTGTCTTTGTTTCTTGGGTTAAGATTGTGTGCCTCTAAGATAAATGCAATACTAATTTGCATTGTTGATTTTGCCGTTAATACTTAAACTGGGTGGGAGGCAGTAATCTATAGCATTAAATCGTCTGGCGCTTAAGCGAAGCACCGCAGCAAATAAACTTTCCTTAATAAAAAGTCTTTAAAATAATGTTACTTATAACCCACAAAGCTTGCCAATCTAATTTTGGGACACCGTATAATATATATTGTTCCTTTTTATAGGTTTGATTGTTTAGTTTTTTGCTACAGTTCCATAATTTATCTACTTTAAATAACAATGTGTAGAAAACTTGAAGTGCAGAACTTTTCAAGTCTCCCATAAACACTGCGCACAGAATAGCACTAAATATTAATCCAATAATACATATTCTCTTCCCATACAGCATATGTAATGTAAATGTCTTGTTATTGCAGGTAAACAACGGCTAAGGTTCTGTCTGTATTGCATGGGAAGTTGGTTGCTACCAGCAGCAATTGTGGGGACAGGACTAGCTATGGATAGCTGGTGGTCAGAATCGTCCTTTGCACCTAGATATGGACAAGGTGCTTGCTGGCTGAACCATTCTGATGCTCTCTTGATCTTCTGCGTGGCTCCTTTAGTCGTAGTGGTGTTTTTCAATGTGTGCTTCTTCTGTTGGACGGCATATCTCATTCACGTCAACAGCGCAGATGCAGCAAGTGCCTCCAGCACCAGGAAGGAGTTCCCCCTGTTCTTGCGTCTGGGATTCATCATGGGGATCACCTGGATCATTGGAGTTGTTGCCGCTTCAGCAGAAGTTCCAGGTGTGTTATTGTTTAGCATGAGATTGACAAGACGTGAAACGTATTCAAGACTGCTACTGAGTTCTAGATCCTTTGAAACGCGCACTTAAAACATCCTTATACACCTGGATATGAATTTAAGTTTAACTGTAAGCAGTAAATCAAAAACTACTCAGCACATATCCGAAATTCTTCTACAACATAGGTATATACTGACAGGATATAAAGAGAAAGATATTAATTACATTGCCTTTTTACTACTAAATGCTGTTTATGTGTTATTTTATTCACATCGCAATGTGTACAGTCTTGTAAGCTGTATCAAACGTTCAACATTGCAATTTAGTTTTTTTAGATTTTCTTTCACAGAAAATATTTTGTGTCGGGGCGTGCGTCTGGTTTTAACGGTTCGCTCCTAGTGTTGTAGCAGGGCTACCAAACCTTTTGTGCTGCAACTTCCAGCTATCGAAGTTTGAGTTTATGATGTTACAGAATTAAGGTGGACAGTGAACACTACCAGAACTGACATTGTCATCCGTACACGATGCGTCTAATTTTATCGATCTCAGTGAATGAAGTTGGAATGTTGATTAGGATTTAAAATGAGACTCACTATCAAATCAATTTTAGGTAGTACGAAGTTCAGTGGGTCATTTAATATATAATAATCCCGAGACACAACAGTCCTTTCCAGAACTAAGTCTGCCGCCCGACCACTGCACCCGCCACCTCTGCCCACTGCGGGTGTTATGACTGCGGTGCAGTACTGAATGGTGGGACGTTGTCAGCACCCCGGTCCCACTAGGCCTACAGCGCGGTGTCATCGGAGAAATTTACTCTTGCACACACAGCAAGATCATTAGGAAGTTCCGAAGGTATTTGTATTTCCGACCGCAAGCTCGTAGCGCGCTTGTCTCTGGCGCGGAGGAACCGGATTCGATCCCCAGTATGAGGCTTTTATCCTCTCTGGGAGGTCTGGCACTGGGTGCACTCAGCCTCGTTAGTCCCGTGGGGACTAACTGAGGAGCCACTTGATGGAAAAGTAGCCGCTCATGTCTTGAAGACCACATAACTGGCCGGGTGGGAACGAGACGCCGACCACATACCACCCTCCAGTACTGCACCTCACCAATGACACCTGTAGTGTGCCGAGGTTGGGGACGCAGCGGCTGTAAGGTAAGGTTTGGCTCTTCATTTGATGTTTTTCCGGGGCTTAGTTTAGCTTAGATTCAATTGCCAAAGATACTTATAACTTCTGCAGCAAATTTACGAAATTCTGGGAAGGTTTGTGGATTAAACCCTTGATAAAAACTAACAATACAAGCATTATATATCGTTTTACACTCCAGATCACAGGATAAATCAGTACGTTCTAGTTGAAGTTCCGTTGGAACAACCTCGGCATCACTAGAGTAGGGAAACGAAAAGAGATCCAGTTTACATCTGATAGATTTTAAGTCTGAAAATCTTCCAAAAATCTCATGTAAGAGTGTAACAATACTTAATAACTTCTGTGTTTATGTTAAGGAAGTGGAAGTGGCTTTGGTTTCTCCATGGTATGTACGTTGTACAGAACTGATTAACAGTCCCAATCAGAGCAAGCAGGTGCTGCTGTTCCGGGCAGCGTGGACCTGCTAAGCTCCAAAGCGTGCGCTTGCGCTCAAGCGCACCGCTTACCATTACTGCTCTTGCCCCCAGCCATCAGCACTACTCTAACTGTTCACCAGCATGGATCGCTTTCTCTGCAGATGGCCATGGAATCACGATGATTTCTCATGGACTGGACCACGACTTACAAGCCAGGAAACCGTGTCCTACTGGTTTTTGAGTGTATTTCAATATTTATGTAAATACTTTGTAAGTTATAGTTACTTAAAGCCATTATTGTAGATTTAAAAATAATGTATATACTTATTTTTTCTGCAGGTTTGTGGCATCTTTTCATAATATTCAATACGCTTCAAGGTTTGTTTATCTTCATTGCCTTCTCATGCAAGAAGAAAGTGTGGAAGGAAATTCAAAATATGATGGAGAGTTACAAGAAACAATTGACAACACCTGCTACATCTGAGACCAGGGCCAACACGAGCTCTGTGCAACTTGCAATGCAGGACCACCAACCATGAGCAGAAACTGGAGAGAAAAAAACTGTGATGTCCTTTGCAACAACAAATGTCTTATCTTCCGAATGTAAAGAACTGAATGAAATTAATAATAGAAATTGTTATATGCAGCAATGGTAAAAGAAAGCTGTTTTGATGTCACTACAAACATATTCAGACTTCATACATTTTTATACTGCTTAAGGGGAACAAGTATTAAACTTGTACTCATTTATAAGTTATTTAACTACAGCATTAGTGATTGTATGATCAAACGGTTGCTATCTACTTCTGAGCAATCCTAACGTTACAAAAATGCCGTTCTGAGGATCAAAATCCCGCACATTTATGGCTTTCTAGTACGCACCATAATAGTGGTGCTTCACTAACAAATTGGTCTAAACCTGTGCATTTGCAATCAGTCCTGTTGGAATTTCCTGTCTTTTGTAATATAGCTCTTTTGAGTTTGTGTTTAGTTTATTTAGCAGCGGAAACTTCCTTGTTATCAAAGACCATAGATTTGACACACATCATTGCCTCTTACACTGTATAGTAGGCAATATATTCCGGATGTTATGGATATAAGCTGAGAAACTTTTGTTGCTAATGTTCAGATTGGTTACGACATATATTATAAGTAGGCTAAGCACACAAGGTGTGAAACAGAGTGGGCCGGTTCGACGATAAAGAATGATGACCGAAGCTAATTACCAATGCTTTCTGCAAAGTCAATGACCTCACAATACCTGCATCAGCAAGTCATACACTGTGGTGTGAAGAAAAACGTATATGTAAATGACATGCGTGGTCCACTTCGCAGCGCGGTTATGTGCATGCAAAAATATCAGGTAGTAAACAATATGATTGGTTACTGGGAAAACTACCTTAGACAAAGATAAAAAACAACATGGTGGAAAGAAACTTATTACATGCCTTCTAATACATGCTTGATGGATGCATTACAAACAAAAGGGTCAAATGATATTTTGTACTTTGATCAGCCCTGGAATCTGAGAGAATAACTGCTTGCTGAGAATTTCACATTTTCAGCAAGCAGTTATTCTCTCAGATTCCAGGGCAGCAATTATACCAATTACTTCCAAGTTGTCACCAAAAAACCAAACTATTATAGAATGTTGGAAGATGCTTAGCCATCTAACAGCACTTCAAAAACACCTGTGGACTGAGTGGTAATGAGAAAGCTGATTTTCTTGCTAAAAAGGGTACCAGCGGTGTACAAAAATCTATAGTTAATCTACCATTTTATGCAGCTAAAAGATTAGTCAACTCTGAATTCAAAAAAATTATTGCAAAATATTACTATGAAAAATCAAAGAATAAAAGATGGGAACTACCAAACTTAAACAGTGATTCCTGAGTATCCTCGAAAAACAGCAGTTGCAACCTTCAGGTTGATTACAGGACATGATTGTCTGGCAAAAAATTTAAACAGAATTGGGATATATTTTTCACCACTCTGTCCTCTATGTGATCTGCAAGAGGAAATGGATCGAGACCACCTTCAAATATGCCCGGCCACTTCTAGTGCCCCATCCATCAGTGAAAAATATTGGAGAGCAAGAGGATTAATGACTTCATTGTCAGAAATCCAGCATTAGCTAACAACAACTTTGATCAGCCGATTTCGTAAAAATGAATGGTTATTGTTCCCAACTGGATGCGCAATTCCACAAGAATTTACGAAAATAATAGTTTGTTACTTCTAAGATGAGTAAAGTAGCTTCTGTCTCACATAGCTTCGGTAGTAATAATGGGACATCACACAGGGTTTCGTAATAATTAGTCACTTAAAGAATTTAAGGAAAACTCCGAGCAGCTTCTTCATACGTGAAGTAACTCGATAGCGTTAAGTTGAGGTTAGTCAGAGAGTTGAACCTGTTTGTCGATGTGAACAGGTCGGTCACTTGCAGGGTCGTGTAATGTTTTGGGAGCTAATACTTTTTATTGGCCTACACTCGCACAGAGAACACGGCAGGATATTTGTTTATGTTCTCAAGACGCACTGCTACGGTATTTGTTTGTGTACTGACCCAGTGAATGTGACACCCACACAATCTGTAGTATTGTTAGCTTGTTTTTGTCAAAACTAGGACAACTC
Source organism: Tenodera sinensis (assembly GCA_030765045.1). NCBI lineage: Eukaryota > Metazoa > Arthropoda > Insecta > Mantodea > Mantidae > Tenodera > Tenodera sinensis. Next base: position 25,961,657 of record CM060972.1, read on the forward strand.
CATAGGAAATGGTCAGGGACTACAAGGTAAGATACAAAATGTGTTCCAAATACCGAAATGTATCACTGGTTTAAATAAATGTAATGACTTCCACCTAGAATGTGTATGTAAGTGTATGTATGTATATATACCGGTTGGAAAGTACTGCTACAGTCTTACATTAACCAGAGATTCTAAATGATTAGTATAAGCAATATACCTTGCAATTATTGTTAATAAAGAGCCATTTCGCCCAGAAAAGGAAACATTTGTATAACATATATGGAGCCATGAAGCTTCTTGAGCAATGAATATAAATGTTTAATTTATTCACTAGCTGTCACGCACACATCGTGGAAGAATGCTGTTATGTCCCTTTTCTGCAATTTGAGAGACAAATTACCCCAATGGTGACTTACTATTGTAAGTACTTTATATCCCAGGATTAAATAACCTTCAGATGGTAATTATTATTTATTTATGTCAACAAACTTACTGTTGGTGGTTTTAAACACACAAGACGTGTGTGGGCATAAATAAATAATAATTCCCATCTGAAGGTTATTTACTTCTGGGATATAAAGTATTTACAATAGTAAGTCACCATTGGGGTAATTTGTCTCTGATGTGAGACTGCCTTTGTGGTTTACCAGGAGAAATACGAACTGGTTTGGGAATTTAATGCCATTCTGGCAGTGTGTCACAATAGCTCAGTGGTAGAGCAGCCGCCCGGTAAGCGGAAGGTCTGTGGTTCAAATCCCAGTTGTGGCATTGAACTTTTAAGTTTCAGTTCTACCTCTCAAACTTTGCCCTCACACGGCTTCTGTGTTTAAAAATACCAACAGTAAGTTTGTTGGCATAAATAAATAATATGACATTTTAATCAAAATCGTTAGAGCCATTTTTAAGAAAATCAAAATGTTCGAAAATTTGTCCATGTAAAGGGTAGTTTAGGGTGGGGCTATTTTCTTCAAAATCTTCGTGTCGCATTGCTGAAAGACGTTAAACTTAAATTCCAACTTTGGTTTTTAACCGACTTTTCGTTTTTGAGTTCTGCTTCCCACACACTGACTGACACAGACACACACGGACCTTTGTCTAAAAATACCTTTTTGCATTCAGGGGGTCTCAAAACATATATTTCCAGTGAAATCTCGACATCCAATTTTTGGGTGGAATACAATACTTCCCCTACTTATCAGTAGAGAAAGTAAAAAGGGATAAAGCTACCCATAAAGGGTAAAAGTTGCATAAAAATAGCTCTTTTGGCAACTAGAAATAAAACTTCACACTGTGGTATCTTTCCGAAGTGCATAAATTTACTCTAAGATAAAGGTGCACACCCAAAGATCCTAACCCTGGTGATAAGAATTTAGTAAAACATGCAATAAAATAGCTACTTTCCCTAGGTTATGAAATTAATTCATCATTGATTGTAAGTATTTGACCTATTATCTTTGTGTATATGCCTTAATTCAAAGTTATCGGTGGAATAAATCTACCAAATGAACACTCGTGACTTTTGATTTTTCTGAATTAACTTTCTGGTCAATTTGTGACTCAAGGCTTTATTTACATAAGGAAGCTTTACAGAAAAGAAGCTTATAGCATAGATGCTTCTGTAAAATTATTTACATAATGCCGATGAAGTGAACTTGAAGAATTTTGAAGAACCTATATTTATTATTACTCCTGTTGGTAGACGGCTAAGACACGTACCGAAATTTTGTCCAGCAAACGTTTGCCAGTAAATCTGTTGAAATGAGGTCTCAGTTTTAAGCACACTGAACCCTCCATTATGTGCACACCCTGGTAGAACACAGTTGGTCGAATGGGACCTGGTAGGCCTACGCTATATTTCTGTGCTGCTATACAGAGAGATCCAAATACATGTGAACCACTACGCGGTGTTTTTCCACTGAGCACGCGGAAACACGTCACCAGCAGCTGATATACACAAGGTCACGAGCATCACTTGTTTTTCTATGCTCTGCTCACAATCAGTTTTGAGTTAACGCGACATCGTGCGTCTGCATTATTACCAGTGTACTTTATTATTTTGTCCTGTATATAGTCACAAGGTGTATTATGGCTCAGCATTTGTTTTCTACTGCACAGCGTATATTCATTTATGATTCATATGTGTTGACTCAGCTTGCCAGGTGTATGATGCGCCATTATTGCAGGCCCAATGTTTTTTTCGAGTCAACAGTTGACACCCGTACATACGTGAATACAATTTTGGCCCGGAGAATTAACCGACAGGGAGAGTGATTTTGCCTTTTTTCAATGAGACTCTGCAACAGATCATATAACCAATCTTTCGATTAGAACTTTTGAAAGTGTGTTTCAGGACAGAATTATTAGTAGAAATTTGTGGCCCCATCGGTCCTCCGACCTAACTCCCTACAATTTCGCTCTGGGGTAACTTAAAGCATAAAGTGTACAAGACAAACCCACATATCCTGAAAGAATTAAAACAAAATATCCGTGAGGAACTTGGGAGGATTTCTCAACATGACGTACGGCAAGTAATGGATAATTTCCTAAAGATGTGCCAAAAATGTGTAGACAACGACGGTGGCCAGTTGCAGCATCTACTATAATTATATTAGTAACTAAACCCCTTAAAATTAGTTGTAAAAGTGTTGTATTACTTTATCCGCGCTGTTCTATGACATCGGCAGACGGCTATGAGCGCAGACAACACACAGTGCAGCCGGTTCACACTCTTTTGCGTTCTATTTTTTAGTTGTAGTTTTCCTCCATTCCCATGTTTACTTCATTTAGCTTAAATATACGTGGTTTTTATTTGCATTATCAGGTAGATTGATCAAAGGTAAATAAAACTTAATATTAGTACGGTATACATTATAATTTGTACTACACTACACGGAAAGATAAATTGCGATGTTCAGGTATACAAATTGCAATCTGAAATGTACTTTCAAAGATACTAATAATAATGATGATGACCATCATAACAATAACAACAGTTAATAATAATAGTGATGATGATAATTATATATTTGACAAGCATGTAATGTTACCCATAAAATACACTTTATTTTGACATAGGTTTCTTTCATCGTCTTCCTTATGAACAGTTTCTGACTCTCAACATCTCGTTTTCAGTTTACCTTCAGAATTGAAATCATTGGTTTCATACAAATGGCCAAGACATCATCACAAGGTAGTCGATAGAATGAGAGAGAGAGAGAGAGAGAGAGAGAGAGAGAGAGAGAGAGAGAGAGAGAGAGACAAAAGAAGGAGGCGAAATTGCAGGTGCGACTATGAACGAGTGAAAGAGGGGGAGAGAAAAAGAACCTCCTTCTCCATATTCACGCAGCAACAAAAAAGTTGCAGTTGTCTACATTTTCTGAAGCATACGTTTATTCCCTTTCAGCGTGCCGAAGTAATGTATAGGCATGTTCACCACTATTCACACAATTCCAAACAAGGTAGCGAAACTTCATTCACTCTTTTAAATGAGAATTATTGGTCTATTGTCTGGGTCTGCAAGTAGAGATAATCTTACACTACCTGCCAAAAGTTTAAGGACACTTGAAAATTTCACAGAAATATACTGTCCTTCAACTACTTTGTCCAACTGCTTTATGTCAAAAATTTACTTTATTGACGGGTACTTTTTTTAAAAAAATGATACTGTAGATGCCATTATTTTTAAGCAGTTATTATTTTTTTTTCAGTTTTACAAATACTGAAAGCAATTTGATTCTTAAACCTTTTTGAGGATTTGACCCTGGAAATATATACCATGCCAATTTTATTTTTCTCTGAGGATAAAGGCACACACGTGAAGAATGTTTATAAATATGACATTGTTGCCATGTGCTGTTTATCAACAATTGATATGGTGTTTATAACTTTAAAATAAATTGGAGAAAAAAGGAGTTGAAATTAGAACTATTTGGCAATGGAATCAATCCCATGATGAGTGAGCCAGCAAAGTCGCAGTGGAGTGTATTTATAGTGTATTGTTTATACTGAATGCTGCTATGTTAACATTGTTAGGATGCCATGACATTCAATTGCGCTGTAGCTTCCATTTTGTTTTCTTATGAAAAGAGGCTGTTAAGTAAAAATGGGTAAGAATGGCGAAAAGGGATATTAAATGACACGCGATTTGTTTCCATAAGTGCGGCCACAGATATTGCAATTCAACTGGGGATAACCGAAACGTGTGTGGTACAGACAATAAAACAACACTGGAAAAACAGTAAATTTTCAGACTTGGAGCGAAGTGGTAGGCCAAGGGTTGCATCACCCGGGAGGATAGAACTAGGTCAGTCATATACACATAAGATCGGAAGGTTGAGGAATAGCTGCCCTCAGGACGAAAAACGTCCTGAACTTTGAGAGGCATTATCTGAATGTTTGAATAACATTGCCATGGAAGAGTGAGGGAATCTTGTAGGGTATAAGAAAAGAGTAAATCTACTGTGTTTAAAAGTCCTTAAACTTTTGGTGGAAGGTGTACGTGTATCTACACGTATATCTTGCCTGCAGGAAAACCAGGAACCTCTTCCTGGCCAAATCAAAACCAAGGGCACTCAGCGACCACCGCAGTGAACCGACCACTTGCAGTTGTCTGAAAGCGAACAGTCAGAATGAAGCACGTGTGGGAATATGGTGTGTTGTTGCTGGTTCTGTTGGCTGGGTTTGTCTCAGCACAGCAGAATGTCACCACCACAGATGATAGCGATCTCGAAGATGATAATTATCTCGAAGATGACGATAGCTATGTCGAAGATGATAGTTACCT